>JACDJE010000129.1:1430821-1731950 GCA_016647715.1 Pavo muticus
TTTTTTTTTTTTTGTAGTTAATTCTCTAACTTGCTAAGGACTCTGCACACCAACAAGTTCAAGGTTCCAGTCCAGAGCTGCTGATGTTTTCAGGTTCCTGATGGTTTATTTGTGCCATAGGTAAGATGCTTGGGTACATGACCACAAGTTTATGGCCACAAGTTGTACCAGAGGAGGTTTAGGTTAGACATAAGGAAAAACTTTTTCTCTCAGAGAGTGGTCAGGCACTGGAATGGCTGCCCAGGGAGGTGGTGGAGTCGCCGTTCCTGGCAGTGTTCAAGAGGCGTCTGGATGAGGAGCTACGAGATCTGGTTTAGTGCTTGTAGTAGCAATGGTAATGGGAGGATGGTTGGACTAGATGATCTTGCAGGTCGTTTCCAACCTTGTGATTCTATGATTCTGTGAAGAGAGAAGAAACCAATTTGGTGGTTCTTGGAATCACTGAGTTTGGAGAAGACCCCCAGGATCATCTAGTCCAACCATCCACCTGCCACCAATATCTCACCACTAAACCATCTCCCTCAGTACAACATCTAAATGTTTCTTGAACACCTCTAGGGATGATGAATCACCACTTCCCTCGACAGCCCGTTCCAGAGCCTGACCACTCTTTCAGCAAAGAAATTTTTCCTAATGTCCAACCTTGAGGGCAGGAATTGTTTCTGCTTCTAAGTGGTAGAAGAGAAGATGTGGAGTAGTGTTTCCATTGTTTCTTATGGGAAATAATGAAAGGCAATAGCAGCAAATAGGCCTGGTGGGCATGTCTATGAGATGTCAGATCTGACACACGTAGTGCACAGGAAGCCAGGGTACACATGATAAATCATGATGTATTGTATGCTCCTCTCCTTCCAGCCAGTCAACTTTCCAGCTTTTCAGCAGTAATCTGAATATATGTGAATGCTAATTAAGGGGGTGATATTATTTTTTCGTCTTCATAGTCACTGCACTCATACTGGCCTTAGCAACTCACTCTAATCCTTTCCACTGCTGTATTCAGCTATTGCCATGAAAAGTTTTGCTTGCCTGTCCCTGGAACATGGAGAATGAGGAAATGTGTGCACTCAAAAACCCATATTTTTATTTCACAAGAAATTATGTGCTTTCAGAATTTGTTTTCAAACTGTCTCATAATTAAAATTACACTTCAGGGAGCTTTTGGGAAGAATCATGAAAGATGCATCTCCTTCTGGAGACGGCAACTGAAATCCCTTTTTTGACTGATAGCAGGACTGAGTCTTGAACCTGGATTTGACATAAATCAAGCCAGTGCCTTTGCTTTTGGGGTTAGAGTCAGTCTGTCTTCTGCTTGGGGCTATTCTACTTCTTATGAAATATTCAGTGGTCCAGAGAGACTATATGACTTTGTACAACTTGATGGGGAAGGAAAATATGTAGAATAAAGCAGACCCTGGTTCAGGATCTTTTCCAGCTCGACACTAGGTGATTTACATCCTGGGTGAGTCCATAGGCGGTGGGGCGATAATATTTACCTATTCTTTTCCTGATCTTTCTTCTGTTATTCCTTTTCTGTTCTGGCCCTGAAAAATACTTTGATTAGCTGTCATGATCCAACAAAAAAAAAAAAAAACCAACAACCTTGCAGAAAAATTCTTGACCAGATCTCTCAGAACTACTTCATGAGTTATGAATTATAGAACAAGGATGTCAATATGTTCTAGGTAATAATGGATAGAGTTTCCCATTTTATTTAATTAGTCTTTGCTATAGCCAGGATCTCTAGTTAGATCCTTGGCTTGTTTGCAGCTGCTGTATTCCTGCTTTCCATTTGCTGATATAAGAAGAGAGTCTAATGCTCTTTCCCATGACTGGAGCTTTGTTTTTCCTTCTTCTTGTGATTCTCCATAATTTAGATACCTTTACAACGTGTCTTAGTGGATTTTTAATTTTGCAGAACTTGAATCAGTTTGCTGTTGAAAAATTAACCAGTCCGTGCCCTTGAAAAGTCATTGCATCCATTATTACCTCCACATGTGATAAGTTTAAGAAAATGATTAGCAAAGGTGTCACTCATTTCTGCATGCTGTATATCAGATCGGACTTGCTGTGAAGTAGTGAACCATATTAAAGCTGTGAAATCAGCCCTGCTCTACAGGGACTACAACCAGCTGCACCAATTTTACTACTTTTTCCCTTGCAGATTCAGGAATGATTGGAATGGAGTTTGACAGTTTATTTACAGATTTGCTGTGACTGACAGGATGCCAGAGGGGAAATGTTTGTACTCCCTCAAGGTGGTTTTTGGTAACTAAGCCTAAATATCTGACAGGACTTCTGTTACCAAACAGAGTGTGATCAACAGTTGTACTACTGCAAAATTCAGTGCATCTTTTGATTTGAAATACAGCTAAAATTACAGAACTAAAGCAGGCATTTGCTGTGATGGAGAGTGCACAACATGAACAAGATGTGGGGCACTGGGGAATTTGAGCCTTCCAGTCTAATTCTGATCTTTCATCCCTGTAAGAAATTAGCACTGGGGGAAGGAAGATGAGAGCAACTAGCATACCTTCTTTCCTCTTGGTCACTGCTCTTCAGACTTAACATTTGTGAGTTCCATAAATTTTTCAGTATAGCATTGGTCCTCTTATGTGGAAAATTCAAGTCTCCTAGACAACAGACCTGTTTTTCTTACCTTATGGGCTGCCAAGGGCTCACAGACTGTGTGCTGAAAACTTATGTCCATGTGTGTGATGTTAAGGTTCCTTGCAGTTTAACCTTGAAATTAATAAAATCAAATTCATCTTGCTCTCCTCTTGCAAGTCATCCCTTGGCTTAAAACTAGGGCAAATAGGGATTTTTCTTTTTCATGATTGTGTTGTGCAGTTTTTTATTATCAGTGTAAATCTACAGTGACCTGACTAAAGTATCCTTATGGTGTATAAAAATCAGCGTAATATGATTATATTTAGGAAACAGAACCCTTTTGGAAGAAGATATGTGAACTACATGCTGTATAATATACAGTGTATGTGTGGTAATATTATACTCTGTATTCCCAGAACCAGTATTAAACATTTGATCAGGAAAGTATTTTTGTTCATTAATAGCTCTTTGTTCATTTAAGAGGCACAGAAGCTTTTGTACATTGAAAAGGTTAATTATACTCTGAGTAAAGGTACTTGAATAAATTGTGTGTTTTATGGGTAGCAGAGGTTGAAGGTGGGCAGATTTGTCTAGCACAGAGAAAAAATATATTTTTATTAGATTGTTGGGTGTTAAGAAGTGCTGCCAACTGGCCTAATGTAATCGGAGTGTTCGTGAGCAGCAGATACTGATAGATTGCAGAGGACAGAAAGTATGCACCCAAGTGCCTGTGCCCTTACTTGCATTTAAGCCAGTCCGACTCACTGTATCTTTTATCACAGAGTTTGGTGGGGTTCATTTGTTGGTTTCTTTTTTCTTTACTCATTGTTGTTCCATCCGGATCAGTAATCTGCTGTAAACTGGATTTCTTCTTATATATTCTGGTTATAATAAGAATCCACATCAAGAAATAGACATAGAGCACAACTGGTGAGAAATAAATGAGAAAAGACAAAAAGAGCTTTGTTTGAATTATGATCTTGTAGCGTACAGCTCTGATACTGATAGGCCACGTGTGAATTACACAAGTACCTGAATATGCTGTATTGCACCACAGCTCTAGGTAGGATTTCCCTGGATCTCTGGTCATTAGATCATCCAGCGGTGCCCTCCTTTCCGCTGGTGGAGTTCTTCTGTTGCTGACAGGTGAATTCTTCTTTGTATTTTTCTAATTGTCAGGAATAAAAGACACACTTCTGGGAATAGGCTGGCAGCCAGCTCAGCCCTTTCCCAAGTAAATTCTGTTAAGTGGCTGTATGGATAGTCTGGTGATACGTAGGTACTTTTAAAAATCATATTTCCCCTGGATTTAGTATTCATGCTGCTTGTTTATACACATATAAGGGAGAAGAAAGGTTGCCCAATGTAATGCAAGATGTCAGTGATGCTGGTGGTGTAAGGCAGAAATACAGTGCAACAGCCCTGAATCCTGCTTTCCCACTGTAGATCTACTGTAATACTTTTTAACAGACAGAAAAGTAGATAAAATGTACTTTTGTTAGACTTCAGATAATCCTCAGTGTGGATTGTAAAATCCTTAGCTTTCAAGTTCTGGCTGGTTGCAATAAGAAAAATTCAGGTGTCCACTGAGCTGCCTTGTCCCTGACAGATGACATCGTTCCTGCCTTGGTTAGTACCTCCTGCTGCAGTTACCACGGCTTGAGTCTCTTTGCAGGCTGTAACTCTATGAGTGCTATTAAAAGATACCCTCATGCTTTTTAAGACACAAGAGAAGTGAGCAAGATTGTCAAAGAGCAACGACCAGGGTGCCTGCTATCATAGTTGAAGACCTTCAGTAGCTGTACAAGGGCTGCTCAGAAAGTAATGCCTTCTGTTTTATTACGTTGCACCACGATTTCAGAGGTGGATGTTGGTGGTTTGGCCGTAGAGGCTGACACAAGCAGTGATGTGAGCACAGTGAGGCTCACATGGATGGGTGGTGCGTTCCAGCAGTGGAAGTGACAGTGGGTCACCTCTGCTGGTGCAGGTTGTTATGAGCATGGCATGCAGGCTCTTGTTCATCTCTGGCAAAGATGCATAGCTAATATGCTATGGTGGTGACTATGTTGAAAAACAGTGTTTAGTAACTGAGGATTTGCTCCATCAAACAGTATTACTGTGCTCTTTGCAGCTGTAGTAGTTTCCGTGGATGTAATGGGAGGCATTACATTTGGAGCAACCTACGCATTGTTCTATTGAAGAAAGATTAGATACGTAGTAGGATTAGAGTGCTTTGAGATCAGCATCAGAACTGGGAACCGGAATTTAAGTGTTACTGAGACTGTGATTCAGTACCTAAAGTCAAAAGTGTAATTACAATGAGAAGGTCATTTTTCTAAGCAAAGGACAGTTGTAAACTGCCTTGACCAGAAAAAATCAGTATTTGTTGCATTGCTCCATTGAATTATTCATCAAGATCAGAAACTTTCTTGTTCAATTTACTTTGTCATTTTCTTCTAGCTTATTCTCAGCGGTTGGGATGAAAATATAACACAGTGGCAACTGCTTACGAGAGGCATTCAATCCACTAGATGTCTTGATTGGAAAGGTATTTGTTTTGGTCCAGACTAAAATCTGTTGCTCTTTATTTTAATGAGATATTCATGTTTTATGGGGAAATAACTAGAATTTGTGTTACAGTATCTTTCTGCTAACCTGTTATTATTTTAATGAGATATTTCAGGCCCGTAATTTAGAATAAACAAGAATCATTCATGGGTCAGATTCCGCAACTTTTCATTCCATAAGGGCCTTGTTTAAACAAGTGTTTTCCCTGCAGTAAGATTTGATTGTCCACAAAGGTGTAAACTTCCTTTTTTCAGAAATTTCTTTGTGTACATAGATGAAAATAACACGGTTAGGGTGCTCTGGGCATGGTTAGATTGTTTCAAGGTCACAATCAGAGTACTGAAAGGGATAGATAATAATTGCCCTGTTACTTTACTACCTTTTCTTCTTTCATAGAAGTATGAGGGCTGCTCCAAAAGTAATATCTCCAATTTTATGATGTTGGCCCACGATGTCAGAGGTGGATGTTGGTGGGATGGCAGTAGAGGCTTAAGCTTCCCAACAGTATTCCATTACATTATGTTGTATTTTGTTGACAGATGGCAGCAGAGGGGCAGTCTGACAAAGGTGTGGAATTGAATAATTCCATGCATGAAAAAATGGCTCCCAATGACACTCACTGATGCTTGCTGAACCTTTATAGAGACCAAACAGTGGATGTGAGCACAGTGAGACAATGGATAGTGCATTTCAGCAGTGGTGACAGTGATGTTAAAGACAAGCCATGTTCCGGACAGCCATGTACAGCTGTCTTCCCATGAAATGAAGAGCAACTCAATCCAAGACTGTGGAGCACATTGCCAGTCTTGGCTGGACTGTCCTACTGCATAGTCTGTATCGTAATCCCACTGTATAGTCTGTATTTGGCATCTTCTGGTTTCCATCAGTTTGGGCCAATGAAAGACAGACTGTGTGGGCAACATTTTCCTTGCAGTGATGCTGTGATAGCAGGAGTGAGTGGCATCCCTACTGGTGCAGAAATTTACAAGCATGGCATGAAGTTTCTTGTTCATTATTGGTGAAAATTCATAGCTAATGGTTGTGCCTATATTGAAAAATAGTGTTTTGTAGCTGCAAATTTGCTCTGTCTTCATAGTGCTCTTGTGCTCTTGGCATCTGTTGTAGTTTCCGTGAAAATAAATAGGATGCATTACTTTTGGAGCAAAATATATAGACATACTGAAATACACAGGGAGATTGAAATGGGTGCCCACGTGTTTCTCTCACCACGATCACTCTTTTTTCCTCTTTTGTTGCTTTTCCCCTTAATTTACTTTGTTTGAATATTTTAGTGTTTAATACTGTGGTGCCTGAGTCAATTTTCTGATGAATAATTAAGCAGTTACATGCCCTTGGAAAGTCATTGCACCCTTTATTGCCAGTTAACGTGTTAAAGGTGAGGAACTGGGGAAAAGATCTTGTCCGTTTTTTTTTCTTGTCCGCTGTTTTGTGTAAGGGTTGAATTTAATAAGACTCAGAATATGCCGTGTTTAGCTGTATGTGATGAACCATCTCAGGTAACCAGAGAAGTACCCAGACTGGGGAAGCATTTCCTTGGCCTTTTGTCACTCAGTGGAAGAGGTGAGCAGCTGCTTTTTGCATAGTTAAATTGCATGCTTAGATGGCAGCGGAGCATTTCTGGCAGAAGAAAACATAAAGAATTGGTCATGAATTCCCTGTGCAAGGATAGCCAGGAGTTCTGCAGCTCTTCAGTAGAGGTAGCTGGGACTTCTCTAGAGGTGAAGGAGAGTCAGCAGCAGTTGGGGTGCGTCATGCAGTCCGAGTATTCTGGGCATGGCTGGGTTAACAGGGAAGTTTCTGTAAGCACTGGAGAATTTCAGGTTCTCATTAAATTCCTGAGGTTGGTATGCTTGAGTGTGGCTGCACTACAGATGCAGCTCTAGGAGGGTTATTATAGGGATTTGCTGATGTTGTGCTGGCCTGAGTAGCCGAGCCGTGATTTCCATTCTAGGAGCAATGCATGCTCACCACAGTAGGGAACATATGCTTTGTTAAATTGCATNAAGCTTGAAAAAAGAAAAAAGAAAGAAAAAATCACAGCACATTGATAAGCGATTGCAGCTTTGCAGTATTTCCACAAGAAATGCAAATATTCCAAAGGTCTTGTTGTGAGCTTGTCAATGTATATCCTATAGTACTGTTATGGCTATTGATCAGCTTGTTCCCAAATAAGTCTTTAACATTCATGAGCCAAAGTTTTCATTGCTGCATAATGCTGCTGCAGTCAATGAAGTTGAATTGTCAGTGGAGTTGTATCTTAACTTTTTGGTTTGTTTCTTATAGTATTTCTTAGACTGTGTGTGTTTTGGGGTAATCTGCAGTAATGTGTTAAAATGTTAAAAGAGAATTTATGTACACATTTTTCTATGTTTATTGAAAAGGCAGAGACTTTGGGTCAGTGTTATTTGCACGTTCATATCTGATGTGAGCAAGGTTACGAGGAGCTTCAGAGGCGGTGATCGGGTCTCATTAAGCTTCGGGTTGTGAAATACAAAGCTTGTCTTTACTGAAGCACAAGGTCTTAGAAAAGCTAAATTTGGTATCCTCATGAAGAATGATTTCTGCTATTAGAAGTCAACGTTATCACTTGAGAACATAAGGTGACCTAGACTAGCAGTTGCATATGGGTCTTGGCTACGGGGACCATTTCTACTCAGTTTTACTTAGGTGTGAGCACATCTACTCATTTTAGTGATATTATTCTTGCCTTGCAGAAGAGTGAGCAAGAAGAATCATGCCTGTTCTCCCCTGCATCATTGTAGAGACTTTATCTATGTAAGTAGCATAAATGTTGAGAATATTAGCCATATTTGTCATTGTTGCAGAGGAAATCTCGGCTTTTTTCCCCCTGTTGAGTTAGAGCAGGTTTGATAAGGGCTGTAGCCTTACAGGCAGATGATCAATTTTATCCTTAGAAGTTGTTTTTCTTCCCCAGACAGTGCATTTAAAAAACTAAAAATAAATTCTATGGCTGGAAAATTTATGACATAAGTTTGAGCAATTGAAACCCCTAATGAAATTAAAGGCCGTTATGAAATATGAAAACTTTTTTGCTTGTATGTAAGGAAATAGTCAACCTATATGGCAAATATGGCTTGCTTCTCTCTATAATAAATTAACTGACACTTCAAAGTGAAAGTAAGGTCTTTTAAAAAATGGGTTTTGAATAGCTTTTATGAATTACTGTCTTCTTTTTAGTACTGGCTTTGTTTTATTATTTGGCTTCCAGCTTGTAGTTTATTCACTCAGGCAGTTGTATTGGCCTGTAAATTTAAAACAAACAAACAAACAATTAAAAAAACCCCAAAGAGTTTGGGTTTACATTACTCTTACCTCGATCAGGTAGATATTGTCTATTGTGCTGCTACTGTTTGTGGCAATCTTTTTTTTTTTCCCCTGAGAAGTGTCAGAAGTAATGTAGTGTAATGAAGCATAGAAGCAAGTGCCTTTGACCCAGTCCTCAAAGTCACGTAAGAAGGGACGTAAGGGGCACTCAGAAGCTTGCATATTTTCCTGTTTCAAAGATACAGATGAGAAAAGCTTTCTACTGTAGCAGGTGCTTACTTTCACTGTATTTGCAGAATGATTAGCGTGAGTTTTTGAAGAGTTAATATGTAAGGAGGAAAATTTTGGAACATTTGTTTTATAAATGAGGCAAAATAACGATGTATTCTTGCTTTGTTTTTTTTTTCTTGAATGAAAAGCTAGAAAATAAATTTTTTTTAAATTATAGTGTTTGGAGTTAATCAGAGAAATAATGGAGGGGCTGACACTTTTCTTGTTGCTTACAAATTGTAAATTGCAGTTATTTGCAATCATGCTTATAGCTGGCGTGGGTTCATGTGCGTAATCAGCTGCTTTTTGAATGCATGTTCCATTGTTCTGTTTTATTTATGGATTCATTTGTGATGAGAAGGACATTATAAAGTTGTTTGGATGAAGCCTTGGAAATGTGTTTTAGGAGTTTTGAATGTCAGCAAGTGTCTGGAGTTTGGGGTACAAACCAGGGCTGTGCATAGCAATGGAAAGTTGAAGAGTTGAAGAGTTTCCATCCTCAGGTTCTCCTTCCCGACTTTGTGTATGCGCTAGCAAAAGTCAGGACTGATACAGGCATGTTGCTACTGCCCAGTTGAAATATATCCAGACCCGAAAGCCCTAAGGTCAGGAGCTTTCCCATCGATGTTAACATCTGGACCTGTTAGCAGTCTGATCTGCTCCCATTCCTGTTAGAACAGGAGAGTGAATTTCTGCCTCCAGCCTCCTTGGTGCTGCTCATCAACACTAACCTTCCAACTGAAGTGAGTTTGCTTATGTGATTATTTTTTCTGAACCAATACAGTAATGTGCCAAGACCATTACAGGGGATAGTGGGTTGCTCAGGAGAGACTGCCTGCCTTACTTGCTGATTCCCGTTTCACTTGCTGAGTCCATCTGGGCTCACTGAGGTACTGCTTTCTAAAATTTTTGTTCCAGTCCATCCTTTACTTTCTATCTTACTCGACTTGAACTGCTTGCTTTTCTGGAAAGGCATCAGTTCTATGTTTGTTAATCTACAGCCATGTAGAACTGCAGTCTTTCTGGGACCACTGAAATATCTATAATACAAATAACTAATTTCTCTGTCTTCCCAGTGACAGATTTTTCCCCCTTATGCTCCCCGGTGAAAGCAATATCTTGACTGAAAACAAGAGCCAGGGGATGAACTTCAACATCATCCAGTTCTTGTTGGATCTCTGAAGGACAGAGTGGGGCTTGTTGTGGGAACAGTAACAAAATCCGGCTGTGGGCTGGCTTCTCAGTCTTATTTGGGGAAGTACTCCCACCTATGCCCCATCCCTTCAGGTGCTTAAGGTCAGGTTGGATGGGACCGTGGACAACCTGATCTAGTGCCTGATTTAATGGTTGGTGACCCAGCCCGTGGCAGGGGGTTGGAACTAAGTCTTTGATCTAGGATCTTTGAGGTCCCTTCCAACCAAGCCATTCTATGATTCTACTGTCTTGCTACGTAAGTGAACTTCTTTACTTTTCTTCTCCCTACTGCTCTCCCCCAGCCATAGCAGTTACTGTTTTAACTGAATTTCATTAAATCAGCCACAGTGTTCCACAGCAGATAATAGATCTGAGGAAGTGATGCATATTGCAGGACAATGCCATGCCATGTGCAGCTGCAAATGCTTTCTACACAGGGTTAAAATCCTGTATTGGCTCTCTAAAAAATCATCAAATTTTAAATAGGAAGGAAATAAACGGGTCGGTTAGGTACTAAGCAAGGAGCTTTTAATTAAAAGATGTTTAAACTGATTCTCTCAACTGTCAGAGAATTGAATTCCTGAATTATGTTTGCTACGGTTGTTTCTTGTTTTAGTAATGCTGTATTTAAGTTCTTTCTGTGCACTGCTGTAGGGGATATAGATGGTAGCTCCTGACAGATTCACCCACAGCTGGCTGAGAACGCCACTAGTGATGGATGAATGATGTCTTTGTAAATGCCCCCGTATACATAAATGATGGGCTTTATTTATTTATAAGATGTATCCAATTACACATCTTAGAGCAAATGTCCACCATTCAGTAAAGCATACAATATTGGCATTAAAAAGGCAATACCTGAAATCAGTGATCAATGCATTTTCCACACTCTCAGGAGGAGAGATTGAAATAAGAGAGGAACATAAAGTTCTGCTAATTCAGATCGGTTCTTTTGGGACCTGCTCCTTGTTTGTAATTAGTGGTTGAAACTCAACCAAGGAAGCTGTTGCCTCTGCTCCGGCCATATGTGGAGCTGCTGCTGGGAATGCAGAGCAATGAAGTCACTCTTCCTCATGTCTGGATGGACCAGTCTCACCAGTACAGTGGGTCAGGTTCTCTTGCCAGATAGCAATGATCAGGGTTCATGAAGCTGGTACCCACTGGGATGTGTTTCAGTGAAGCAAACAATCCTAGGTAAGGAAAATTAATGATTTTGCCCTTCATGTATAGGACATGCCTCCAATGTAGGACTTCTTTTCTTTTCCTTGCATCTGTATGTGATTGTACTCATAAGTTGGTTCAATTTAGAACTTGAGATATCCAACCAACAGTTGAAACTTCACTGCGCCATCTACCTCAGTTTCTTTTGTCAGGTAGGTTCACCGTGCACTGAAATAATTCTTAGTGTTCAGCTACAAAAGAATCAGTCTGGATTAAGATAATGGTGTTAAACACCTTTAGATTTAACTCTTACTTCCCCTCTTGTTAGGTACCTTCTTCACCTAAAGGCAGGGTAAATACAGGCTCAAAGATGATTTCCACATGCTCTTGCACTGTGATATTACCCCTGCTTTTCTTATGGTAGTGCATTTATATTGAAATGTCCCAAGTTACAGTGATGGCATAGATATATAATAAAAGTAAATCTGAGTCTTACAACATAGTGATGAGTAGAAGACTCCTGTCCAGCCCTTGATTCCTGCCTGTCTTTGCCCCTTCTGTCTTGTGCACAGTTCTCTCCCGATGTTGACAGCCCAGCAGCTTGTTAAGCCCCTTTCCAGAGGCAGGGGGTAGTAAGCATGGCTTGTTCCTTGCTTTCAGTTCCTGTGAAGTGTAGCAAACATACTTGTTTCTAATTCCATCCTGCTGGCTGTCTTTGCAATGTGTTTTCATGCTGGATATGATACTTCTGCAAGAATTTATATTCGCAGCAAGGTTTAGCAAGACAGAATTGCAACTACTAGGCAAATCATTTAGAGTTCAGCTTGGTTTCTAGGAACAGAGGCTTACTAGTTATTTTTCACTGGTTTCTGTGCTATTACACTGTTGTGATAATCTTGGCAGGGATCTGTCATTCTGCGTTGGTATAATTGAAACTGGTTTTCCCTGAGGAATCACTCTGCTGTTTGTTTTATTTGTTTACTGACATTGACAGAGATCCTAATGGCTTTTAAAACCCAATTTGTGCATCGCTGAATATCCTCCAAAGAGGAAAATAAAATTAAATTTATCAGCAAGATAGGGTCCTCAGTGCAGTGCTGTAGCTGGGTCTTACTCCACCTGAGCACCTCACTATGGGTCAAGAAATGTCATGAGGAGCCTTTTGTGAGACGCATCTTCTCTGTTTCAGATTCTGATTTTGCCATTATGGCAATTGAAAGGACAAATGACAACAGGTTGTTTAGGGCCTCGGTATAAATTGACTGAGTTTGCTTTGTGTGAAATAAGATATTTTTTAGCTTTTGTTAAAAATGAGGTTAAAAGAACAAAATAATATTGCAGTTAAATTCCCTTTTCAGGAGGATGTACAGAATGGTATTACTGTGATAGATCATATCACTGTGCTGCTATTATTGTGATAGATTGGGGTAATTAAGTGTGTAGATTTATTTTTAAAATACAAGATATTGAAGTATTTATGCATTCATTTAATTTTAAATCTTTAAAGAATTTCAGTGAGATACTTGAACTACTGAAGCTTGTAATACCTTGCTGAATTGTGGTTGTGGATAGATGTATGGCTTGTTGGATGTCATGCTCCACAGGAGCATGTACACAAATGAGGCACTGGACAGAAAGTCAGGAACACGATGAGGAAGGGTAGATTTCTTATAAAGACTAAAGAATGTGTAGGGTAATTTTTTTTTCCCACTACCCCCAAATCTATGATTTTTAATTGGATAGAGATTTATGTAACTTTTTATTTTGCTGAATTGATTTAGACCATCTCTAATTACCTTCTGACACACTTCCTTGTCATTCAAGCATATAGGGATGCTCAGGTTTCAATGAACTCTGATTGTGAATGTCGTGAGGAGATAAGTTTGGAAAATATTGCTGGTTTTAAAGGTTACCTGTCAGTTTTTATATATACAGCTGTGAGCCAAACCAATCTGACCTCAAACCGGAGCTGTTGTATAATAACACTCTGCCTTTCTTATGGGATATCTCTTTTGCAAATCTCCCAGACTTGATAGCACTATAATAATAATAGATGTGCAAAACCTATACTGCCTCTTTAAGGAAGTGTTCTAATGTGTCTTGGTAGTTAGTCTTATCTTCTTTTTTACATGTGGTAAATTAGAGGTACAGAGAGAGAGCCCAGACCATCTGACTCTCCCTCCTCATTCTCATTGCTTGGTTCAGTAGTGCAAATCTGGACAATATGTGCTTTCAGTCTGATCTGTGTGTTCTTTTGCATTGCAGTGCCCAAAACAAGGATTTTGGCTACAGGTGGAGCATCCCACAATAAAAAAATATTACAGGTAAGTAGAAAATTAAAACAATTGAACTGGACATGTGATTATATCTGCATTTTTATTTTGGTATACAGAATCCAAATCACTGCAACTGTATAGGGAGGTGTGGGTATAGGATTGTGAAACTGCTTCAGGTCATTGGGATTTTTCCTCAGGTTTATTGTGGAGACCAATGCTAACTTTGTATTGAACTTTAGATTTATTTTATATGTGTGTATATGTATATATATTTACACTTCATTAGTTTTATGTGTGTGTATCTGAAACACTGGTGATTTCCAGGTCTCGTTGCTTACGTCAAAACAATTAGCAAAGAAACCAAGAAGAGACTTGATAAGATACCTGAGGTATTTATAGTTTTTTCATTCAAGTCAGTGCTGGACTTTAGACTGAAACTGGAGAGGGATTACCCTGGTGCTGGACACTCAAACAAACAAACAAAACCACCAAAGAAGAACCACTCTAAACCCTGTCCCTGTTGTTTTTGAACATGTGTTTCTTGTTGGCATTGCGTCACATATTAGTAGAGCGCCTTTTCTTCTGTGTACTCTCTCTTCCCTCTTCCCATCTTCCTCATCTGCTGCTGTTGCTGCACGCCTAACACTAGTTAAGATCCTTTGTCCCAGGAATATCCTGAGTTTACTCCACTGACTGCATCAACAAGCTTCTCTTTGACTAGAGGCTCAGTGAGCTTGGGGATGGACGTCTACACCCCAGAGCACTTGTCTTAGCCTTGAGCAGAGTCCTGGCACAGGAGTTAGTCAACACAGGGCGAACTGTGTTCTCTGGATGCCAATCCATTTCCATTAGCTATAGAAAGTCTTGAAGCCAGCCTCAGCTACACACTGTATTCTTTGGTGATCACGGTTGTACAAAGTGAATGTGATCTGTTCTGCAAAACATGAGTTGGAATAAGTGGAGGATGAAAAGAAAAGAGCTCACTTTCTCCTAAGTCATCTAAAATGTGTGTTTGTAGAACCATAGGATGTAGAGCTCATTGGGACACAAGGAACTGATTTGGAATGTTTCACCTGTAGATGTCACTTCATCTGCTTTGGTTATTTTGCTCAAGAAGTTGATGTTGGAAAATTAACTGGTACGTTAATGGCTTAAAATATTGGTCCCCACTGAAATACTTCTACTAAGAGTATGCTAAGAAAGAGGTTGAATTAATAGATATTTCCTTTTAAACCAGTATTTAGATACTAGGAGGGTCTCCTTGCTGTGGAATGAAGGCTGAGAACGGAATGGTTTTGTAACTTGCAGTTTTAAAATAGCTGAAAATCTGTGGTCATGAGAGTGATTCCTGTGGTGCTTGCTCTTCAAGTGTAGTGATAGAGCTGCTTTTAAAACTCATTAGAAGTGTCTTAAAATAATATGATCAATACAGTTTCGTCCACTTAATTCAATCACTGGTTAATTGGATCCTCCTTTTTAATTTAATCAAAACCTCAGAAACCATATCAGTTGCGTGAAGAATAACGGCTTCCACCCTTATCGTGGTCAATTTTGGATAATTTGTTCCAGGGTTACAAAAGAGTATCATTTAATTAATCAACATTCAGTAACTCCTGTATTTTACATAGCAAAGAAGGCAACTTAGGAAAATGTGCTTAAAAAAAAAATACATCTATAGCAGAGCAGTTTTCTCCGCTGTTCTGGGAAGCTTTTTATAACGTATGTGGGGCCTGATTAATGACCACATGAAACATAGTGAAATATTTGTAACTGTAAAACCTTTAACAGTTTCTTTTAAAATTATTCATGAGAGAGATCATGGTTTCAAGTAATGTACTAAATATATGAACTTTCAATAATTTTAATTTCATGGTCATGTGACACAAAAGGTAGTTATTATTTGTACGACTACAGTACTTATTAGCATTACTGAATAGAGCTGCATTGTATAAGGCTCTGGAGAGGTGCAACACAAAAGACCTCTGTTGTCCAAAGGAATTTAAAATTCAAGCATAAGGCAAACAATATCTATGTGAGATGAAGAGATGAACAAACAGATGGGGAATGTGGTGAAACCATAGAGCACGGGATGGACATTTGAACCTAGCACTCTGTAACCTTATTTCCAGAGGTCTTTTTAATGGATATAGTGGTTAATTTTCCATTTGTCCTCTAACAATGAAGCTCATTTCTTGCTTACTAATAAAAGTTAGGCAATACTGACACTGCAGTATTAACAGAAGAGAACATAAAAAGTGTGTAAGATGAGGCTTTCATTGGATTCTAATTAGCAACTAAATGGTTTTTGTTTCAAATAACCAAAATTCATGATCATCTAAGGTTTTTATTTGCAGATATCCCTCAAACTTTCAGAGAAAGAGACAAAATCCTTTAAAAATGTTGCATATCTTTTTTACTGTAGCATATGAATTGAATTCCTTAGTCATCTTCTATGGAGCCATGGGGCCCATGATGAACCCTGGGCCCCACCTTGAGGGATATCACACGACATGTGTGGGACAACTGGGGGATCAGGCCTAGCCAGTATTTTGGGGTGTAGGAGCACATGCCTCATGAGAAGTGGCTGAGGGAGCTGGGATTGTTTAGTCCGGAGAACAGGAGGCTGAGGGGTGACCTTACTGCTCTCTACAACTGACTGAAGGGAGGTTATGGTGAGGTGGGGGTCAGCCTCTTCTCTCTTGTAACTAGCAATAGGACTAGAGGGAATGGCCTCAAGTTGTGCCAGGGGAGATTCAGGTTGGATGTTAGGAAATACTTCTCTGAGAGAGTGGTCAGGTACTGGAATGGGATGTCCAGGGAGGTGGTAGAGAACCCTGTAGATGTTCAAGAAACATTTTGATGTTGTACTAGGGGGTGTGGTTTAGTGGGAAACACTGGTGATAGGCGGACGGTTGGACTGGATGATCTTAGAGATCTTTTCCAACTTCAGTGATTCTGTGATTCTATTCTATGATCAGCAGGGTTGTGAGTCGCTGGATTGGGTTTTGCTGGTCACAAATCTGATTGGTTTGTGTTTGTGGACACTGACCTTATTTTAAATTCTTATATACTGATGTAAATCAGTGATACACTTTGGTAAAAGTAATAGAATATACCGCAAGTTAAATCTGAATTGCTGCTTGGTTCTTGTGTGGCCTGAGGGACACCTACAATCCTTGGGGAGATGAAACCAAAATATCTGTTTAATTTGGAAGGAATAAGTTGACAATATTTTCAGTAAAGTGTTCTTGAATCTTCTGTGTCCCTGTCCAAATTTGCCTTCATTTTCCCTCCACAGTATCTATTTTCTTAAAACTACACTGTTAGTAAGAATGCACACACTCAGTAAATGCGAGATGCTGGTGTAGATTTCAGTGCAGTGGGTGGAATAGTGCATGGTGGAATAACTTAGAATCTGTCGGATATCAAAACAGATTCTTTGCCTGTATTATTTTCTTTGTACTGCCAAACCAAGCTGAGAACACACAGCCTTGCTTTGTCTTCATAGCTAAGGATTACTCAAATGCAGGAGAACTCCTAGTATGTGTCAAGCCTGTGAGATCAGGTCCGTGCTTCATTCTGCTAACCCTAGTGTAATGGGAGTGCTGGAGGCAAAGACAACTGGTTTAGCAGACTGTAACTTTTATGCTATCAAAATTGAGGACTGGGGAGCCATGGCTGGTTCCTCTTTCCTTCCTTTCTGCTTGGGTCAGCCATACATGTGATGGAGGAAAAAAGGCATCAGTTGCAGGTTCCCAAGTGGGTATCCCTGATGCAGGCCTTTGGCACAGGCAGATTGTGTGGGCTCATGAGAGAGATGATGCTTGAAGTCAGAGTCGTTTAGACTTGCAAGAAAGAGATCTGAGGAGAAGTGGGACTTAATCTCCTGGCTGCAGTTGCATCTCTAGATCAGATTTACCAGTACTCTGTTGTGTCACAAGTTCAGGAGACTCAGTGTTGCCTTTGGTACTTTTTTCCATGGATACCCAAATGCTCTGCTGGAGTGTATATTATTTGTCTGTTTTCCTGTACAGTAACAGGGACTGCTTATCCTTTGTATTTCATGAACATGCATAACTGATGCTCTGATACTTCCCAGGTCCTGTCTGATGTGTTCAATGCTCCGGTGTACACTATTGATACAGCCAACTCTGCTTGTTTAGGAAGTGCTTACAGAGCAATTCATGGTAAGACTGTAAGGAGATACTTCTGAATGGTCTAGATGTTTAATTTCAGTTGGTTAATACTTGGGATTAATGTTATTGAAAATGAGGGGGGAATAAAACTGGGTGTATCTGACTGGAAGGTCACTGAGGTCAAAGCAAGGGGGAAGTTGCTTTAATACAAGTGGATCAAGCCCAAGAATAACATTTACATTATAATTCAAGTCTGGTGGCTGCTTCTCATCCAGGGGATAAGGCCTGGAAGCTGCTGAGATTGGCAGGTTAGAGTCTAGGAGCTTTATGTGTTGTGTTGCCAACTGAGTGGCTGAAATGGTCTAACAAGCTAAAGATCCATCCTAGCAAAGAGGATCCAAGACGACAGGGACAAGTCCAGGAATACTGCTGGACAAGTAAATGTTTCTAAACCTATAAATATCTTCCAGCTTTTAAATGTCAAGACATACAATATACAAGTGTACTGGGCTTCACACTCAAGCTGTGTGCACTTTGTCTTGTAAAAGCATAAATCCTGGGATGCTTTTAGGTTACCCAGTCATTATGTTCATTGCACCATATCACTCAGTGCGATGCAACAGTCCAAGACCCAGATTTAAAGTGTTAATGAACTTGTTTTTATTAATGCATGCAGTGCTATGTTTAGGTTAGGCCCTCAGCCGCTTAAGAGTTCAATCTCAGACAGGACATTCTAATAAAGTATTTTTTAAAGTAAGTTTCTAATACATTATTGCTAAACAAGTTAAGCAATGGGAATCAAATTCTGAAGTCATCGTCTAGGCCAACTGTTCTTAACCTCTGTTCTTCTGATCAGAAGCTTTAGGATTTGGCCCTTAATCATAGAATCATTAAGATTGGAAAAGACCACTGAAATCATCTAGTCCAACCACCAGCCCATCACCACCACCGTGCCCACTAAACCAGAAATGGATAGCTTCTGTGAAGGTTCATATAAGATCCATGCCATTGCACAAGCATGGAAAAGATAACATCAGTCATCAGGAAAAATCAGCCAAGTTGTAATTTTAGAAGCAAGTTCTGCTGTCACATTATAGCATCTGAAGACTACATGCTCTCTTGCATTTGAAAGCCAAAAGTTTGAGTCAGTGTGTTTAACACACACGGCGTGCTCTCTGCCTTATTTCCAGAAAAGTCACAGGGATTCTGTCAGGCAAAGCATGGCAGGGCAGTGTAAGCAGTACAGTAAGGTTATCAGTGTGTTTGAAGCCATAATGGGACTATTTTTGCACCTTGGAGGCTAAATCTCCAAACTCTGTGCTAGAACTTTGCCTACTGCTTCAGCAGTCACCAAAAGCTTTCCAGTGCATAATGCTACAAGCAAACTTTTTGTCCCTGAATACAAGTGAAATGTAGAGCCACCATTAAAGTTTTTTTCAATTATTTCATATGTATGGAAGATATAAAATCGCTCTGCCAGTTTGGCATGTGGAATTTTGAGGCTTGGTTGACAGAGCATTTGAGGGAGGATTTCAGATGCCATGCTGTCACAGGGACTCCTTAGCTCAGGTGCTCCGCCAGCCAAGCCCCGGGGGCACGCCTTGTGTGTTTCTAAATGGCATTTTTGATTGATGTGTTCAGCTGACTCACTTTTGGCCAGGGAAAGGAATTTAGTATAAGCGAAGACTTCCTAATACAAATGAAATATTGATGGCAGTGGCTCCTTAATAGCATTAGAGTGTACATCTGGGTACAAGTAGGTTTTTCCACAGTTCACCTGGGGTACTTACAGTTATAACAAGGAACTCCTGAAATGCTGTGATCCACTTGCAAAGCAACATGCTGTGGTAGTAAGACTGCTGTTATTCTGCTTCCTTATATATCAATGTGTTTGATGATTTGTAGCATGCTTTCTTGACACTCTTTTCACTTCCTTTCTAGTTCAGTCACATTTTGTCCTTGAATCTCTTGCTTCCACATATTTCCACTGCTGTTTACTATACTGTTGTAACCATAAATAATTACTGATATTGTTGAATAGCGTTTCTGCTGCCTGCCTATTCTCCAGGGTACGTATTGAGTGATTGGCAAAAACTCAATCACAGCATCCCCACTTCCCAGGCTAGTGCACTGGAATGTAAGATTTTTCGCCGTTTATCCTTCAATCCTGAATGCTGACCTGACTGGGGAAGATCAATATAAGGTATTAATTTGCCAGGGAGTCAAGGCACATCCCTCATCTTGCTTTTTGCATTGATCAGGATTGTGATTCTCATTGCAGGACTTGTAGCTGAGACAAATGTGCCCTTGGCTGATGTTGTGAAATTAGCACCAGAGCCCAGATTGGCTGTTACACCAACTGCTGGGGCTGAGGAGGTGAGCAAGCTTGGGAATGTCATTTTTCTTTTCATTTCCTGTCTGCATCAAAATGTAGTAGTAAACTAATTTTTCTAGTGAAATGGATTAATCTAAGTAATATTTTGTTGCACAATTCTTAATTCTCATTGTGAAAGTTGATTTAATTTGGGGAGATGGTGGGTGTCATGATGTAGTAATCTGCATGATCACCCTCTCTATGTCTGAGAGAGTGATTTTTGTTTTTCCCTAACTGGGTGTGATTGGAGAGCAAAAGCAACTTCCTGAACAGGTTGAATTTTGATACACATTAGGTTGTAACTGATAGTAATTGACAAAACAGTCTTGCTTGCAGGCTGCAGCACTGAGAAAGGCATGGTGATAGTGCTTTCCAGATCTTAAACAGTGGGCAGCAATTCTGTGTCTTTTCTTGTAGCTCTCAGTTGGAACAGCTGAAAGCATGCCAGCTGGGAGAATTCAGTACTCACAGGTCTTTGGTATTTTGCTCATCCTGGGAATTTCAGCTTATCTGAGGATGAAACTTGTGCTTTTTTGGGCCACATCTATAAAGCAAGACAAGTGGTCATTGTTGCTAACAGCACCATTTCTGCCTGTATTCCTGCCCACGAAGGACTTCTTGTCTTGGGCTTTACAGTGCTACCTCATACCTCTCACTACTGAATGTCAGAGGCCTTATTTACAACAGCTTCTGCAACGTAATGTCAGCTAATAAATTTAAAAATGCAACATTGCAAGATTCCTGGAGAATATGAGTTTAAATAAGCAAAGGTGAGTCTACCTCCGTCTTCAGCTGCGTATCAAGACAGCCTTACACCCTCTATTTATGATGTTTGGTTATGCCCTAACTACAGGCAACAAGGTTTCAAAGCTTTTATTTAAACTGGGAAATTAATGATCTGCCAAAACTACTAACTCCCAGCTACATATGTACTGGAGCACCAGATATCATCATGAGTAATAATAGAAATGATCATGCTGCATTGTGCCTGCCAGCATATTATTTAATTATTAACTGAGATGGAGGAGCTCGGTAATCGAATAGAAGTCCCCTTCAGAAATATTAAGACATTGAATAATTTAAACTTGATTGATCTGATCTCATTTACTCAACTTTCCCCCCTCATTCTGAAAGATAAGATAATTAACAGCAATGGCCTGTGTTGCATCTGTTGCAGCTGGAGGCTCTTGTGGGGGCTTCAGGAGCAGCTCCCTGGTGTCTGATCCAGCCTCACGTTGCTGCCTCATACCCCCCAAAATGCTCACTGCTGGAGAGCTGACAGGCTGCTTTGGTGGAGGTGCAGAGTGCTCTGAAACCTGCTGGTGACCCCCAGTGCTGCTTCAGCTATAAAGCTGAAGGGCAGGGGATACAGCTGTCATTCAAAGAGGACTTGCAAGAGCAGCAAGCACCTTGTGCCTCTTCAAGGGCCAGCAAGCCTAGCTGGAAAAACCAGTGGGGAATTCATTTGCCTCTTCCTATTTTACTGTCTGCATAAAACGGCCTGGAAGCTAGAAGAGTTAATTATCTCCCTCTCGATACTTTTCTTCTCCTTTTCCACTTGGTTAGACCTGGCTCTCATAGCACATCTTTTTATTGGTTTTAAATGATGTACAGCAGAGAATTATTGCCCCAGTAGATAGAAGTGAATGATAGAGAAGGCAGTGGCTGAACAGCATGCGAAGGAATAACTGTTCCTGTGCTTCAGCTTAGCTTGCCAGCTTCATTCCATTAAGAGCTGCTTCTTGCAATTACGTATTCCACACAATTTTTTTTCTTCCTGTCTTATAATTTTACAGTTGATGGTGGATTCCCTGGCTAGTTTCATGGCTGTGAAACTGCAGAAAGCCAGAGGGGCCTGTCAGTAATACAGTGTGTTAGCACGAACGGTGCAGAAAAATTCATAATGTGATGAGTCAGTTTGATTCTGTTTCTTACAGAGCTGCAGCTCCCTGTCTGTCCAATTTCATTCTGTTGAGTTTAGAGGCTTTCACCTAAATGACGGTTCTTTTTATAAACTTCAAAGTCATCCCGAGGTTACGTTCTGTCTCACTGAGGAGCTCTTCTGAAAGAATCTGGCTAACCAATGTGAAATTGCCTGGACCACTTCCCTACATTTTCTGGACAGCTACAGCTAAATCTTGGCAGAGTGGAGAAAAAAGAGGTCATAACACAGCAATCTGGTCTGGTTTTGTCCTTTCTTCTTGGTGTAGGTTGGAGGCAACATGTGCTACACCCTTAAAAGGAGGAAAACCTCATATAGACAGAGGTCAGATGCAACAGTTTGATGTAGCCTACTCTTTGGTGCCAAGGCCTATGCGTGCAGCAGGACTTTCCAGGAACACAACGTGCAAGAAATGTTTCTCTGATTGCCAAATGGTTATTTGTGATAACGAGTGTGATTTCATAAAGGGAGGGCAGGGCACAAAAAACAGTTCTTCTGGTTCAATTAAGCTGACAGGCAGGTAAAATGAAGTCACAAGATGGGAAACGCAGAGCTTGTGATGTGTGATGAATTAGTAGTTAGTGGAAACTGAAGTCCCATAAGTTGCAAGTTGTCTGGCAAAAATGTGACTTTATGCTATAGCAGACCATCCCGCCTGGAAGAGACCATCCTAAGGAGAACAAATCCCTTTCTGTGGCTGACACTTCAGCTGGACATGATTTCACAGTATATTTGTAAGGTGTGGGGGCTCCTGCACCCTGAGCTTATTTATAATTCTGTAGGCGCCCACACAGATCAGAAGGTCTTCTGAGGTATCCTCTGTGGTGATAACCTTTGGCCATGACTCAAGCGGACTAGTTGAAGTTAGTCATCTGTGGGTTAAACTGATGAATTCCTTTTTCTTCTTTTCATATTTTTAGAATAACAAAAGCCAAAGTCATCTAACCTCTCTGGAGTCTTTTCATCCCCCAAGGAAATAGATTAATCAGAAACACTAAGCATGACAGAAATGACCAGGAGATTGTAGAGCAATAAATATACGCTAACAGACAGAAAGGATCCATTATTATGGCATTAGAATTCAGATCTATTCTAGTAATCTGTTAAACAGAGATGGTTGGCTTGTTGTTTAATTAAGCAAAAAAAGCAGGAGAGGGAACATGATTATGTGGAGTTGGTCACTTGTGTTTATACAAACCATGTACCTATAACATAGTGTTAGATTTATTGTAATATTTTATATTATAGGGTTTTGCAGAGAGAAACAATTCACTACCTCTGGATATATAATCTTTGATTGTGCTATTGAAGGCACTGAGGGACATGGTTCATGGTGGGGCATGGTGGGGATGGCGGGGATGGGCTGATGGCTGGACTAGCTGATCTTAGAGGTCTTTCCCAACCTTAACAATTCTATGGTTCTATTGACCCCATTGAGATGTATCAGTTCTGCAAACATTCAAGAAGGAAAAATGTGGGCCTAACAGGTTTTCTTGACTTTGGTGATGTGCTCTGTAAGCATGTGGGTTTATAGAAGTGACCCTGTTACCCAGGAAAGTTATAATGATCTATTTATTGATTTAAAATAATGATATTTTTGTTGAATTAGATTTTTGGGGGTGAGATGTTTTCTGAAATTGGTTTAGGTTGCTAATTCAGTGCAAAGCAGATCATAAGAATACAAGTATGGAAATATGATAATAGGTATTGATGAAAGTTTGATTAAAATGATTTGGGTAGCCAATAAGTTTCAACCTATTAAACTGTTTCACATATGCTTACAGAATGAATATGTGAAATAAACGAAGGGACAATTGGGGTGTGGTTCCTTGCAGTCATCTTCAGGATATTTCTGGACACTATCATATTCCTTCTGCCCTACACATATACTTTTTGAGTTAAAAAAGGTGAACTGTGATGATTTTAAAATAAAACATCTGTATCTCTAAATTTCTTAAGCATATCTCTTATACTGAAGTAATTTGAATTTAGTTTATAGAAAAAAAAAGGAACCTATCTAAAGTAGCAAGTGTTTGCAAGGGACTGATTAATTTTAATCTATGCAGAGTAGATTAAATGTACTTGGGTAGATTAAAATTAGATAATCATCAGCATCATCTGTAATTTGTAAATTTTGATTTGCTCCAATCATTGGCTAACACAGCATTGCAGGAGACAGAAGGATCCATGGCATTGTCACTTGCAGTAATCATCTGTAGCTGGCTTTACTTGTAGAGAAAGGAAGGGACAAAGTCCCATTCTTGTAGGCGTAGCATAAAGAAGTGGTAACAGCCCTGCTGAGTTCATAGGCTAGTACTATGGTGAGATAAAATATGAGGATGACACACTTGATTTAGATTAAAGAGCAAAGTAACAATTATCTGCACAGTTTTTCCAGGCAAGGCGAGTCAAGTTATTCTGTTATAATGTAATCTGTGTCGTTACTTCTTTCTTATTTATTTGTGGGATTGTCGGAGTGTGTCCAAGTTGTCCCAGGAGTGAAGTTCAGCGTTTGTAAATGAAGCCATCGGAATACTGCTAGTGCTGCAGAGTTGGCTATAGACATAAGCGGGAGAAAAGGCCATAATATAGCAAGGACAATTAAATTATGGACAATAATAAGGTTCATGTTGTGCTACATGTAATTACTCCTGCTAAATATCATGGTCTGATATATTAGGTTTGAGGCTATGACAGAGAGGGAATTTATGTTCTTGAGTTTTTATGCATCATTGAGAGTTCTTTATTCCCTTTGGACCTCAATTAGAAAAATAAATCTATATAATTGCCTCAGGAAAAAGGCTCCTGGAATGGCTTAGGAGGAGCTGCTGAGGTTCTGCAGGGGCGGTTCAGCCGCAGCAGATGTGGAGAAATATCTTTGACAAACACAGTTGTGTGCGTTCAGGCCAGGTTCTCCATAGAGCAAGTTGGGTTTTCTGTGTGTGCTCCCTGGGAGCTGTGCTGCTTTTGGCCCCCGACTTCAGCTGGTGTACAACTGCTATGAAAAGCACTGCATATTAAAGGCGTGAAGCACTGCTGTGCTTACCAGCCATGATACACTGATGGTGTCACAGCCAAATTCCCTAATGAAGGGGAATTTAAAACTTTGTGTTAGCCCTCTGAACTGTGCTACCCTGAAATGAACAGAGTCCAAGCAGCGGTCTTGAATTTTTGTTGTAGTGGTTTGTTTGCATTTTTTTCAGGTGGTACAAAAAGCAGCATTCATTTACACTAATGGCTGGGAAGGTTATTGCAAATGCCTGAATTTTGTCAATTAGCGAGCTAAGTGCTTAAGTCCAATAAACAGGAAAAGGAATTGTTATCAGTAAACGTGGCTGTTCATTTATTTTGACACATTTTAATTTAGTGTGATGTATTAACAATAATACTTCCCAGCCTTCTAGTGAATGTGCTGTTGTGTATTCTGTAAGGGCGCTGCTGGGTAAGTAATAAGGAGCCGCCTTTCTCAGGAGCTGAGCACACTTACCAATGCAGCTCTGCTGTGCTGAACCTTTGTTGAGAAGTGCTCAGGGTTTTTCAGATTTACAGAATAGCGAAGTAAGAAATAGCGAAGCTTGATTATAAATGCTTCAGTGAATAAAAGAGCCATTTTTGTTTGACATACCGATACTCCCAGCATAGCGGTGGTTGCCTGCTCAGTATTTTGTTTACTCTGATATGCATATTTAGCAGAAATGGGAGCAAGAATATTCTTTGGGAACATGAAAAGAATATGTGTATGCACTTCACTGAACACCCAAGGCCTCCATGTAGTCAGTTAGAAATGGTATGCTGAGCCATGCGGCACTTAATAATAGTAGTGTGTTTTATTTGCTAACTCAGTAATCTGTGTGAGTCTCCATGGACCTTGGTATCACTGCTCTGTAGAGAAGAGGAGCTGGGGCATGGATATGTTTGTTGGGATTGTTCAATCTGGAGAAGAGGAGACTCAGGGGAAAGCTTGTCTCTTTGTACAACTGCCTGAAAGGAGGTTATAGCAGGGTGGGGGTCGACTTCTCCTCACAGGTAACAGTGAGAGGACGTGAGGGAATGGCCTCAAGTTGTGTCAGGAGACGTTCAGGTTGAATATTAGGAAAAACTTCTCAGAAAGAGAGGTGATGCAGTGGCACAGGCTGCCAAGGGAGGTGGTGGAGTCACCGTCCCTGGAGGTGTTCCAGAGCTGTGGAGATGTGGCACTGAGGGACGTGGTCAGTGGGCATGGTGGGGGTGGGTTGAGGTTGGACTAGATGGTCTTAGAGATCTTTTCCAACGTTAATGATTCTGTGATTCTATGTTAAATGTCTTCCCAAGATCACTGAGTTAGTCTGATACAGAGGTAGGACTGAGCAGGTTTCTCTGTTTCTGAGTGACAAGTGTAAGACTGCTAATCACTGCGAAATGGATTGAGAACAGTGTCCTGATGAGGCCTTGGCTAGTGAACAGTGTCTGTTTCTGCTTGGTGTATATGCTTCTTATCTTCCCCCTGATATGCTTAATCTGTTGAAGAAATGTACTTTAACTGCTGCAACACCTTGTTGGTGAAAGGGAGGAGTCAATCAGAACAGACTTGTTCTGCAGAATGTACCCATAAGTCACTCACCTGACATAGGGGAAGTGGGAACAAAGCATTAAGTCCAGGTTTTGCTGTTCAGACTGAAGCTTTCCTTTTGGAAGGGGGAAGCAAGAACTGAATGCTTCACCATCAGCTGAAGCACAAGAACAAAACATGCTTATTCTGTACTTTCTAGATAAGTAAATTGTGCAAACACTTGATGGATTTTTCTTTCAACCAAGAAAATATTGGCAATATTGGTGGTAGGTGGACAGTTGGACTAGATGGTCCAACCTTAATCATTCTATGATTCTGAAATGACAGGTACAGATACTGAGGCCACTGCAGGACTATACATAAAATGCACAAGAACAACATCGCCTCCTTCTGCAGCCTCACCATTTGCACTTGAAACATCTCCCTCTTGATTTTCTATGCATATAGAGTTGTTGGCTGTGGCTCTTATCTGAGAAAGGATAAAATGCATTTAAATGCTGGATCTCCCTTATTGATGAAAGCCGTAATTCAGTTTACTGGGTATGATTCATTATGGCTTTATAACCTCACTGAACCTGGAGCCAGGAGCGAGACTGCCCTTATTATGAATAACATTAGTGCAGGGGGTTGTAGACTAGACTTGGCGGCCCATAGGATTCATTGCAGCAGGGATATGACCTTATGGCAATCCTCCTAAGGACTGCTCGAGGCTGTACCAGCTCCACACTGGCTCCTGGCAGTCCTCTCTTTGTGCTAGTGCCAGCAAATGAGTGAAGCTATCCTGGCATGGCATCAGTTTCTGATTTTATTGGATGGACAATTAAAATTAGACATAGGGGTAAGGAGGAAGGTGTATCTCCAGATCTGGAAGGGGTATAGTTTTAGATTGCAGCCTGCAGTAGGGCTAGGCTTTATTTGGGATTTCTTCTGTGTAAGCTGGTCACATATAAAGTAGTTCATCTTCTAAGATATGTCCTGTGATGAATTTGAAACAGAAGAAAAAAAAAAGATAGTGAATGAAGCAAATTCCAGGATGGATCTTGCCCATGTCCAAAAGAATAGGGCATGTTTCAGTATGGAGTTTTGAATACATTTGAATCTTGATTCTGCTTTTCATGGCAGTAACAACTGTGATCTAAAAACCCCTGGTGGATTCTAGATAAGGAAATAGGAAAAAGCTGCTCAGATGCTCCATGTTGTTGTGGAAATAAGCTGTCTTTGTTTGTCCCTGGGTTTATAGTGCAAGGAGCCAGGCCATGGAGCACGTTGCAGATGGGAAGGGTTATTGGGGTAGGAAAGTGCACGGGAGAGAAGCTAAAGGAGATACTGGCTTATGAGAGGGGTGGGAAGTGTATTTTAGAATGCCCCGGTCTGCACATTGGCCTTTCTGACAGTGGCATTGCACTGTGGTAGGGGGTGGCAGGGGCTCATTAGCAAGGCAGAGGAGGAGGGAACAGAGGCAGTGATCCGTCCTGAGGTAGCGGAGGGAGGCAAGGACAGGAGTTCTGCCTGGGTGGTCAGGACTGCTATTACTGAGGGGGCATGGCCGACTTGGAGAGGTGACTTTAGCAGAGCTGCTTCCTCTGGAAGCGATGACTTGTGCTTATAGCAAGAATGCAATCACAATAAGAACAACTTGTGTGTGTCATAAAATTAGGCTGTAAAGGAGATGGTAAAAAGGACGGTGACATTTGAAGGTGGAAGATACTGCAGCATTTCTCGAGCAAATTGGGAAAGGAAACCTCAAACCTGCAGTTGCCTGTGACAGTGCTACTTTTTCAGGTCTGAAGATATTTTTAACTGCAGCATGATTTAAAAATCTAGTTTTTCAATCTAGACATTTGTTTCTTTTTCCCTTTTAGCTCTATCGTCCACTTCTGAAAAGATATGCGGAGATTGAACAGAAGGTGATCTACAACCCAACCTCCTCTTGTCTCGCAAAATAACAAGCAAACAAAATTTATGAGCTGGCTGCAGAGTGGACTCCCAAAGAGATCAGAAGAGATTTGCTCAGGATTTAGTGGAGTTCTTTAAATCATTTTGTTCCTCTTTGTAGACAAATCAGTGTTAAATGGCTGAGATTCAGTATGTTGATGGAAAAAGTTGCACTATGATTGAAAACCTAATTAAAAAAAAAAAAATCATTGTTCTATGTGACTTCAGGTTTTTTCAATACTTTTCGAATGGTACTTGCTGATTTGGAGTATCTGGATGACCACGTCAAGTGCATTGTATATATGAATCACTCTGGTTGTCTCTGTGAGCTTTGATTCCATGCGTTCAGTGTGTTGGGCTCTCTACATACCCACCTAGTACAGTATCTTCATTCCACAACCTCTTTCCCTAATGTATTTTGAAATTATCTTTCAGCTCATTTGTAATTTATCTCCTCTTATATATTTGCTTACATAAAACCAACAGAAAGCAGAAGCATGTTCCGTCCCATCTGATTAAAGTTTTTGAACGCTCACTGGGATCCTCATAGAAGGGAAATTCTTGTTACATGATCCTATGGAAAATCTGCTGTGTGATAAAGCATGATGTAGAATTTTATATATTGTGGAAATTGCAAAGGCAATGCACTGAATTTACCCTATGAGATGCAGGCCTGGTTCCTCAATGTTTTATTTGACGTTAGTTTTGAAAAGATGAAAATAAGGGTCAAACACGGGATGTTTTACATGTTTTACACATTTTCCTTCAATTTCATAAAGAGTCTGTTCCATCTGCACGCTTGTTTGGGGCTATGCTGCTTTCTTTTCCTCCTTCAGGAGTCATGGCCGTGAAGTTGTTTGTTTCATGCTGAGTGTGAGTGCAGAAATAGGACTCTCCTCCTAATAGGGCATGAAGGTCACTGTTTTTCTTTATACCACCAACATATCATTTCTTTCTTGAGGATGCTTTGCAGAACTGGTGGCCGTCTTGCCCTGATGCTACTCCTCACTCCAGATTAAGTATACACTAGCTAAGGAAAATCTTAGAAAAGATACAGCCCTGGACACCTTCCTGCAGAGAGGTATGGAAGTCACAGAATTTAAGTGAAAAACCTGCATCACCCTGTGCCAAGTGGGAACAGTTTATGGCACCATTCTACAGCGCCAATATTTTTCCCTTAGGATAAAATTTCTTCTATGAATAAAGTAGGTTAATGAAAGTCTTTCTGAAGCCTTTCTTCAGTTCTTGTGGAAGTTGCAGCGTGCTTTGGGAATACAGCAGGGTGTTGTAGGGAGTAGAGGACCTGTTTGTGGAGTACTGTGAGGTGTTGGAACAGGCTGACCAGCGAGGTGGTGGAGTCACCGTCCCTGAAGGCTTTCAAGAAAAGGGTAGGTGTTGCATTGAGTGATGTGGTTTAATGGGCATGGTGGTGGTGGGGTGATGGTAGGACTTTGTGATCGAAGTGGTCTTTCCAACCTTTATGATTCTGTGACTTGAGAATTGGGCTGTGTCCCTACTGGAGGCAGGTGACTCAGGTTCCTGCTCTTCACATCACAGCAGCTCAGGAGTGCTCTCTGTCCCTGCTGCATTGCTGCAGTGAGTGGTACCTCCTGCCAATGACTCACCTCACGTGTGGTGGAGAATGGACACATTCTTCCTTTGCTCCCCTTTCTATTGAAGTGCTTTATTGTGAGTACTAATGGTGCCATTTCTGTTCACGACTCAATAATTCTAACTTCTCTTGATATTAGCAAGATTACTCAGCAAGGTGAAGAATTACCTTTCTGAGTTTCTAAAGTGAGTTTCTTTTAAGCAATTTCTTTAAAAGGTGGCATTGTAAATACACATCTCTTTTATGTGCTTATTATTTCTGGGTCCTAAGGTACAGTGCTAAAACATATAACACTTCTCACAGGCGTCCACCTTCAGCAATTGCTTTGTCATTGAGCAAAGCTGTAGAGAGTTTGTGAAAAATGTGTTAATGCGAGTTAAGCAATGCCTACTGGTTTGTCATCAGTACTCATTAACCATGCCTGGTGACTGGTTTGTCATCAGGGTTAAACCACAGAGTGAAAAGATTCAGTGGTGTTTTAGGTTTGCTCAGTTTTGGCAACAATTTCTTCAGTTGGCTCACTGGAGTGAGAAGGCTGATACCTCATGTGGCGTGGTGGCTTTGCCCTTGAATTGGGACATTCAGCTCAACTCCCACTTAGCTGAAGAAACTTAAAGCTCGTGTTCCCCAGCTTGTATCACAGGACTGTAAGACACAGGGGCTTTTTTTTTAAGATTATTTTTTATAGCTTATTGGCTCTTAACAGTGTTGTTAGTGGTGTACAGCCCACATGGTTTAGCAACTCTCTGGGCCTGAGCTCTTTGTGTTCGAGGCTGCACTGCACAGTGGCCACATGTGTCCATTTCCAGACATGTTAAGTCATGTTGGGCTGGGCTGGGGCTCTCTGATGTGTCCCATGTTAACATTAACTGCTGTTTCCTCACGGAAGCTGTTGCACTCTGTGCTTACTACAGGAGTCCCTAAGAAAAGATGCAGATGCCAGATCCTGAAAGGCCAGGAGCTGAGCACCACTGAGTTATAGTATTGTTGTGGTGATGGGTTTATTAGGGCTGGCCTCTGAGAATTGCTGTCTGGAGTATAAGAATTTATAGACAAGCTCTTTTTTTCCCTGGCTCACCAAAGTTGCACATGTTCACTGACTAGTGTCAGATAGAATAAGGCTCAATAAATCTCTCCCTAGAAAAGTCTTTTGAGAAGATGCTGCTGTAAGAGTTCTACCACTCTTTTTGTAATTCCTAGGGATGCCTGTTAGCCTGCCAAGGAACCATGTGCACATCCCTTTAAAGAAGCCCCCACTGTTGGAAGGCTCTGATGCACTTTGGTTTCCAAAAGTATTTTTCCCAAAGTCTTTTTGGGTTGTTTTGCTTTGTTTTGCTGGTTTGTCTACCTTATGCTGTTCTGGCTGTTTGGAGTAAAGACATTACGGTGCTAATTAAAATCCTAGCTAACAAATCTGAAGGCAAGTCAATATTCTCTACCTCTACGTATTACACGGAGGTTGATTCCCTCTTTCCTCTTTAGGACCTTTCCGTACTCCAAGTCTAGCAGCAAAGTGTCCCCACCTTGCTCAGAGGAAAGGTTGTCTTCTGTGTTTGAAGACCTGCTGAGTCCCAGTCTGGACTAATGTACTGGAACCTGTATGGAAAATTGATCTTGTCTCCTGGAAAAAAACCCTCAGTTGTCACAAGGAAATTGTTCAATGCTCTCTGATCCACAGCTCCCATCCTACACCAGCAAAGCCACTTGAGCTGGCATGTGGGTCATGGAATTATGTGGCAAAACCCAGGCAGCATCCTTAGCTCGATGGCCCCGCGCCCTCGCCAGTCAATCAGAGCTGCACAGACTCACCTGTGTGCTCTTGGTGATCCAGGACCCAAAGACAAACAGTTTTCTTTGCAGCCTGAAGTCTTTAAAGTCTTTTGTGTTGCAGCAGGGAACAAACAGGTAAAGATGTTTGCTTTTTCTTACGGGATCAGTCTGAGGGAGCTGGAGCTCTGAGTGAATAAGTAATGTACTGAAAAAAGTCCATGCTCTGACAGTGCTTTAATAAGTAATTGAACCGAACACCACGGTGTGTGATCCCAGTGGGACCTTTTTTGTTGTTCTTTTTTCAGCTTTCTTTTCCTTTGGAGCTGTGGCTGCCACCACAGATCACAGCAGCACAGTGAAGGGTGTGTATCTAAAGCTACAAAAAACCAATGCAAAATTTGTTTTGCCCATATTTCCATTACTGTCATCCACAGCCTCCTGTATGCAGGTTAGCAGATGGGGAAGAAAAACATAACTGCTATAGAGAACTACAAATTTTGATTTTTCCTTATCTCAGCCACTGACATTTTTTTCATCTAACCTTTCAGATTTGGATTTTGTTGAGATCTTTGGGTTGAAACTGGCCAACAGTTAACAGCATGACCAAAGATGATGCACAGCTGGGTAGCCATTTGCTCAGATACCAGGGGATCGCTGTCCCACCCAGAATGTTTCCTTAGGAACTTCACTAGAGGTGACTGTAGTCCTGATCCTACATTGGCTTGACATTTTAGTACAGTTCACACATAAAACATAAAACACATGCACATATAAAATCATACCTCTGCCAAAGAATCTTATCTTGTTGTTACTTTATGTTCCCTTTGTGCAGGTCAAAATTAAAATGTGATGTATCAGGAAGAAAGAATTTGGGATGAAATACTTAGGCAACCAGCTTTTTTCTGAGCATGGCTCTGAAGGGTGCGAATATGAGATCTTTGACATCTTTAACAATTTAACATGGATGTTCAGTGCAGCTCCAGCCTCTGCTCACTCTCTGTGCTTTGATTACAGCCTGGATCCAGGCTCTTTGGTTAGCCTGGTCAAGTGGCTTAGCTTTCAGCCTTCAAAGCTTACACTATGAGAACGTAAGATGGAAGTGGGTGCAACCTTTTCTTTCACACAGTTCACCTGGTTGGCTGTTTCCACTTCCGTGGGATGCCAAGAACTTCCCATACACGATACTTACCAGACTGAGCGTATCTCCTGCTGAAATTTGACCCCAAGACTCTTCCCTTGTTTGTCCGCTCCCCTGTTGCTTCTTAGGGTTGGTTTTGACAAACAGAAGGATACTGCTCCAGTGATCACAGCCCTCTGAGGAAGCCTCGACCATTGAGGGAACACAGTGACTTCTCAGACTGTTCTTGGAGCACAGATCCTAAGGGGTAAGGATGAAGGAGCAGTTACTGTTGCATGTGGATTCTGCTGAGATGTCTCATTTCAGGTTTTGACTAGGTTTCCTCACCTCTTGATGCTTCGCCCTACCCGTTAGAACAACTGAGGATATCATTGACTGCATATGCATTTCTTGCTCTAAGACCTTTCTTTGGATGACAGGTATTTTTTCTATTTTTTGTTTAGATGCTGCTATCAACTCTGCTTTTATTGAGTACGCTGTGTCAGTACTCTGCAATGTATCCATCTGGTTATCCTCTCTCTCACTCAGCATCTGATCAATCAGAAGTCCTTGGTTACCTTCAGTGTGGGATTCATACAACCACTGTAGATATCCTATGATATGAAGAAAGGACCACAAGGAAAAGGAGTTCTTGACTGCTGTTCATCTTATCATATGGCAGTTGTCTACAACAGAGCAGGTGAGTTATCTCCTGAGTGAGCTCCTTCTCCCTGCTGAGAAGAAGGACGCTTGTACGGAGAGGAGAACAGAAAAAGTCAATTTTTCACACTGTGCCAAAACTCTTGAAGACTTCATTGAAAACTGATTTCAACTTTGGAGGCAAGAGTTATCCCCAGTGGCCACTGTACAACTAGAAATTTTTCTTGTTGCAGCACTGCTCTGTTTTTCTGTCAAATCCATGTGATTGACCTCTCCAGCTCCCTTCAGATAGGACTCTTCGTGCGCCTCCGTGGAGATATCCAGCAGACGTGGGTCAGGAGCTTTGTCATATTTCTGCTTTTTGTCCTTTTGTTGTATGCCCTTGCTTGTGTTTATTCCTTCAGGCTGGACTCTTTCAGGCATTTGTATTATGCCTCTAAGCTCAGTTCTCTGCTATAGTGAAAGGCAGTTCCCTTAAGACTTAGGCAAGCATTGCACAAGAAAACAAAGGCCTGTTCAACTTGCTTTTGGGAGACAATATTTGCTCTCTGACTGACACGTGTGCACTCCCCTCATGAAACCTCAGCTGTGTTGCAGTATGGTGTACTGGAAGATGGAATTCTCCTTGAAAATAATCTAAACCATGTTGTATAAAAGTAAGGCCTAGATAAACAGGGCAGAAACAGAGCTATTTCTTAGCTGAGGGCTTTCATCTTAATATAAAACACATTAGAGCAAACAAGAGGTAAAGGATTCTTACACACTTCGGTGTCACAGCTTATGCCACCTGAGAACATCTCTTCACACTTCTGCAGTAGCTTGCTAGGACGGGACATTCTCTTGTCACTCCTGGTGTTATTTTGTTAGATTCCTACCCTAGATGACTCAACTTGAGGACAGTTGCTTACAGCAGAAATACCCTTTTGATCAAGAAAGATAACGTTAAAAGGCAATGATACATTTTCCCCATTTTCAGTTTCTCAGCAGAATTATTGTGGTACCTGCTGTTGTTTCTTAGAAATACCCACTCCAGCAGAGGGAAAAAGAAGACTTTGAATGTAGCTCATCCAGCATGCGATTTAGTCATCACAGAATCGTTTGAGTTGGAAGGGACATTTAAAGATCATCTGTCCAGCTCTTCTGCAGTGTACAGGGACATCTACAACTCGATCAGACAGTTGTGTGAGTGAATAAGCAAATAAACTACATTTCAAGATTTCCCTTAGATTGTTTCTTTTCCTCGCAGTAACTCTTGGCTCGGGAGATAGATCCGTGGTGTTTTATTTGATTCCTTCTCACCATATTTGCAGCATGGCAGACTCTCCCCAAGGTCTTTCCACAAAGGCTCATTTTGCTATTAGCCCAGTGAACGTGGGTTTTCCACTTTGATCTGTACTGTGTGTGGTTCTGGCATGATTCTTAAATGGGCTGATTAAACAACTGCTGCTAACAGCTTCCCCTGCCTTCAGGGGTCAGCTCCCATTGTTCAGGGGCTTTCCATAGCAAAAGGGAAGAGACAGCACTGGTACAAGTGTTTACATTAAAGGCAAGAAGAAACGTCAGAAAACTCTTTCCCTTCCCTCTTGGTCCAGAAACATTGCAGTAACTCAGTCACTAGATAGGCAGTGTTGGATTGTTCATAGTGTGAGTGTTTTGAGCAAAAGGGATGGATGCCTGTATGCTGATGCTGAGCCAGATTGTCTAGATGAGAAATCACTGAGCTGAGACTGGCTCAGTAATTTACATCTAGTTCTGTGTTTTATATATCAAAGTCTGTGTTTTGCAGTTTACACTCTGAATCTTTAAATGAAGAAATAAATTAAATTTCTCAGATGAATGAGAATGGTGCATTTAGAGGGAGAGGGAGAGTACAATGAGACTTGGGAGCTGCTCAGAGAGGAGACCCAATATTCAAGTTCCCCTTTTCTGGCATGAAGCATCTTGCTTTTCTTTCTAAAGTGTTCCAGGGCCCCAGGAAATATGGAAACTGCTCCATCCCTGAGTCTCCTTCAGCCTACTGAAGAAAAATTGGGCATTTGGTCAAACCCATCAGGCAGTGGTGGCAGCCAGAACTCCCAGTGATGTGCCATCGTGCCAAGGCTGGTGTCCAAGAAGCTGCTTAGTTCAACATGGGGCAGTCTGATGAGGCTGACACTATAAGTATGTCATGGCCATGACATGGTCAGTGTTGTCCTTAATCTTCCCTTTGTGCCTTTCCAGTTGAGACAGGAACATTGCTTTCTGTGAGGCACTGGTGAGCCCCACCAGGTAGGACATTTGCAAATGTCCTCTCTTGTTGTCAAGACAGAATTTAAACTGGTACAGATGAGGAAACAGGGCTGATACGTCAGTGAGGGGAATAGAAATGCTGTCCTAGGAGAGGAGACTAAAAGCTTGGCTTTGTTTGCCTAGCAAGTGGAAGCTGGGAAGTGATACCATTGCTCAGTATAAATCCTTCAGGCTGGGGGTAAAGAGCAGAAGAGCTGCTCAAGCCAAAGGACAATGTTGGCACGCAAGCAAATGACACGCACTGAATGGGAGTAAATTTAAACAGGAAATTAGGAGTGAGGTGGAGGTGCTGAAGGACCTCCTGTCCCCTGCGTGCGGTGCCAGGAACATCGAGCCACGTACTTGCTGCATGACGTGTGGCAGGGCTGTAGCACCATGTCAGAAATCCTCTGCTCACTGAGAAAGCTGCATTGAGTACTGACCTTGAGAGAAACTGTTGTTTGCCACGTGGCCAGAGCAGAGTTTCACACTTGACCTCTTTTGAATTTCCTTCTTAATTGTGTTTGATTTGTAGGAAGCAACGAGTATGGAAGGGGCAAATAAATTGAAAAGTTCCAGCTCTACTTCTTAACACTGGGACACGTAATAGCTCAATTTGCTATCAGTTTGCTGGGCTAGTCCTCTACAAGCAAGAGGAATTTGCCCCCCGGCAATTTTTCTTCACTAGAACCCTGCAAAAGGAAGTGAGGTTTAATTAGCATTTTAAAGTGGACAGCCTTGAAGTTAATGATATTCAATAAAGAAAAATTGTTTTAACCTTATTTGCACTTTTCAATTTACTTATTAGAGGCCATCTGTTATATTTTAAGCAAGAGCACTGGGAGCTAAACTCTCAGATTGTCAGATGAGGCTAAGCAGAAGGGAAAGAACAGGCTGCCTTAAATGAGCAATTAGACTGTTTTTCTTAAACTTCTCCTTTTTGTGTCAAAAAGCAAATGGTCACCATTTCAAGCAACAGTTAAGTTGCTCTAATGACATCTATTTTTACAGGTGCTCATCAGCCCTGGGAAATGTCACCTGTCCTCAAATCTCAGATGAGGCCCAAGAAGGATGAAATTAGAACAGCCAGAAGTGAGGTGGAACCGGTGAGGGAGTGAAGGTTAAGAATAAGGATTTCTATAGGTAAGTCATCAGAAGGAAAACTGAGGTGTATATTGGTGCTGAATGAGTTGGCCAACCTAGTAAAAAAGAGAGCACGGGAAAGCTGTGGTGCTCTTTGCTTTTGTCTTTACTGGAAAGTTCTGCTCTCAAGCCTCTTTCTGTCTAACTAATGTGTGGGGAAAACGGGTACTACCCATAGTAGAAGGCCAGTTTAGGAGCTAGTGAAGCAAAATGGCATACACAGGAGTGAGAGGCCAGGTGGAGATGTGTGAGTGTGCTGAGGAAGCTGGCTGATATCATTGTGAGGCTGCTCTATCATCTTTGAATGGCTGTAATGACAGTAGAAGGTCCCTAATGACTGGAAAGTGGTGAATGTTACTCTTGCTCTCAAATGAAAAGGAGATCCAAGGGAACTGCAGACTGTTCAGTTCCATCTCTGTCTCCAGGAAAGTTACAGAGCAAATCTTCCTGGGAGCCATTTCCAAGGACAAGAAGGAACCATTGAATATAGGGACCAGATCTCTTTTGACTATCATGGCAATTTGAGTCCTAAACTTTTCTGGCTTAAGGTTGAGCTGACTCCCACTGTACCTCCAAGAATGATTTTGCCATGTTCCTGGGTGGAACAAAAGACTTTGGTAGGACAAAAGCCAAACTTCGCTCTGTGTGGTCTCATGAGCCTAACTTAAATTCTGAGTGCACATAATCCTTCCTGGAAGGATGGGAAATAAAACCAAAATGTCTTCTCCAGGTCTACTCAAAAACCTATGGGAGTCAGCAGAGCTGGTGCTGTATGTCTGGATTTGACGCTCAACATTCATGTATGGATGTGAGCAATCCTGCTGGATTATTAGATGTCCTGCTGTTCAGTTGAACAGAGGCTCTGGATCCTGGTCTGTACGGGATTTGTTAGCAGTGGCTGTAAGATTACCATGCCCAAAGTGGAATGGAATAATCCCTTCTGCAAACGAACACAAGATGGGATCAATGCCCTGGGTCGATAACCTGCTCCACAGGAGCAGCACCTTGAAGTGCACGGGTGGAAATCCTATGTGTCAGAGGACGTTTGAAGACTGATTCCACAAATGTTTGCAAATGCAGATCTTAGCTTCATTCCTGTGGTTTGTCATACGAAAGTTAGTCTGAAGTTAAACTTCTGTATGTGAAATCTTGTGGGTCCCAAATTTGCAAGGAGCTGAACCCACCAGCTCCTGTTAGCTTCAGGTTTGCTCTGAAATCACCTGCGTTTCTGACCTGAGAGACTTACAGCAAGAGAAGGGAGGAGAAATGTAAACTAGAGCACACTGATTCACAACAGCACTTCATCATTACAGCAAAACCCAACCAAACCAACTATGAAGTACCTGTAGCAGTGAAATCCAGCTGCCAATGATTTTGCTGTACAGAACAGTCTTTGGTACCCTTACTTTGCTGTCAGTGCTAGAGCCAAATATGTACATAATGAAATAGCTTTTTAAAAACCTGGCTTTTTTTGTCTTTCCAAGCCTAAAAATGCTATTTTGTGTCCAGATCTATAGAGGGAAAAAAAAAACACAACTTGAGGTGACTTTTGTTTTAAGGCTGTTTTAAATTTATAACGGAGCTGGCTAAAATGCTTTTCATCAAAGTACAAAAGTTTCATGCTGTAATTAATGGCAAGTGATATCTAACGCAATAAAACACCATCATTTCAGTGTTCTTACAAGACTATTTATGACTGGATATTGAAACTGATAATGATTCTGCCATTTGTCCTCATAATTTATTATTCCAAGGAGAGGCAAGTGGTGGTAAGGGTTCACGATCCATTTTATGGAAAGAGTGCTGAATTCAGCTTTTTATGGATGTAAATGACAATGTTTGGTGCTGGGCAGAAAGTGTGTGTGTGACAGCGAGTGCAGACCCTGCTGAGGGGCAGAGGTGGGGAGCATTAATGGTCCTTCTGAGCGAGGGAAGCCCTTGGCCGTGTGATCTCATTGCAGCTGGCTACTGGGACCAGTGCAATGCATGGGTCATTTCCACAGCAGAGTGCTTTGGAAGACCAGGGCAGAATTTTTCTGGAAACCTCCCACCTGATTTCTGAGCAAGATAATCTCCTGAACTATCGCTTTGGGCAGCCAAAGCTGAATCCACTATAAACAACCCTACCCAAAGCTCGTTGAACAGAATGAAAAGAGTTACTGGCTCTGGCAAGCCTCGTATCAGGCTGAAACAAAAGCTCTGTTCCAGAGGAAACTTCCCTTGGCCTTGCCAAGTGCCAGCCTGCATCCCTCTGGGCACAGCCCATTCCTTTTCATAGAATCATAGAATCACAGAATCATTAAGGTTGGAAAAGACCACTAAGATCATCTAGTCCAACCATCCACCTACCACCAATATTGCCCACTAAATCATGTTCCTCGGTGCCACATCTCCACGATTCTGGAACACCTCCAGGGATGGTGACTCCACCACCTCCCTGGGCAGCCTGTGACAATGCATTACTACTCTTTCTGAGAAGAAATGTTTCCTAATATCCAACCTGAACCTCCCCTGGCACAACTTGAGGCCATCACCTCTCATCCTATCACTGGCTGAGGCTGATTTACTGAATGCTTGGGCTCTGATTCACACCTTATTCAGGCTCATTGAAACCTGGAGGAATTTCTATACAGTCAATATTGACACAATTAATGGAAAATATGAGTGAAGTCAGACCCTGGGGGTTATTTTTTGGGCCTAGATGGTGCTTCATCTTCCTGGACTCCAGGACTGGGAGGTTCATGTTCCCTAGACTACAGCCTTCAGGTTGTTCCCAGGCTGCTGTTCATTTGCTGCAGAATAAGGTACTGTAGGTAAAGATTTGCATTTCCATCGATAGCCACAGCTGCAGTCTCACGAGTTCCTTGCTGCTTTGCAAATAGCTTGGAGAGAGCCTGCTGCCGCAGAAGCAGAGCAGGATGTGACCCATTTTCTTTGCTTTTCAAGTGCTGTGGTCCCCTTCTTCAAGCCTCCAACATCCCCCCGTTTATCGTAATCACCATGTCAAAAGGGAAGTCGTTCCTCTATTGGAGGTTATCCGTGTCAGGGGAAGTTATGTTCCCATTGCTACCTGGGGGCCCATCAGCAGATAAAGATGGAGAGCAGTGACTCAGAATGACTTTGAAGCAACACCCAGCAGCAACTGAAGACAAGAACATAACCTTAGCTGACGTTTAATATAACCAGATACACAAATAAAGCCACTGTACTAAATTATGCATCCTTTTACTCTTGGCTGTTGTTAAAGGAAGGGGACAGGGTGAGTGTTCTCTACCGTGTGTTTCTTCCTTTCCAGTGTCGGGAGCTGAGTGACAGATGCACACTGATGGAGCACAGTGCATTGATTTTTGCTGCTGCAGTACTTTACGCTCAAAGAAATACAGCTTTTGAAACGATGGAGGACCCCCATTCAGATCAAACAGGTGAGGCAGATGGGTGATTTTCCCTGAATGCGCCTTAGTTATCTGCTTTGAGTTAAGCAGGCGCTTTGTTGACCGCACTGATGTGAGTACATTCACCAGCAGGTTTGGGCTGAACTAAGCAGTGGTTAAACAGCCATCGAGAAAAGGAAGGTCGTGGGGATATTCAGAAAAAATCTGTTTCTGATTCACTGTTTGTTTGAAACCCAGAAATAATGTGTTCACTTTTTCCCCTAATGGCACAAACACAGACATGTGCCATTGCTTGTGCACCTTTCTCTTTCCCACTCAATTCAGTAATTCGTTGCGGTGAATCTATGAAAATATAAGTCGATTTTAAAGAGGACTCTTGCATCTTTAAGAGGCAATAATAGCACTTTTCAGGCTATGTGCATAAATTGAGAACAATCTGTCACATTGACGGACTCAGCTGACTCTTCTGTGAACACATGTCCACACCACCAAAAAATGGCTGTGTAATTAGCATGATAGGCAAGAGGCATCTGAAAGGTCATTAAGGGGATTTTCTAGCTGCTCTGCCCCCAGAAGCGTGCATAGAGCCTGTCTCTGTCCACGTTTTTGTGTTGTAATCCGTATAGCAAAAGTCCTTTTGTTTCAGGAACCAGGCGAACATCCCAGGTTTTATGTTTATTTACAGGAGATGAACTTGCTTGTGAGTTGGGTTTTGTAAAATTGGATCCAGCTTTAACCAGGGCTGAGCCAGACCCTTGGCTTGTGTTGCCGTCAGCTGGTTTTCATGGGAAGCATCTGGCTGGGGCAGGGGAGGACAGGACCTGGAGGAAACAGTGGGGGCTCAGGGGTAATGCAGGAGACACAGGGGTTTTGGGCTGATGGGACAAGAAAGAATGTGGAAGAAGTGATAAGGAAAGTGGATTAGGAAGTGACAGGCTTGCCCTGCACTGAGCACAAAAAAAAACATTTCATATAATATAGAATTCTTAAGGTTGGAAAAGACCTTTAAGATCAAGTCCAACCCCAACCCACCCCCACCATGCCCACTGACCACATCCCTCAGTGACACATCTCCATGGTTCTTGAACCACTCCAGGGATGGTGATTCTACCACCTCCCTGGGCAGCCTCACTACTCTTTCTGAGATTTATTTTTTCCTAATATCCAATCTGAACCCCCCCCTGGCACAACCTAAAGTCATTACATCTTGTCCTGTTTACCTGCAGGCGATAGGAACCTCCAATAAAAACACCAGTGATGATAGGATGAGGAGCGATGTCCTTCAAAGCTTGGTTAGATGCCAGCTCTCCAGGTCTGACAGGAGCTCTCACATTAATGTGTTTGCAGTACCAGGAGCAATATTTACCTCATCAGGGCTTGGCTCTGTTCTGTCCCTGCGGGCTTGCAGAGGTGGCAGTCACCTGCACCTTCCCTTGCACTGGTGATCAGGCAACCACCCATAATCCCAAGACTGCATGAGCTGACCCCAAACCAATTTTGTTTATGAAGGTCTGGAAAAGAAGGAGATTTTGCTGTGTAATGTTTGCAGTCAAGATTCTGGCGAGGGGAATATGGTCTCTGGGTCAGAAGATCTCATCTCCTGCTTGGCTCTGTGCTGGCTTCTGAGCTTCAGTGTCATAGAATCATAGAATCGGTTGAGTTGGAAGGGACTCCTAAAGGCCATCTAGTCCAACTCTGTGCAATGAACAGGGGCACCCACAGCTCCATCAGGTGCTCAGAGCCTCATCCAGCCTGACTCCAACGGCTCCAGGGATGGGGCATCCACCACATCTCAGTGTGAAACGTCAGCCTGAAAAATACACGGGAGCCTGTTCAGCATTTATACAGCAGTGCTGGGCAGAGGACACAGCATACATTACCCAAAAGTTCACTGGAAGAGGGTGAAGGTGATCAGGAAGGGAAGAAACTTCCGATGCCTTGCGAGCCAAGCTGTAAAAAGGGAAATATTCGTGGGAGGCTGTCGCTGCTGGGGAGCAGCAGGTGGCAACTGAATGGGGCTGAGCTGTGGGCACCCACAGGCTGTGCTGCGGGGAGAAGCGCTGCGCAGGGCGGGGGGTGCGGGGGGAGCGGCGCTTCTCGGTGCATCTCGCTAGAGGGTGCCCGCTCGCTGCGCTTTGCAGCAGCACACGAGTCCCTGCCCAGGCTTGGAAGCTTTGGGCTCCGTGCATCCTTGCTGGCTCGTTCCGTCCTCTTTCATTGCCCGAAATCGGTGCAATGTCCTCTCCACGGTGCGCTTGGGCCAGAGGTGCTGCCTTGAGAGTTGGTGGTGCACAAGGAGCAAATTGGGTTGATTGTAGGCAGTTCGTTGTTCTGTACACAGGAAGCATCCCTCGTCTTGGATAGGGTTCCCAGATGATGATGGCAGCTGCCCCCGGCCCTCCCTCTGGGAGCACTAGGGGTTACCCCCATGCCTTGGTGGGCTTATGTGCCTCCGAGTCCCCTTTCCCATCAGTACACTGCAGGAGGGGACTTCACAGGGATGTTGCTCCCATTGCTGGCTCTTGGTCCCAAGAATCATGAACAAACATCTCCTGTGTGTTGTTGCTGTCCTCCCAGGGGCAGGAGATGTGCCCTCATCTCTGGACTTTCTCCTTGCTTCTCTCAGATCATTGCTTTTCAGATTATGTCTGAATTCCCCTCTTGAGCACTCACATCCCTGTCAGACTGGGGCCCACAGTGGAGTTCACAAGGACATTCTCCACCCCTCATAATCATATCCTCAATCCACTCCTCAATGAAAATGTTGGCCAGACGCAGATCTGAGGCAAGCCTACATATTTGGGAGTGAGCTATGGCCAATCACTTGGTATGCTGTCTTTCAATCACTTGCATCCCTTCCTCCTTAGTTGTTCCTACAGACTGGAGTTAATAGTTGTGCTCTCTGGACCCAAAGCATGCAACAGCATATTCACCAATGTCCATGGATCTGCCCATGGACACTACTGTTACCATCCTGGCAGGGTCTAGGGCAACTTTTCTGAAGGAACTATAATTAATTAAGAAACAGCTTTTCCTTCCAAACAGGCTGGTGAGTATGTGGAACACACCAGACTCTTCCATATTAACTGGAAGCCCTATGGAAAGGTGTCCCGGAAAGGTGTCCCAGAAAGGTGGCACTGATGATGGTGCTGCTGATCCCTGTAGATCCCAATTGTCTCCTAATGTGAGACACAGTTTGAAAGACAAGGGGAAGTACACAAGAAGGATGGGAGAAAATAGCTATAAGCTCCAAATCCCCCAAACTGTAATCCTGCCCATGCACAAACACTCCCTCCAATACCAAACAGAGCTTTTACCTCCAAAAAGCCCACAGGAAGTGGGAATCCCCACTCTAGATCTGTAGTAATAGTAGAGCTTGGCTATAGCAGCGGTGAGTAATGAGTTATTGGGTAGGTACAGCTGTGTCATGGTAAATCAGAAACAATCTGGTTCCCAAATACCAGTGGGATAAAGGCTTCCTCAGCAGCAGAATGCCTCCAGCTCTTCCCCTGCCCGTCATAGAATCATTACGGTTGGAAAAGACCTCAAAGGTCATCTAGTCCAACCATCCACCTGCCACCAACATTGCCCACTACCCGTGTCCCTCAGTACCACTCCTCCAGGTTGCTTGAAAGGGATGGTGACTCTACCACCTCCCTGGGCAGGATGCACAGGTATAAGGAAGGTTTTCCTTCTTCATCCTGTTGCTGTCACCCTTGGAACCAGACCTCAATCTGTATTGTCTCCTTCTTGCTCATCCCTGTGCAGATCAGGGTGGCAACATCCCATCCCTGTTCATTGCAGGGGAGTTGGACTAGATGACCTTTATGGGTCCCTTCCAATTCAAACGATTCTATGATTCTATGATCTGACACAGGGTGAAGAACATGAGAAGTGAGTTGGGAAGCTGGATGGCCCATGGAAGTTTTCCCTTCTTTTACACAAAGTTGCTTGGGCTTGAGCTGCGTAGCTACTGAGTGAATGTAGCACAATAATGCCCTGCTCTCTGATTTGGTATATTTTGCTTCAGGGTGTTCTCCTTCCTGAATAGAGAGCTCAGCATTGGAAAAAACAATCTCTTGCATCTTCTCTCTTGCATTTTTGTCCTTCCCTCCAACCCTACCAAAGTTTGCAAGTTCACATTTAAAATACAAAGGAGAGCAAAAGGGGAGTGTGCCTTATTTTTGGCAGTGCTGCATATGAACCTTGCAGTTGTTAATGAAGAGGGATGTTTTCCGAGGTGATGGCAGAACAAGTAGAAGTCCAACTCTCCATGCTCGGCTCTGCAGAGTGCAAACTGTTGTGAGGCCGAGGCTTTGAAATAAGTTATTCTTATTGTGATTCTTGTTTATAACATCAGATTCATTGTTTGCAATTTTGTTCGGTGGCATCCAATCAATAGCAGACAATAAAATATTATTTCAAGTGGCGTAGACGTTCCACGAGAATGTGATTGATTGCTTTAATTTCTGCCTTCCTCAGTGTTTTTACTAAACCTTGTCTTGATTTCTTTCCTCCTGCCTCGCTCTCTTCAGCATCAGTTGTTAAATAAAGTGACATATTTATTATATGAGTTTTATTTGACAGATTGCCGGGTGACATATTTTAGATTAATTTTTTCATTTAAAGATGTATGTAAATGTGCATGTGAAATTATATATATATATATATATATGCACACACATACAAATACGTATACACTGTATAAACACAGCGTGTGCATGAACATGCTCAAGGCCAAAATTTCCAAGCACAGCTTGAGACTTTAGGTGCTGTTCTTAGGTGTTTAACTTGACACCCCTTTAACGAGCCCAAACTCAATTTCCAGAAGGTGTATGACCATGCAGTTAAGGTGACCAAGTTAGCGTGCGTTTTATGATGCTCTCAACGCTCTGATAAAGTTTATCATCTCTTCAGTTGGGCAGCAGTAACAGGCCATGTGATCACCCCTGGTTTCCCATGTCAACCAGGTTAACTTAACAGATCACCGCTGAGAATAGTGGAAGGTGGCTCAAATGGGTATTTTTTTTTACAGGGTTATGTCCAGAAAGTTCTTTCTGAAAAAAGATAAACCAGCAATAACAATAACAAGGAATTTGTTGGAACTATTTCTAATAACGCTCAGTCCCTCGTGGAACACCTTTCTTTCTGAGTCAGGTGTGCATGGAGATTGAAGTCAAGCTCTTTTCATGTACAGATATGGGCCATGGGATTTAGTGCACCTCCTAAATTGTGGCCTAAATGAGCTGTTTCTCCCCATAAATACTGCATGACTCCAAGTTAGGTGCCATGGGACTTAATGGCCAATCCCAGAAAAACAATCTGGAGGAGAGGGCTCCAGGAAGATCTCATTGTGGCTTTCTAGTACTTGAGGGGAGCTTATAAACAGGAGGTGGACTGAATTTTTGCACAGAATGATAGTGATAGGACAAGGAGGAGTGGCTTTAAACTAAAAGGGGGGAAATGTAGTTTAGATGTTAGGAGGAAATTCCTTACTCAGAGAGCGGTGAGGCCTTGGCAGTGCTGCCCAGAAAAGCTGTGTGTGCTCAATCCCTGGAGGTGCTCAGGGCCAGGTTGGATGGGGCCATGGGCAGCCTGAGCTGGGGGGGGAGGGGGCGACCAGCCCGTTGTGGGGGCTGTAACTGGATGGGCCTTAAGGTCCCTTCTAACCCAAGCCATTCTATGATTCTATAATTCCGTAATGTCACAGAATACATGGCAACTGCTTCCAGCTTTAAGATATTGGGCTGTAAATCCTAGTCTTGGTAGCGGACTGAACGTTGCTTCATGATGAGCCCGGCGTGCTCTGGATAAGGAGTTTCAGCACTGAAGAACAGCTGGGCACTGTGAAACATCCATTCTTGATCCCCAGGCAACGGCTTCTTTTTTGTACTAATCTGAATTTTTCATTTAAAATGGAAATTATCTGAACTTGCTTAGCAATGTAGGATGTTCTCATAGCGGAGAAGCATTAAAGACTACCAGGCTCTGAACTGCGTGCTGAAAATAGAGTACATTTGTGTTTATTTTCTAATCCTTTCAAAATGTTGTTGGGGTAGGGCTTAAGCTCAGCCACGTCCCTTTTCATGAACATAGCTTGTTGTCTCTGAGCTTAAAGAACACAACCAACAAACAACCAACAAATAAATCCTATTACTCCAAAATATGATTAGTGTTCTGGTTGGAGTTATAAATCACCTTCATTTAAAATGCACTGTTGCTACAAGTTAGGATTTGAAAGTACAATCATGCAAATGCCATTTGCAATGTTTTCACTCTAGTAACCTTGGCAATACGGCAAACACCTTTCCTGTTTGATACATACAGTTTTGGAATTTCAATTGTAATGCAGAGAAGGAAGCTGCCAATTTGTGCCACTTCTTGAGGGGAAGGGGTCATTTCTGGGGCAAAATTTGGCTGCCACTGGAGCCATGCCTTTTAAGTCCACTGGATTCTGGTGCGTTGTTTTATGTTGTTTTATGCTGGTTATATCCAGCTTTACAATATTTAAGCCCTTCTTATAAATCAAAATCACGGAGCATAAATATTTATCAGCAAAAGAAAAAAGCTGCACGGTAGACAAGCTCAGGAATAGAACAGCGAGTTACGTTTTCATCCTGCCAAAAGTTAACATGTAAAAGCAGTCACAGACGCAAGCACCTTAATTCCCTCTCCATTTGATATTAAACACCCCAGATCAGTGTGGATATTCATGGTGCAACTTTGGGGCTGGTACAGGGAAAAAGTAGGGCTTCCCTTGGTCGCTTCTCCTTCCTGCTAGAGCAGGCACACAGCCCTGGAAACAGCCCCCATCCAGTGCTGCTTGACCTGCCAATGTCTGCTGGTGGTTCCTGTAGGTGGACCTGGAGTGGTAGGTCAGCTTTGACCACCGCAGTGTTGCTACCTACCTGGAGGGGTGAAAGGGATGCTTTGGAAGAGGCATCTCATTGTGAATGTGGTAGAGCCAGAATTTCTGCTTGTGGGTGGAAAAAAACCAACAACCTTGTGAGATGTAATTAGAAACTGACCTTCATTAGTCTTTGCCCTCCCACTAAAAAGTTGCTCTGATGTTTTCTCACACAGGAGGCTCCTCAGCAATGCTTTTCCAATGGCAGCCACTCTAAGAAATTCCTGTTCCCACCTTCCTCAAGCCATGGCTTTCTGCTCCTGGATTTCAGCCCTGTTCTTTGAGCTGGGCACACCTGAGCCTGCTGTACTTCAGAAGGTGAGTGAGATGGCAGCGCATCAGCACCTAGAATCACAGAATCATTAAGTTTGGAACTAGATCACCAAGTCCAACCACCAACCCATCCCCACCATGCCCACTAACCATGTCCCTCAGTGCCACATCTCCACGGTTCTTGAACACCTCCAGAGATGGTGACTGCACAACCTCCCTGTGCCAGTGCATTACCACTCTTTCAGAGAGTAAGTTTGTCCTAATATCCAGCCTGTTGCTTTCCTCTTGGGTCCTCAAATGTTGGAGGCAGGGATCAGCTCTATGTCATTGCTCTTGAAGTCCACCAAAACCTTTCCAGAAGGAGAGGCTCTGGCAGTTGTGATCATGAACAGCAAGCAGAAAAAAAACGTTTGAAAGGTTATGTAAGTACAGTGTAAATTATATAAATGCGTGAAGTTGCCCGAAGAGGTTGTGGTGTTTGCTCCTTGGAGATTTCCAAAGATGTGGGTCTGCCTGGACATGGGTCTGGGCACCCTGCTCTGAATGACTTTGATGGAGATGGGGTTGGAGCAGATGGACCCAGAGCTGACTTGTGATCTCAGCCATTCTGTGATTCTGAAGTTGAATGTACATATGGAAATGGAGAGTTAGTGACCGTTTGGCTGAGTGCAGGGTGTGCCTGCCTGGCCGCTTCCTTGGTCCCCATGTTCTTACCCATGTGATCACGATAGAAGGGATCCCCTAGCTTCAGCCTACTGTGGTTCATGCATGGGTGGAGAGAGCTTTGAAGGCAGAAGCAGGATGTCAGGAATTCCTCTGATTTACAAGAGTAAGGGGCTCTTCATCATTCCTCTAGAAACAGAACGCTGTCATGATGGGGCCTGTACCCCACTTTTCTGCAGGGCTCACTTCCTACCCAAAGATTTTACTTTGAAATAAAACACCTTTCCTGTGCCTTTTCAGCATGGGTAGCTAGCATGAACATGAAAGCAGCCATGGGCTGGGTGCTGGGGCTGTATAGGGACCCCTCTGCCTCTGCAAGGGCTCTTTGTGTGACCACTTTGTTTGGCATCGCCTTTTCAGACAGGCATTTTTCAGCCCTTAGCATTGTTCAGGTTCTACAGCAGAGTCAAATGTTAATCGGTGTGTTGTAGTAAAATGTTTTATGGGACCATTTAGCTTGAGCTGTACCCTCTCCCTTTCCACTGTTTTTTCTCAAGAAGCACAAGGAGCTGTGTGATGCTGTTTGCCAGGCGTGAGCTCTCCTGACCACTCACCATCCTTTCAAGCAGGGAATGCATTTGGAGTACTAAAGTTGGAACTGGTGTTTCTCCTGTCTGCGGTGTGTGGATGATCCTGTTTGCATTTGTTGGCTTTGAGTGGGAATCATTGCATCCCACACAGATACCCAAGTGTGACACCCATCCCCAAGGACAAGGGCCATGCTCAGGCATCTTGTTGTCCAAAGGGGATCATGTTTTTTGCCCATCTCCTTAAGAAACCCATCCCATGTCCAACCTTCCTTGTCACACGTGGCACAATGTTGAATGTGTCCATGGCTACCACGGACAAGTGTGTTCTGAGAGAAGGCTGACTCAAGCCAGAGGTAAAGATGCTGCTCGCAACTCAGCTGATCTCAACAGCTATCTGAAAACCCCACCAGAGGTATAAAAAGACACAGCTGAAAACCAAGATGTTATTTGGATACTCTTCTCTTCAGGGAAATTCCGTAAAATTAAATAGTGATAGAAGCAGGAGAATACTTGAAGTATTGAGTATGCTGCTATGTATTTTTTTTCCCATATACTGTAGAATTTTGTGCAGATCAAGATCATTTATATGAATGTCTTTAACACTTTATTTTCTATTCCAATTTGTTAGCAGGATCTGAAACAGAAAACATAAGTGGCCATTACAATATGTACAGCATTCTCCTAAGGATTTTGTCTCTGAGATCCACAAAAGAAGTGTGTTCTTCATCAGTTAAGGCTGTTTCTTTGTCAGCATTTCCATTCTCTCCTAATCCCTCCCATTGTCAGAGGTCTTCATCCAGCTGCAAAGATAATCCTTCCACTTGGAGGCCTAGGCTCCAAAATTCCCCCCCTACACAGAATTTCCCAGACTTGATTTAATGTTTTGGATTTTGCTCAAATAAGAGGCATGGCAGTGTTGAAACAAGAATGTACAAATGCATCTTGTCTTGTGTTGGTACTGTGGAAGCATCTCAAATCACGAACTTCTGCAGGAAAAAGGGCTGGAGGGGAAATTTCCATGCATGCTGGAAATAGGCATAGTAAATAGCTGGGCTGTTTTCTACTCTGAGACTCAAAGGACCTGGATCTGTTCAGGGATTTCTCATTTTTTTTCCCCTCATTTCCCAAATGTTTAGTTTTTCTGCTTTCTTCTTTTGGCCTTCACCTGTTTGATCTTGTGGGAACAGCCATTAAAGACTGAGGAGGCCCATCAATGAATAATTGCTAGCACCCTGTAATTAGTTGGACTAATCAGAGGTGGTTAATTGTGATGGGAAAATAAGTGTAGAAGGGCCACCACTGTGGTTTGCAGACTGGAGATGAAGCTGCTGAGGTGACTACTGGCAGGCAATGAATGAGAGATACTTGAGTTTGGGTTCTCTTCCAAGAAATTAGGTGACTCTTGGTCTCATAGCCCTATATCTAGGCACCTCCAATCCCTGAGCCACAATTAAGCTGCATTAATTCCAGGTTTTGTTACCTCAGCATGACTTACTCCTTTTTCCAACTTGGATTGCATTGTGCCTTGGATGGAAAAGCTTTGTCTTCTCTTGCCTCTTGTTTATATAAGTAAGTGTGATCTGGAATGAGGGGTTTGAAATCACTACCCTGGTACTCGAGGGGAATCTCTGCAACCTAATTCCTTCTCTGTTTGGAGAACTCTACAACTTGAGTACTTGCATCACTATTCTTCTGCCCTCTGGGTTGCTCTGGTTTACCAAAATACACTGTTTGGGGTGTATTTTGTGATCTTGACCCGAGTGAGATAGAAGTTTTGACATGTCTTTTCAGCTGAGATATTCAACCAAAACTCCTACATCAGGCAGTGATTGGGGTAACATACCTAAGAGGCAAGGGTAGACCCTACACAGAGCCTGGCTGGGAAAACACCAAAATGCCATTGTTTTTTTCTTTCTCTTCCTTTAAGTTTTATAGAGTGTTCCTGTCATCCTGCCATTTTGGAAGAACCACATCCCTGCCTTCTTTAGCAGAGCTCACCCTATTTGTGCTTCCTTGGATATGTGCCTTAAGTTGAAATGATCGTTGAGTTTTTCTTTCCTCATATTCTGACCAAACCTCTAGACTATGGATTGGATGAGCCACTTGTGCCAGCCTTTATCGCTTGTTGACAAGAGACTTGATTTACTTTTCCTTTTCACAACTGATGGATGTGAATGATAGGAGAACAATGCCCCTTTTATTTTCTCCTAAGGAAGGATCCTCACTCAGATGAGAGCTCCTGGATTGTTCTGTTCAGAGCTTATGTAGAAATTTACGGAAAGATGGTTAAAAGTAGTTTGTGGAAACTATGTTGGGTGGTGGAATTTCTGGCCAGGGAGAAATATCCCTATCTAAAATACCTGAAGTGGGGATGAGTTGAATGGTCACCTCAGAAGAGAGAAACTGAAGTTGCATCACTACTATAGATTGAAATGCACTTTTCTGCATGCTTACAGCTTGTTGGATGTTGTAGATCAATTGTTCTCCTCTTGCACCTTTCTCACATCATATGGGTATCTCAATAACCATTGAGCAGGGAGAATGTAGAAAAGAGCTTTCATTCCTTTCCTTCCTCTCCTTCCTTGTTCTCTCTCCCCACTGAATGTCTGCAAGACCATAAGGTTACAGCTTTGCAGAACCAGCTTTTGAAATGTCCCAAAATGATAACCATTTCCTACCCAGCCCTACCCCTCCTGGGAAGGCTTGAGCTGCCGCAGGGGATTTGCAGGACGTGGGTACCTCTGTGTATCCAAACTCCTGCTTCTCACAAAGAAACATTTCTGTTCCTCTGACACTGTTTTTATGTCACAGTGATCATTTTTCATTTTTAAAGTCCGTCGATGCATTCCCTTCAACTATCAGCTTGCCACTCCTTTCATGTGATGTATTGGGGACCCTTTGGGGGCTTCTGTGAATACCAGAGATTACCTTCAAAGAAACTGTGTTTTTCCTGTTTTACCTGCTGGTTCTTGTCTCTTGTTCTTCAACCTAAAAAAACCCCTAACCCCATGAGAAGGAAACCAGACAGTGTTACACCACCAGGATAAGATGCAAACTGTACCTTATGCTGCCAAGCCTGCAAAGCATGAATTCAATCCCAATTTAAAGTTGTTTTTAAACACTTAGGCTGCCTGCACAGCTCACAGAAAATCTTGTTTGTCTGGTCTACACGTCTCTTGGTATTTGTTCCACTTTATCTTGCAGTGTCCTCTTGTCTGTCTGCTCTTGGCAAGAGAAGCTGCCACTTCATAAGCATTAGAGATGGGCTTCTCACACTGTAGACTTATAAATAATAATAGAAACCAATAACTGTTCATACTGTAAATGCAAGTTAAGAACCAGCCGTATCTGGAAGAAGTATTCATATTTTATGAGAATCTCTGTGCAGCCAGCGAGGCACACACAGAGCTGTGCTGAACAGGTGAACAAATAGCAATTTAGGCTAAAGATACTGTTTCCTAAACAGAAGTAGGGGCCTGCTTGTTTTTCCAGAATCATTCTGTTTTTGCCCGTGGAGAGAGGCATGAGCTCAGAAGGGTGCATGCAGGAATGCAGGCGTGTCTTCAGGTTGGATATCAGGGAAAAGTTCTTCAGCATGAGGGCAGTGGACATGAAGAGTGTCCCCAGGGCAGCGGGCACAGCCCTGAGCTGTTGGAGTTCAAGAAACATTTGGACAGCTTTCTCAGATATATGGTCTGATTTTTGGGTGGTCCTATGTGGAGCCAGGTGTTGAACTCAGTGATCCTCATGGGCTGCTTCCAACTCAGGATATTCTGTGATTATGCTCTTCTCAATGAATCTTAACAGATATATTTTCCCCACAAATGTGGCATTAGACACAATCAAAAGATGTTAAAAGCGTGTCATATTAATGACCTGTTTCATATTCAAGTTTGGTTCCAGAATTCCGTTCTCAGCCACTAATTTGAGTAACATTTTATTCACACTTGTTAACCGTCAGGAGACTCTCTAACTCAGCAGAAGTGGATATTCATCGATTTCCCTTTGATAATGAATTGATATAACACTGAAAACCATTGTCAGCCTTCCTGTACCTGTTGCAGTACCTGAAAAGCGTGTGTCGTGTAGGCCAGACACTTCATATCTGACAAGGATGCCTTGGGGGAATTCTTGTGTTTGATTTCAGTGGAATAAATGAGCCCTGAAGAGAGCCAGTAAAAATATGAGACCACGAGAGCATGCTAATATATCTGCCTAAGTGTTTCCAAAACCTCCCCAGAATGCTGCCAATGGTCCAGGACTCTCCTCCAGTTAGCATCTGAAGCCTTCAAAGGCTCAGGACTGTTACCACAGGGGAAAAAATGGTAGGGGAGCAAACAGCATAGCCAACAATCTGATCCTAAATCTAATTGACCAGCTTGTCTCCTTCTCTCTGTCAACATAAACCATGTCAAACTGCATCAGATCTTCACAATAAGAGCAGCCATCACCTATCACATGAACAGGCTGCCCAGAGAGCTGTGGGTGCCCCATCCCTGGAGGTGCTCAAGGCCAGGCTGGATGGGGCTGTAAGCAACCTGAGCTGGTGGGGGGCAGCTCTGCCCATGACAGAGGATTGGAACTGGATGGTCTTCGAGGTTCCCTCCAACCTAATCCATTCTATGATTTTATGAATGGAAAGCAAACAGCAGCCGAAAATGCATCTGTGGAGGAAACTGGAAAGATTTTGATTCTTAAAGTCTGTTGAGTGGCTTGTTGTTTTGTTTTTTTTTTTAATTCTGCTGGAAAACTTGATGGTTGGGACACACCCAGTTTGTTGTTAGAGCTCAAGGGAGTTGTCTGGATGTCAGTGAAATTTGTAATGGCAATGGCACAGAGGAACCCAACAAATATGTGTGTAGCACACTGTTAAAGGAGGGATACTCAAGCATGAAGAATCATTCTGAACAACTTGTTCCTACATCATCCAACCAGGCCTGTTGGACATGGGGAAGCTTCAAATTCTGGCTTTTCTTTTAGACAGCAAAATGTAAAACCTGTGTCTATGGATGTACATGCAGGTGTATGCACTCTGGGACTGAATCAGAGAGCCTCGTGTGTGACCTACTGTGGGGAGCCTGCTTTAGCTGGGAGTTGGACTAGGTGATCTCCAGAGGTCCCTTCCAACCTCTACAATTCTGTGATTCTGTGGTTTGGTCCAAATGTTTCTTGAAATGGAGTGATCCATATGGTTCAACTCCTTGCAACTCTGCTGTGGGGATGCTCTGCTGGGTGCTGGAACAAGGTGGGAGCACAACATCCATGCTCATGTCTGAAGCAAAATATATGGAGGCTAGCTTTGCAGTGTAAGTCATCGAGCAATGGCAACTTTCAAAGGCTGCAAGGTGATGGTCTGAGCCCCATCTCAGAATGTGAATTTGGTCCTGTAAGGGTGGGAGAGCACCATGCTGGAACTTACTGACCTTATTGGGAATCTCAATGCACTCAGTAGCTCCGAACTGAGTGAAAGGTACTCAGCACTTCTCTCCTAGCACATGTTCCTTGGTGCTGCCATCAAGGCTTCTCAAGTGCAGCAGCCCTTCTTAGTGACATTACTAATTGGAGGGGAAAAATAGCATGAGGCTATAACACAATGTAAATGCCAGTCAGAACTTGGACATGATGGGCTTACTTCTGCACAAGGAAGAAGGTACTGGAGGGGCATCTGGAGGGACTTTGCATCTTACAGCCCCAAGTTGTGATCTGAAGTAATTCTAGGACAAAGCCATGGCTCAGTTAATCATGTAAGACAGTTCTGAGAGTGGGGGTGGGGGATAGCCTGCTGTTTCTTGTATTGATCAGGAATTAATGTCTAACCTTTAAAAATGCAGTGTAGAAGCTGAGTGAGATTGTGAAACCCTACTTTGTGCTGACTGTGATCGGTTACCTCCGGGGACCAGCAGAGCTCAGGCTGCTGATTACAGATGCATTTGGAAAAACCCGAATTTTCAATTTTTCACATGAATCTCATAAAGTGAAACTGAGTCCTGCTGGGATTTATGAAAACTGGTTTGCTCTCCACTGCACGCAATACATCTCCTCCTTTGCTAAGTTGGGAGAGTGCTCCGACAGGAGAGGCACCACAAGAATTATTCCACCCTCAGCAAGTTAATTGCTGCATCGTCAAGTAGTACAGTATCCATCCTGTCCCTTCTGCTTTCTCTCTCTTCTCCCCCCCTCTTCCTCTCCAAGAGCTGACGTGTGATGTCTTTTATTTTTTTCTCCTTCTTGCCATCTGTTTCGTGTTTGTGACTTGGGGAGGGTGGGTGTGTGGTAGTGGAGCTTGTGATGGAGTTTGCTGGTGGAGGCATTTCTTTCACTCAGTTAATTAGATTTGTGTTTTCTTTACTCCCAGTTCTAAGGGCCATGCAAATAAGACTAAATTATGCATTAGCTATATGCCCCAGTGTTTTAAATGCTCCTGTTGTTGGGGGACACCGACTCTATCCCATATTCCTCCCTTTCATAGAATTCAATTATATTTAAACTATTAACAGGGAAAGTCTAAAAATTCTATTAAAATGTCAGTTTAATAAATCTTCCAAGGTTTAATCTTTCATTTCTGGACCGGGGGAAGGGGAGGATGAATTATGACAATTTTAAGTTTTCCCAGAGCAGTCCCTGCATATTAAATTGTCTGTAACTCTCAGCATTACAGAACTTATCTCTATTTGTAAAACAATTTGAAGCAATGGGAAGGTGCCCAGGGTATTTGCTGGTATACTTCAGGTCTTGTTGTGAAACACGTGGTGGCTGGGAGAATTTGGTCCCAGGCTTTTGGTTTAAGCCACTACAGAGAAACAAGAGAAATGGAGCAGTTCACATCCCTTCTGGAGACCATCTCCATTCCCTCTGCTGGTTCTCCAAGATGAGGATATCTGGCTCTACACCTGTGATTGGCACTCAGCATTCATACTACACAGATCGCTGTTGTCTTTCATTCTTTCTTCCTCCAATATGCCATCTGAGGAGTACCGAGGCATATGGGACCCATTGGGCTGAGCGCCATGGGAATGGCTCCTGTAAGGAATGCTCAGGTTGGATAACAGGGAAAGTCTTTGCCCCAGAAGGCAGTGGGCATAGAACGGGCTGACCAGGGCAGTGGGCACCGCCCTGAGCTGTGGGAACCCAAGGAAGGTTTGGACAACGCTCCCAGTCATATGGTCTGATTTTTGGGTGGTGCTGCATAGAGCCGGGGTTTGGACTCACTGATTGCTATGGGTCCCTTCCAACTTGAGTTATTCTATGACTCTTTCCTTTCCACCTCTCTATGTGCTGTACTTCAGCCCTGATTGAATGCCAAAACCGTGTCTCCTCTGTTTTCTTCAGCTCACTCTTGAAGCTGTTCCAGTGTCTAGCACACAGGAAGCTTTCTACTATCTCCTCTCAGCATTCTTGTGCTTGAAATCAGGACTCATATATGACCATATAAAGAGATGGCAACGTTTCAGCCCAAATAAAGAAAATCTAGCTCTTGGCCTTGCATCTCTACATCTGTAGCACAGAGTATGCAAGCAAGGTGGGTGTTTGGAGACCCAGGACATGAACGGAGCATCCAGGAGTGCCCTGTGATGAGGCTGCTCCTTCCAGTTGAAGATTCAAGAGCTGAACAGCAACTTGTGTGGGGTAGGAAGAGGCCTTTAAATGTCATCTGATCCAACTCCCCTGCTACGAAAATGGACAATTATAGCTCCATCAGGTGGTCAGAGCCCCATCCAACCTGATCTTGAGTGTCTCCAGCGACGGGGCATACACCACCTCTCTGGGCAACCTGTGCCAGTGGCTCACCACCCTTAGTGTGAAAAATGCTTTCCTTATATCCAGTCTAAATCTCCCTTCTTTTAGTTTGAAATCATTTCCCTATGTCCTATCACAACAGATCACTTTGGATGAGGGTGGCTGCTGCAAGGAACTCTGAGAGACAGATCTGACCTATGGAAACAGGTTGTGATTTGTGCTGGCTGCGCAGGCATTGCTCATGCACTGGGGGCAGATTCAGGAGTGGGAGCTAACCCACCGAGTGTGGGCTCTTCCAAGGATACACACTGAGAAGCAAAGTATGTCCATCTGTGGCATGGACAGAGGCTGGAGTCAATGCATTTGAGGATATTACATAGGTTCCCCCAATAGCCATGCTCACCAGGGACCCATGTAGTGACTTGGGAGCAACGCTTTGTGGGGAGCCTTGCATTGCTCCCCAAATGGAAGCACCTGGCACAGCACACAGGAAGTTCAACTCCTCATCATGATTTCTTCTTGCAACCACATTTTCAACTTCGCTCTGATGTTTAAGCCCAGAAGAGTGGAATTGCCCCATTCCAGCCCCAGGAGTAGAGAAAGTCAGTAACCAGCAAGAAGGATCTAAAAGTTCTCAGTACATTCTGGAGAGAAAGAGGAGAAAAACAATTTGATCCAATGCCTTGGTCAGTCTGATTGCAGAGATTAGCTGATGTCAGGCTGTAGGGAGAGCGTGTGGGGTGCAGTGCTTTGTTTGGGTGAATAAACCATGCATGTTCATGGAATATTAATTAATAATAAATGAACACGCATGAATTATTCATGCTCACAAAAGCAAATTTGCCCTGAAGGCATAACACAAGACAGGTTTTAAGATTTTTTTTTTTCTTTTTTTTTCAAACTGGGGGACGGATTTGTATAGGGCATAACTGATTGGTGGTAATTTGCATCCAAACACAGTGTGACTGCCACAGCCGCGGCTCAGCCACTGTATCTCAGCACACTGCACAGGCGCTCCCGCTCCCACTAATGCTATTTTAGTCATTCATTTGTCTTCCAAGTTGCATAGAGGGACCTACTTGCTCTGAATCCCATTTGACTCCAGCAGGCCAAAAGCGCTCCCCTGGGGTAATGCTGCTGCTGTTGCAACAGGGATGGATTTGTCCCCTCACGTTCGTTCTGCTGACAGATTTGTTCCACCAGCGTGTAGTGCAGATGTCTCATACATGATGCAGGATGTCAGGTAAGATTTGAAGCAGCGAGCCGACATAGGAAATGCTGCTTCTGTGTTTTAACTCGAAATTATGCTAAAGATGCCAGAAGAACCTTTTGCTGTGCCAGTGTTTGCTCTTCTTGTAGAGAAAACAAAACCTGTAAAATGAATTTTGATAAAATAATGTCTTTGTGTCTTGATGAAGAGCCACCATGCCATTAGAGGCTGCCCATGACCTAGGGGATATCTTGACTCCACTTTGAGCTTGACTTCACCAAGGCAGAAATGGGTTTCTGCCCATAAAGAGCTGCATGTGGGACAGGTGTCACCCTGGGACTGCTGTGTTGTTTGCTGGACTCTGTAATTGCTGACCTTGCAGGGGCCAGCGGTGTAATGGGCTGTAGCAATGCGCAGAAATATAAGAAAGTGTCTTGTCAAGTTCCTGGCTCTGCTTCTAGTATTTGAAGTGAAATGCAAAGATGTTCAGGCCATCAAAGATTCTTGGGCTGCCATCATAGAATTATAGAACTACTTGAGTTGGAAGGTGCTCCAAGGATCACCAAGTTCCAACCCCCTTGCCACGGGCAGAGCCACCAACCTCCAGATCTGGTACTAGACCAGGCTGCCCAGGGCTCCATCCAACCTGGCCTTGAGCACCTCCAGGGATGGGGCTCCCACAACTTCTCTGGGCAGCAGTGCCATTGTCCCACCGCCCTCTCAATGAAAAATGTCCCCTGATATCTCACCTAAATCTCCCCTCTTTTAGTTTAAAACCATTCCCCCTTGTCCTATCACTGTCTAACCATGTAAAATGTTGATTTTCTTCCTGCCTATTAGCTCCCTTTATGTATTGGAAGGCCACAATGAGCTCTCCCCTTTATCACCCAGGGTTATGCTGAGATATGTCCCCCACCTATCCACATCACCATATAAGTTCCTATCAAGATACTCATACTATGCCTTTCCTTAAAGATGTGGGCAAAACGTGGAAGATGGACCCTGCTTCCTGCAGATGGTGGGTGCACTGCAGCTCCCTCTGGGTGATAAAACCTGTCCCTAACATTCTTCCCTGCTGCCTGGGTGGTGCATGTTTGTGACATGGTGGCTGAAGTCCTTATTTTGGGTGACCTGCTGGGGAAAGGGCTGCCAACAGCTCCAAAATTGGGTCAGGACCTGTGGAAGAGGAGAATGGTTTGAAGATTTGCTGGGTGCCTCTGGGGGGCTGGCAGGGCAGGAGAAATACGGCAGTTGTCAGCCTCCTGGACATCATTTCATGGGAAAACTTAAAGGAATGTTAAAAATAGAGGTGAGGTCCCCAGACACAGCTCAGGTCTGCTATGAATCTGGCCTCAAACCATTAAAATGATCTTAAACTCCTTTTTATTTCTTTTCCTATTTTTCCCCCAGAAGCCTGCACTGACTTCCTCAGCTAATAAAGACTGGGGCCATAAACTCTGCTGCGTTTTCCCCAGCAAGGCCATTCCTTTTGCTAAGCTTCCTCCTCCAGTCTTAAGTTCCTGTTACTACATTTTTGGTTTCTACATTTGCAGCAATCCTTCGCTGCTGAGCTGCTGCAGTTTGATCCCCGCTTTTTATCCTGATTCCATAACAAACATGTTGTAAAGCCTCTGCTGCTGGTCTGCAGACGGTTTTTCCAGGAAAAGTGTTTCATGTATTACAACTTAAAACATGGGTGGATTTATTAGGATTTAATGTATTGGGAGCTAAGCCTTTGGTCTCCCTTTTCATATGGTGGTGGAGGCAGACAGATGGGAGCGATTTGAGTAATTTATATGTTAAGAAGTAATAATCTTTGCAGCCATTTTATCTGTCCAAATGCTTTTACCTTTGATCTTTCTGTTTTCGAGAAACACCTTGTGTTTTTTTTCCAGACTTCTTCACCTCCCAAAGACAAACATCCCTGAAGACTCCTTTGAATGTTTCCCTCAGCTGAAGAGAAGTGATGTCTGATTGTCACTGCCCCATCCAAATGCCTCCACAATTAGCTGCAAAACTTTTTGGTATTTAAGGGCAGAACAGCCAAGGGAAAAATGCTCTCTAGACCTTGAAAGATGCATTGTCCCCTCACAATGGAAATCTGTAGCCCTAGGTCTCGTGGTATTTAGAAGTCAGTAGATTTACTAATTAACGTTGCTCACTCAATTAAAAAGCCCTTGATCTGAGCCCGTCAATAGATTTTTGGTATCTATAAAAATCTTAGCCTTGTTTCAGAAGATTTAGCGATTTCTTTCTTTACTTTCAGACCAAGGCTCAGTGGGATGAGACACGGGTCAACAAAACGAGCTTTGGTGCTCCGCTGGGCTGGCTGTGGAGGTTGTCCTGGGCTGCAGCTGGGAAGGGGCTTAACTGCAATAATTTACTAGGCAGAGTAATTACTGGATTAAGGGTGGGTGTTGTAGCACTGGGGGATGGCACTGACTGAAGATAAGGTCTTGTTAGAAGAAGGCAGTAGGGTCAGAGGAAGAGTGGCGAAGTCATTCATGCTCTTTTTGAAAGGTCCCACAGCTTGCAGAATGGGGCAGATGCCAGCTAAGTTTTACTTTATTCTATTTGGGCTATATCCAAGGAAGCTAGGAAGAGAAATATTTTTATTTCACCTTGTAATAGGGTAAAGACTATCAGTGCTACACTGCCTCTCTTTCACCTCTTGCTATAAATACGTACTTGCGAGAAGGCTCTTCACGGCCCACTTTATTTGCCTGTTAATTGTTTTCTCTGTCTGGCACTTTTCATCTGTTGAGTCTGTTGTTGTTTTCCAGTGGTAAATTCAAGCTGAGCATCACCATGAACTGGTCTTAATAAGTTTTATATGGGAAATTCAAATAAAGTTTTCTCCACAAGAAAAACCCCTGAAGTGAAAGACTAGATGAAGACATTTTATCCTAAGAACACAAGCACAGCATGATGCACAGATCTCTTGAGTTGACAGAAGTCCAGCTCTTTGCAGCATTAAGGCTTATTTCAGGGACTTTCTTAAGAAGTTTAGGCCCATATATGCCCTCCATTTAGAAATCTTTTTTTCTCTTGCAAGGTTCACTATCTTGCTGAAGTCATGAGCCATAATAAAATCTCTGATCATGCTCCTTTTTTTAGAAACGCTTTCATCATCATTTGTCTTATTATACCACATTCCTTCATACTTTGCAGCATGGACGTCCCTTATTAGCCTTGTGTGGGTTAAAGTCTCTAAGTTTTGGGTGCTGTGGATGGTGGTGATAGTAAAGTGTGGGTGATTGGTAGCCTTGTGAAGTGTGCAACCCCTAAATCCTGTTTTAATTCAGAGGAATGCCTAGAGAGACAGTGGATGCCCCATCTCTAGAGGTGTTAGGAAAAATTTCTTCTCAGAAAGAAGCACTGGCGCAAGCTGCCCAGGGAGGTGGTGGAATCACCATCCCTGGAGGTGTTCAGGAAATGTGGAGATGTGGCACTGAGAGACACAGTTTAGTGGGCATGCTGGGGATTGGTTGACAGTTGGACAGTTGGACAGTTGGACTTGGTGATCTTAGTGGACTTTTCCTTTTTTTTGTCTTAGTGGACTTTTCCAACCTTAATGATTATGTGATTCTATGATACTATGATTCACATGCTGGGTGCACACAGGCTGATGCAAGCACATTGCAACCACACACCCACCATGCAGACACAGCAACTGTATGCATGAAGGTATGCAATGCCAATGCTTCCCATGCATCTCTACACCCTTCAGAACTCGCTGAGAGGGAATTATTCATGTGGTGTTTATAACAGAATCATGGAATCACTAAGATTAGAAAACACCACTAAGATCATCAAGTCCAACCACCAACCCATCACCCTCATGCCCACTAAACCCCCGTGCCCATCATTTCCTCTGAAGTCCTCGCCCATAGCAAGTTTGGAGCTTGATGATCTTTGAGGTTCCTTACAACTCAAGCCATTCTGTGATTCTATGATTTACCAAGCAGTGTCATTGCAGAGCTTACCTGCCATGTACATGCAACTGCCCAAGGTTGAGGTGGAAAGGAGATAGAGGTGAAATCCAGCAGGAGCAGAGTGGCTGGAAGGAAAGGCAAAGCACTGAAATCTCAGTTCTAAAACTGAAGTGAAAGGGTAGGCGAGGTGTGAGCAGCCCATGCCTCCACAACACGTCTCCCACCTGGTATCCCCCTCAGTGGCTGAGCTCTGAAAACCTCTTGGGGAAACCATCAGCCCCGGGAGGCTGCGTGGGTTTAAAGTCAAGAAATGCAGTTCAGAGATGATTCTCTTTTGCTTGCCATGCGGTTGTGTGCTTTTTCTAAGCCTCTCAATAGGAGCGGATGTGACTCGTCTCATCAAATAGGCATCCGCAGTGTAGATGCTGATTTCAGCAGCAGTCACCCAGGGCTCCTGAACGGTCTGCAAGGATTGAGCCAAGGCAGCTGAAGGAGTCCAGGGCATGATTCATCTCTGCTTCCACTCCACCTCTCAAATAGGTCTGGAAAGTTGAGCTCAGAAAGTGCCGATTTTTCTCTGCTGGCTGTGAAAGATGCTGACGGTGGTCAGCTCAGCTGTAGTCCTTGTTGTGGGCATCCATGTCATCAGATGGATCCTTTCCAAATGGCTCCTGGATGGGTTTTTGTGCAGTGCTCAGCACATGGGCATGTCCTTGGTTGCTGCAGATGTTACTTTAGTATAAATAATACCACCAACGTGTTCGAGGACACTCAGTGTACTTCTCTCATTATTCTACCTTCATGTACATACACTTACGTCTACCATAGGTTGATACATATTTGTTAATATAAGAAGACTAAGGGTAGGGGGGCCAGGTGGGTGAGCGTACAATGCTTGGTATGAATAGGGTGAGATAGGCTGATATCATCAGACAGCATTTCTGCATCCTGATTGATTGAGGTGCTCTGTTTCCACATTAACTTGCAATAAAGTGCTCTCTCATGCCAATACGCATTCATCATGTGCAATTGTGGAGACTGTTTATAACTTAATTTACTCCAAGGTAATGATGATTATATCTAAATATTTATGGAGAGGTCAGTGCAAGTAAATTTCTCAGTAATTCTGTTTTGCTTTTCTTTTCTTTCTCTTTTCTTCAGCCAGCCAAATTATCTCAATGCTCCCTACAGACCTTCTGCTAATTCCTTTGTTTGCAGTGACAGTTAGTGGAGAAAGAAGGCTGATTAACTGCAGGCTGCCTCTGTGCCGAGCCAGCCAAGAGTCTAACCAGAGGTGTATGGTGCGTCTCTCCCTTTTATTTTAATTTTGAACTGCAGGAATATCTTAGGCCAGAGCTGTCTATTAGAATATATCTAAATCATGCACGTGTTTGTGTGCGTTAGCAGCACAAGCTTCACACCAGTGCTTTCACAACTGATGCTCTCTACAGATGTGAAAGCGGGTGGCACTACAATGGGAGCACTGGTTGTTCTTCATCTGCTGATGATTTTTTCAGTTCAGACCATAACTGATCATCTTTAAGGTGGATTATATGAGCAAAACACCTTAGAGTGCCAGTTAATTTTGGAGTGTGGGCATTTCCCCATTTCTACTATTTGCTCTTTCTCTGTGCTTTTTATCTCATAAGACACACAGCACCAAGGAGGTCCTATCGCTTCTGATGGAATTTAGCCCTGTGGAGCTGTGGTCTGTAGGCACTGCACAGCCTCTCTGCTGATATGTAGGGCTGGATGAGCTGGAATTCCTCTCCCGGGAATTCCCAGAGGCAGCATGGAAGATGGATCATAGTGTTATCTCAGAGAGAACAGGAATTCCATGGTATCGATATGAAAGAGCTGAGAGGATGTTTCATTTTGATATCTTACAAGAAACATCTGTTGAGCACCATGCTTCTTGGCTCTCTCCACCCCAAACACAGAGCTCCAATACATCACCACCTTCTTTTCCTTCTCCTCCTCTACTGGCCATGTTCATTGTCTTCGTGTAGCTCTGAGTGCTGTGCTTGGTGCAGAACTTGTTGCCATTCGTATGCTCCCACGCATCAGTGCTCCATGTGACTTTTAAGACCTCTCCTCATCCTACTTTAACTGCTGCTTGACTTTGACTTTGACTTGTTTGTGTCCCTCTTCATTTTCTTCTGCTTTTCCCTTTTCCCAGCTGTATTTTCCCTGGAGGAGGAGTAGAAGCCCAGCCACCATGCGTTCCCTGTGCTACACCATGCCAGAGGGATACCAAAACTCAGTGACTGGAACCAAATGATTATTCCATGTATCTGTGTATCAGTGATTTGGGGTGAGTATGCATTTTTAGGTGCTCCTCAAAACATTGGATTGTCCAGCTTCAGCTGCCTGGGTTCAGGTGGAAAATGGACCAGTGCCATCCTGCAGCTCAGCCTTCATGGTGCTGAGGAAGGCAATTGTATAAATCCACTGTAAGCCTGAATCAAATGCTGCAAGAGGGGAAAGATATTGAAGTATATTGAACCACAGAGGAAAAAAGTCTAAGTGCAATCTGCTCCATTAAAAATTTCATAGGCCGTTACTTTTACAGTGCAATTAGCTTTGCAATTTCGATGCTATTGGAAGACCAGCGCAGTGGATAATCAGGAGCAGAAATGCCTGTGAAGGTACATTTGCAGAAAACCTTTAGGTTTTAGCTATCTTTCACATGGTAGGTTCCTGACTGCACTCGTATGTTCAGGTTGGATATTAGGGAAAATTTATTCTCCAAAAGAGTGGTGATGCAGTGGCACAGGCTACCCAAGGAGGTGGTGGAGTCACTGTCCCTGGAGGTGTTGCAGAGCCATGGAGATGTGACACTGAGGACATGGTCAGTGGGCATGGTGGGGTGGGTTGATGATTGGACTTGGTGATCTGAGTAGGCTTTTCCAACCATAATGTTTCTATGATTCTGTTGTTCTTTCCTCCTTCACTCATGTCCATTTTTGCAGTTTTAGCAAGCAAGCTGTAGCCCTATGCAGCTGCTCAGGGTCTGCCAGCAGTGGGGGCTTTGTCAGCAGTTTCCCACCTCTGATGCCATAGCTTTGGAGGAGTTAATGCTGACATGGAAAGCAGTGAGAGGGCTTTTCACATGAATTCTGATGAAAAGGATCCCAAGAGACACATAAACATCTTTCCATGGCTGAATGCTTCATACACAGTTTATGTTTTGTTTTTAATGCAAAGAGCAAAGTGATTTTTTTAGTTTATTTTGCTTACTGCAAGACTTAGGGAAAAGTGCCCATATCTTTGAGGAAGGGCCTGACTCTGGTCCTTCTTTACTTTGGCATGCATTGGCTAACACACATCACAACTACAGAGAGGTTCTCCTGGGCAGATAAATGTTTTGGCTTTATTTTTATCACAACACATTGCATTTCATTGTGAGGACTCTCAGCCCCATCGAAGCAGCAGAAGGGCTTTAGCACCAAGTTTATGAGACTGCTGAGATGCAGACTTCAAACCTGAGAGCAGCATCTCCATGAAGGAATCCTGGTGGGCTCTACTCAGACTCCATGTCTCCTTATGTCCCAATGCCCAGGCCTAGCAAATTTTGGTGGAAATTAATGGTGTGCATGGAGATAACCTTGCTCAACACAAGCTGTGGATAAGTAGAATCATAGAGTCATTAAGATTGGAAAAGACCACTAAGATCATCTAGTCCAACCATTAGCCACATGCTATGGGATCAGGGAGCTCGTTCAACTGACAGCAAGTCCCATGAAAGTCTGTGTTCCTTCCCCCACCCTGAACCCCAGCTCTGCAGCATGCAACCACACCAGAATCACTGATGAGAAAATAAGATCTTATTCTTTCTGGCTGAAAAAGATAAATTTCCTTAAAAGCCCAGACCCTGACATTTCAGAGAACCGGAGCTGAACACAAAGAATGCGTATTGTTTCTAAACAGATGCATGAATAACAAGAAAAAAGAAAGTCTTATATTTTTTAGCCAATCTCATGATTTCCAAACCTGATTCATGGTTTTTCTCATGCTTCATGTTGACACTGCCAAGCCTCTGTTGTCAGACTGCTGAAAAGCTCGTTCACTATCATCCAAATACCAAAAAAATGAGCAAAATTAGATCAGTTTCCTTGTCTCTGAAATTTGGACAGAGGTTGCATCTTTTTTTTACAATGCTGTGCCTTAGAAGAAGAAACAGGGGCAGGAGACTGAGCTGCAACACCCAGAGGTCCTCTGTTATCCCTCTTCCAGACTGTCTCCTCACAACCTTTGCCTTATAAAAAAAAAAAAAATCATAATTCAACACAATTCATTTCTGAGTGTGAAACAGCACTGTAACATAGGCTACCATGAGGCTTTTGGGGTTCTAACATGCACAAAATAGTAATTGTTCTGGAATGATTCCCAGCTGGGAGAGGTGCCTCCACTCCTGAGGTGGTCTGTTCCCCTCCACACAGGTGTAGCTGTGCTCCCTGAGCACAGAGGATCCTGCTAGCAGAGACTTAAGGTAAATCAGGGGTTTTTGTTGTTGCTATCTCTGCAGGCAGCCTGGTGCTGCTGAGCTGTGATGAGGGTGTGTAGCGCATGCACACTGCTGCTGGAAACCATCTCACTAGGCTGTCAGACCAGATGCTGGGCAACCAGATTTTCCTGGTGGGAAATCAGTCCCCAACAGGTAGCAGGTGCCATTTTCTTCACTTTTCTCTAGAGTAAAAGGCTTTGGGAATGGGAAGCGAATACTCTCAGCCTTCCTCTCCTGGAGCTCTTTCCAATGGGCAGCAGTATGGAGCTGGCACCAGCAAAGCCAGTTATTTGGAAAAAGAGAAGAAGGGAGACTAAGAAAATAGTGTCTCTAATGGGTCAAGACCAAGGGCAGAACATCCACATAACTGCAATTTACAGACACTTTGACTACTGCAAATACAGTCTGGATTGGGCCTCAGAAAATGAGGAGGATCTATATTCTGTTGAAGGTACCAAAGCACCTCCCCTTAATGTCAGCAGGAGCAGTACATACCTAGAGAGCAGGTCATGCAGACAAAGTGCCACTCGGGAGGTACAGCTCACTCATCAAACTGCAGAGGGGCACAGGATGGGGTGGACATGGTTTGCAATGGGCTTTGGCTGCAGTCAGCAGCAGTGCACAAGTAGGATCTGGAGGCATCAGTCCCTGCTGATGTGCACCCGCTGCTCTTCCAGGGCTGGCTTGGGGTGATGGGCTTAGTGGATGGTGTGAGGGGAAAGAAAAGATGCTCAGAAGCTGAGGTCCCTGGGGGATGCTTGATCCTATGCACCTATTTATCCACAGGAGTTTGTATGTACAAGGGCTTTCTGTCTTCCCTGGAAATGAACGATACTTGCTGCTTTCCCCAGCATGTAATATTGGTTTGACAACTGTAGCTAACTCCTGGTTCCACTTATTTTTCCCATTATCTAGGAGTGCTGTGTGTGAAGGAGCACAGATCTCATTTATGCCTGCAGATCTCAGATGCAGACAAAGACAAAGCAGAAATGTCCTTGTTCCCAGCCACTCTCAGTGCTTGGAGCTGGGGGCTTCAGTGGAAATGATGGGCAAGGGGGTTTAAGTGGGCATGAGGGTGATGGGTTGGCGGTTGGACTTGATGATATTAATGGTGTTTTCCAACCTTAGTGATTCCATGATTCTGTTATAAACACCACGTGAATAATTCCCTCTCAGTGAGTTCTGAAGGGTGTAGAGATGCATGGGAAGCATTGGCATTGCATACCTTCATGCATACAGTTGCTGTGTCTGCATGGTGGGTGTGTGGTTGCAATGTGCTTGCATCAGCCTGTGTGCACCCAGCATGTGAATCATAGTATCATAGAATCACAGAATCATTAAGGTTGGAAAAGTCCACTAAGACAAAAAAAAAGGAAAAGTCCACTAAGATCACCAAGTCCAACTGTCCAACTGTCAACTAATCCCCACCATGCCCACTAAATTGTGTCTCTCAGTGCCACATCTCCACAATTCCTGAACACCTCCAGGGATGGTGATTCCACCACCTCCCTGGGCAGCTGTGCCAATGTATCTCCTCTCTTTCTGAGAAGAAATATTTCCTAATATCCAACCTGAATGGCTATTCCTGCCCAGTGACACAAAGCGGATCTAAGAAGTGGCTATAATGTGGGCAAGGGCAGTTCCCTGGATGGAGCTTTAGCATGCTTACCATTTGCATTTTTTATTGACACCTTGAATTGCAAAGGGTCTGATTTGTAGGAGGATATGCAGAGATTTCAGAAGGCATTGGTCAGGGAATCCCTGTTCTTCTGGATGTGACCTCACAACTTAGAATCATAGACTCATAGAATGGCTTGAGTAGGAAGGGACATCAAAGATCATCTAGTTCCAATCCTCTGCTATGGGTAGGGCTGCCTCCCACCAGCTCTGTCTGCCCAGAGCCCCATCTAACCTGGCCTTGAGCACCTCCAGAGATGGGGCATCCACAGCTCTCTCAGCAGCCTGTGTCAGTGCCTCACCGTCCTAAGTAATGAATTTCCTCTAATATCTAATCTAAATCTCCCCTCTTTTAGTCTAAAACTGTTTCCCCTTGTCCCATCACTCTCAGACTGCATAAAAAATCAGTTCCTCTCCTGTTCATAAGCTCCCTTCAAGTACTGGCAAGCAGCAGTGAGGTCTCCCAAGAGCCCTCTCTTCTCCTGGCTGAACAACCCCAGCTCCCTCAGCCTGTCTTCACAGGAGTTGTTCTCCATGTTCTGGACCCGTTCCAAAAGTTCCACTAAAACTCCACGTGTGCCAGCTGTGGTCCTGACTGTCTATAAACCATATTTTCTGGAGACCTAAGACCACATGCAGATTTCCATCTACCGATGGCTGCCACCAAAGTGCAGCATTCTGGCAGGGCAATGACGGAGGCACAGCTGGGGTGGCAACGTGGGGGAACAGAGCAGCCCCATGGCCATGGTGGAGAGCCGTGTTGCTGCGTTGGGCTCTTGGGGGATGGGATGGGTGAAGCAAAAAAACCCATCCAACTTCCAACGTGGTGCCAGCAGCACTGTGACATCAGCTGGGCCCCGTCCTTTGCGACCACCCCGCTCTCTCCTTCCTCCCCATCCTTCCCAGCCCCCTTCCTGATGGGGTTAATTTTATTTTTTCCTCCAGGGGTTTGCAGCGCTGGCTGAAACGCGCAGGCCAGCTGCCTGCCGGTGGCAGCAGGAAAACAGGCAGACAAAGCAGATGGACCCAGCAGGGGTGGAGGAGCGCTGTCTTCAGCGGGCCATAGGCATCACTGAAGAGTAAACAGCTCTCAGAAGGGAGCCGGGAGCTAACCCCAAACCCGTCCTCTCCAAAGTACTCAATCACAGCACATTAACAAGAGCGCCTGGACTGCTGGGGGAGAGTAAACAATGAGAGGCCGTGCTGGCAGGAGAGTGGGAAAAGCGCAGCCCCCCTCTAGCTTGTATTTATTGTAAGAGGGTGTAAAAAGCAGCTCGTGGCTCAGCGCGCTGTCAGTGAGCTGCGCTCGTTGTCAATGCTCATCTCCTTTTGGGAAAGCCGCCCTTTGCCTTTAGCGGGTAGAGTGAGCACCCGCATGCTGCTGGACACGCAGGGATGCTCAGTGAGGCCAGGAGGCAGCAGCAGGTGTGAGAAGTGAAACCTTCCCTCCCGCAGGCAAATGTGCTTCAGTGCTTGCCCTAAACCGGGCAGGGATAGAACCGGGGCTACAGCTCCTTCCAACCACAGCCACACAAGTGAGCCGCCTGTTTGGATGAGGGAAGCATGTTTGGGGACCCAGCGCTATTGTTCAGAGCAGGAGGAGGTGATCTCCTCCTGCCCACACCAGCATGACTTCTTTGGTTTGAGAGCAGCTCCTGATTTATGCCCAGGGGCTGGAGCCCGCTCGCCAGGCACTGCTCTTTCATCTGCAACATCGCAGTGAAATTTGTTTACAGAGCTCTTGGCACGGTCACAGATTCTTTCTCCCCTTCCCCCTTTCCTCCGAATCAGCTACAGTTTTCCCTCTCCTTTGGCTCCCGCTGCAAAACCGATTGACCTTTCTGGGCTGTGTCTGACACATGAACCGTGCAAAATCCTTTCTTCTCCCCGAGCCCTGTGCTTGCTTGGGAATGTGGCCGCCTGGAGCAGTGCAAACGGGAGCCCTCCAGCAGCCCTTTGCTGCATTTCTGAGAGCTGCTTCGCTTGTAATGCTGCGCATCCTTGAGAGTGGGTGACTGTGTGTGCTGTGGCGGAGCTCCCCAGTGCTCTTTGCAAACAGTGATGATAGGATGAGGAGGAATGGCCTCAAGTTGTGCCAGGGGATGTTCAGATTGGATATTAAGAAAAACTTTGTTCCAAAAGAGTGGTGATATAGTGGCACAGGCTGCCCAGGGACGTGGTGGGGTCACCATCCCTGGAGGTGTTCAAGAACTGTGGAGATGTGGCACTGAGGGACGTGATTAGCAGGCATGGTGGGATGGGTTGACGGTTGGACTAGATGACCTCAAAGATCTTTTCCAACCTTAATGATTCTGTGATTTCTATGATTCAATGCCATTGTTGTGCGCCAGTGCAACTGAATTTCAAGCCAGAGACATAACAAGAGTCACCAATCTGTTGTAAATATAGAATATAGTTAGACTGTTCTTGTTTGTTTGTTTGTTTGTTTTTTAATCTACTGGTTGGCCAACCTTCCCATGGGGCTTGGAATTAGATGATCTTTAAGGACCCTTCCAACCCAAGTCATTCTGTGATTCTGTGATTCTCTGGTTCTATGACTGATACTCTCAACCTCTCTTGAGGGTAAAGAAGCATGGCGGAAGGGACAAGTGGCCGGGTGGCCTGGCTGAGATCATCTCTTCAGCCATTTCCACAGGCTCATATCAGTCTGCTGTGAAACCAAAACACTCTTTAACCCTTCTTGAGCACATGTTGGACCTGGGCCTTTAGGCCACATATTGGCTCAGGTTCGGCTTTGTTGTGTTGCTCATCTGTGCTGCAAGAGAGGGGTTCAGAAGCAGCTTTCCATTGGCAGCAGGTGGAAATTGAGCTGTTTTTCAAGTATGCCAGTGACTGCTAAAGCTGACCTTATCCTGTCTGCCTTGTATTTTAAAAGCTGGAGTTTGAGGCAGGTGAAAACATACAAGTGTTTTCTTCTTCTTGTCTGAAGTATCTGTGTTATATACCTTGGTGAAACCTGAGTTTTATTCACCTCAGCCATAACATATCAGAGGAAATATCAACAGTAAATCATAGCAAACACAGGGATGGAGCTTTGAGAAAGAAGTGCCAAAGTGGCCAAGAATACAATAAATAATGAAGGCTGCTCTGGCTCAGTTGCAAGACAAGAAGGTCCCATTTGCACAAAAAAGCATCAAATCACCCCAGAAAAGAAAACCATGCAAGATGAGCCTTTTCTGAAACTCGAAGCACAAGGGTCCTATGGGGAACCCAACCTTGTCTGGGTGGTGCTCGGCAAGGGGAGCTCTCCTGGGCTGGGCCATACCCCACATGACCCATCCCTACACTCATGAATGTCAGCAGTTTTTCATGAGACTCAGGGAGAGCAGTGATGTAACTTAACAATGGCATCTCCCCCCTTTTTCTGGAAAAAAATAAGTCTTCAAATTGAGTAAAATATAAAAGCGTTTTCTTCACTTAGACCTCCTACAAGTGAATTCCTCTGGTGCTGGTGATGGGCTCCGATTCTCCCTGGGAAATACATCAATTTGATTTTTTCCCTCAAAGGATTAGTCACTGAAAGACAACACCACCCTCTTTCCACCCGGCTTTTCAGTTGCCTCCAGGCGCTTGGGGAATACCAGTGAAAGGAGCTGCTCCCTGATTCTTTTCCTACATTCTCCTTTTATTTCTCATGATTGCTTCCTCTCTGATCTTTTTTTTCTTTCCCTCAAAAGAACACCTTCCTTCCCACCAACAGCACTGCCTGCAGTGGCTCAGCATGTCCCAGCATCCATCCTGGCAGTTGTTCCTCCCTTCCCATCGGATTCCTCTATATTTTCATCATTTGTTGAATAAAATTACTGATAGCTGCAACAGAGCCCAAACAAGTAGACCATGGTGCTGGGCAGATGCAGAACTGCATGCTTGGTGTAAGTGTAGAATAATTTGACATCTACAGCAGAGAGTGGCTGAGTCCCTGACACTGTTTCTATGGGACCGCTGGTGATGGGCAGCTCTCCTCATGGTGTGATGCATATTCAGTGGCCCTCAGTCTCCCCTGGACATTGAAACAATTCACTCAGGTGGCTGACAAGAAACGTGGTGGGCTCCAAACGTGCCCTGATGTTTTCACATGGTGCCCCTCTGTCTCCCCTAGGGTTTAACCCCTATGACACCAGTTTTTTTTTTTTTCTCCCATGACCAAATCCGTGCTCCTGAATTTGGGGAGGATGCATATGTTTATCAGAGTTGTGTGAAATGTTCTACTTCTTCACTGCAGGAGGGCAGAAGAGGAAATGGTTCATTTTGAAGATGTGCCATGATAGGCAATTCAAGCTTGCTTATCTTTTCACACATGCCAGCTTGGATAACCTGGGTGGAAAACTGAAGTGAAGCAAAGTCCTCAGCCTCTCACAGCTCTGGCAGCAGTCACCAGTGTCCTCCTGGAGCTGAGTTCTTGGGGAGCATCTTGACCCCAACCTAAGGGCTGGAGGTGACTGCTACACTGCTGTTTTAGGGATCTTGAGTACTGTAAGTGCTTTATTTCCTAAAGCAAACAAAAATGCTGCTCCTGTCTTCCCTTCAGAGGCACCCAGGAGGCATCCAAGTCAGCCTCTAGTTTTGGGAATGAGTTTGCCCTCTTCCCTGGGATATGATGGTCTGCAACTCAGGAGTTCATGGAGCACGCCATATTCCTGACTGCCTGGGAGTGTTCTATCAGCCCAATATAGGCCTGACGTTGCATTAAGGATAAAAGCTTTCCAGCCAGCAGTAGGGATGCGTGAAGTTTCCTCAATGAAAGACCACAGAACGCTTTGGGGTTGTTGGAAGATGGGTTTTGTATGCAGCACATCCTGCATCTCAGTGTTGTTCTCCAGAGCTGTTTGCTAGCAAATTGCCAGGATTTGAAATTCAGGTAGGTTGCAGGATGAAAAAATATCCTTCCCCACATTGCTATGACCTTTTTGGTGGTTTATTTGTTAAAGGCATTACTGTTCCCCTCGGGAATGGTGCCTTCCTCTGTTTTATGCTCTAAGGATGTGGCTCTTTTCATGTTTATCTTTGATTCAAGCATTGTAAAGAGCAATCCCTCGCACTTATGCGCTTCATTGTATTCTGGCCATGAGAGATTCTCCCCCACTGTTTGTAGCCTTTTTTCAGTGCAGCTAGTAAAATATTTGAACAGAAAGAAAAAAAAAAAGGAAAAAAAAAAAAAAAGAAAGAAAAGAAAAAGAGTCACTAAACAGCTTCCAGCATTTAGAGGATAAAATGAGATGTAAGGGAAAGGACGACTGTGGTTAATGCACAGGGTTGGGAGGCTTCAGATGGACCATGGCCTCTCTTTCCTTCTCTTCTCACTTCCTCTGTGACTTTGTCTAAGTTATTTGACCCCCTCCTGCTGTAGCTCTGGGGTGTTAAACACACACCGTGTTTTCTGCTTGGAAAACCCAAGCTTGCTGTACCCAGAGAGCAGAGCTCAGCACTGCCCCTCCGCTTCCCACGAGGAGCTGTATGGCCATGAGCCCTCAGCATCCTCTGCTCTGCTCCCAACAAACCCAGGGCCCTCAGCCGCCCCTCACACCCCTTGCCCTCCCATGTGGATGCATGTCAGCATGTGATACAGCTTGGTATTCTTCCCTGATTTCAGATGACACATGGAAGCTGATTTGCACAGGGTGGATGCAAACCAGTGGCTCATCCACTGAAAAATAATTAAATTTCAGTGAGTTACAACAGGCAAGCTGGAATCCAAGGATCCTAAGGCTGGTTATGGGGGGGGTGGTTAAGGGGACACCTCCAGTGGGCAAGGGTCTGTTGTAGTCCAGATAAGCCCTCACAGTTCAGAGTTTTCTTAAATTTCTGGGGCATAATGGCACAGCTGGCGACAGAGCACCAAGTGAATATTTGACATAAATAAACCAATGTTCCTATGTGGGAGAAGGGCAGAAGGAGCCTGTGAATTAATGATCAGCTTTTAATTTGTCCTTTCATTGGAATCAATGAAAATGTCAGGATGATTGAGGTTTATGTGCTCATGGGAAAGATGTGAGCCCAAGAGAAAGAGATCAAGGCTATTTTTTAATATATTTGTTTCACTGAGGAAGATGCTTCCCTTCATCTCTAATACTAGAGAAGGATTTGCTATGGGTGAATTCCTTAGAAAGCCTGGGCAGTGTGTATTGGAATGGGCTGCCCAGGGAGGTGGTGGAGTCACCGTCCCTGGAGGCTCAAGAACTGTGGAGATGTGGCATAGGGAGGGACGTGGTCAGTGGGCGTGGTGGGATGGATTGACAGTTGGACTAGAAGACCTTAAAGGTCTTTTCCAACCTTTATGATTCTATGATTCTGTAATTCATTCAAGTCTCAGCAGAGACCCGCCACCCTCAAGCTGTGGGCTGATGGCTATCCTTGGGCACAGGGTTCAGCCTACCTGGTGCTGGTTTTTCTGGCTGCAGGCATATCCTGTTTGCTCACTCCAATGCCAGATCTGCTGTGGGAGGCACAGGGCTGGCTGCAATTCAGGATGGCAGCAGAACAATGAGAGCCTCAAGATCCGGGTTTGAAAAGGGTGGATCCAGCTGATGGATGTGAAAAGCTGGCACTAATGTCCTGGAGGCAGAACCGCCTTTGGATCGTGACTGCTGGAAACACTGTTGTTTGATCACATGAAATGGGCACCTCCATCCTTTTCTTCAGCCAAAATAGGGGTATCTGCATCCCTGCAATGCTCAGGCATACAAACCTCCTGTTTCAGCCACTGAGTGCTTGTCACAATGCTATTAGTAGTCAAGTGAGTGGGCAAGGGTTTAGCTTCCTATAGGAGGCAGGGGAAACCTGCAGGGTAAACAGTGGCTGGGAGTGGTGGATTCATTTGCACGTTGCCTCTGTCTTGATGGAGGCTTCATGCAGCCCCTTGGCACTGAGAAATTGTCTGCAAACTGCCAGGCACGCTTTGGCCTAATTAAATATTCATGGTGACAAAATGCCACAAGCACAGGGGAGTTTTCAGCGATCGCTTCACCCCAGCTAGCAGACACCCTGCTCACTCCAGCAGGGCTCCTGTGATGCATTCCCACCCTTCCTCCGCACTCACCTGCTCACCTGGCTCTGCACCAAAACCAGGGCAAGGATGAGCTGGGCTTTTGCATCTTGCATCTGCTTTGCCTCAGGGCATCAGCCCCCAGATACGTTTATTTTGTCTTTGAGAGACCTGATATTGCAGCCAGTGCTCTGCTCTGTGGGTTCTGGAGTTGAGCTGAGGTCTTCTGCAGGTGGATCACAGCCAGACTGTGACCTGCAGCTCCTTTCTTCTGCACGTTGGCTCAGGCTGGCTTTTTGTTACAGAAATGTTGTCACTCCTGACACTTCCAGACATGAGCAACGCAACCGCGTTCCTGCCAGCAAACACAGTCCTCAACAAGAGCTTCTGTGATAACATCAGCTCCGCTGCTGCTGCTTTGTTTTCAGCCTTCTCAGGAACTGACCTCATAGTTTCCTAATTTAGAGCTGGTGACACAGAGCACGGGGAACGTGCGTGCTCAACACCTGTGGTGACGATGCCAGCAGGACACCTTCCGGCAACCTGCCCTGAGCCAAAGCTGTGTGCCAGTGGCTGCTGAGCTTCCCTGGTGGCCCCAGCAGGCACAGGTTTAACCCATATAAGGATCAACTATCACACCGACCTGGAAATAGAAGGGAAGAAGCGAGAGTTGGGGTCCTGGTTTCCAGCTACATTTCTCATTTAAGAACATTTCTCTTCTGAAATGATATGCTTTTCTTGCAGAAGGCAGAAAGATGGATTTCCAGCTGATCCATCAAGTCAGCCTAATGCCCATCCTACGACCTCGCTGCTCCTCTCTGCTTTAGGGCACATGCTAAAAGCCTTACTGTTCCAGAATAGTTTACTCAGAGTGAAAGTGTCTCACAAAATCCTTATTTTGTCTTCTTCATCTCCCCACATCCCTCCCAGCCATGGAATCTACATCCTCTCTGAACTGCTTGGGGTTTTTAGCTCCTTGTTGCTCTTGCTGCTCTTGTTACTGAGATGTCCAACCCAGCACTAAACTTGTAACTTGTAGAGCTGTTCCTGGGCAGTGAATGGCATGGATGAATCATAGAATCATAAAACGGCTTGGATTGGAAGTGACCTCAAAGACCATCCATTTCCAACCCCCTGCCATGGGCAGGGTTGCCAGCCACGAGATAGTGCTTTATGTAAAACCCTAGGCAACAGAAATACTCCAGGGAGCTGATTTTCAGTGACTTTAACTTCCCAGCTGGTTATTTAGCCATCTTCACTAGAAAGTTGTCTCAGTGAAATGAGAACTCGCCCACATTCAGTATAAACTCACGGTTCTTTTACTTTTTTTTTTAGTTTGGGAAAATGTCGCGCTGTCTGTGGTGGTGGATGCGTGTGTGTGTTTTATTTTCTGTGTGTGGCATCCCTGCATATGTCTTGGATTGCTTCAGAAGCTGTAATATCAAAACAAGCTTTTCTTTATTCAAAAATAGAAATGGAATGATCAAACAGCTCAGACTAGGGCTATGCGTAATGCTTTATTTTTTAACCAATTATTTAGCAGTTATCAATAACAATAACTATTATTACCACGACTCTTTATGCTCTGGCTTTCCTCATCACTCCTTAGAGTTTCTATATTTGCAAAACGTTGTGAAAGCCCATTCCTGTTTGTTTTCCGCCCAATGAGGATGTTGTGAATTCTGCTGCAATCTGCCTGGAGGTTTTTGGAAGCCAAAGACAGCAGTTTATGCAGTGTACTGGAAGGCCACATCCCCGCACAGCTCTGATATGGGGGATGCTGCAGTGAGGCACAGAGTTTGCTCTTACACTGCCTCAGTGGAGATGTGCATGTTCATGCTCAATTACTGGGTCCTTTAGGTGAATATCACAGGGATGCTCTGAATTTTGGGTGAGAAGTGCTGGTACTTGCAAATACAGCATAGTGGGATTGGTTGGCTTGAACAAGGAGAACCTGAGACCTAAGGGATAGTAGTTGGTATTAGAGGGCATCTTCAGTAGAAGTCCTCCAGGAAAGAAGGGAGTCTGCATAAACCGATCTCCTTTTGTGAATTTAGGGTAGAAATCATTCTAGGCAACTGGTTTTGTTGCAACTGCGCTGATATTTGAGTTGAGAAAGAGGGAAAAAAACCCAACTAACTAAAAGTTGTCAGGCTCTGTATTCCTGGATGGGGCTTTGCTGATCTTTCAAGTGGATTTCCCCCCCTCCCCCTGAATTTGGCACAGCTAGCACAACAGAATTGAAGATGATACGTATGTTTTATAACAGTAATGCACATAGCGAGTTTAAAGTCAGTTTATCAATGTCTCTCCTCCTTTCTCCCTTTTTCTGTATTTTCTGTTGTTCTCCATGTGAGTTCTGCAGCCTCAGCTGAGGAACTCGATGTCATTTTGTTGAGGGAACAGCAATGACATTTTCTTTGGACAGGACTGACGTTCTTGCATTTCTGATGTCCAGGAGAAAATGACAGCAAGATAGTTTCTTTCCTGCACATCACTTCTCAAATCCTGGCCATGCCCATAAGAGCATTCATTTAGAAGAAAATTCACTTTTGGAGGGGAATTGTCACAGCTAAGCCGTATTACGAGGAGCTGAACGCATGGCACACTTGGATATAATGAAGAACAATAGCTTCTGCTCCCCTAAAGGTGCTGGCCCCTGCAGTGGATGTATCATGGGGCACAATAGCTGTGTGCATTCACATCTTCAAGCATGCAATACCAAAAAGGTTCATAGTGCCCTGTATATCTATGGTGGACAAGATCATGCAGTTCACAGTCAGAAAGTTCAAGGCTGCAGAGGGGGGGAAGGCAGTCCTAAGCATAAGTCTTGCTGTAGCATCTTAAAAGTGAATGTCGTCCCCATGAATACAAAGTCTGTTCATAAGGCATAAACTCAAGAGCGGACTGCCTTGGCTTGGTGCATCAGCAACTTCTGGGATGGCATGAAAAAGGATACAGCACTGCTTTTGGTTGTTGGCTGTTGCTTGCTTTGTGTTTTCTACTGAATTCCATGAAGCCGAGCCGAGTTACATCTACCAAAACCAAATCCATCTAATTTTTTCCCCTCGCCTCTTATGTTCGGGCTTGATGTATTATGTCTGGAAGCAAACAGTTAGAATAAGATGCATTTGCTAGATTGTGTCTTTTCATTATCGAGACAGAAGGAAAAGGCAGTTGACAAAGTTTCAGCAGACGGTGCATAGTTGTTGTTTATGTTAAACAAAACGAGAATGTGCAGCATTCGGGTGTATAAACAGCATGACAGCAATAAGCATAAAACATAAGATTGGAAGCAGATTTTACTTTCAGGCCTTGGGGAGCAGATGGATCTGAGATCATTGTGCATTTGCGTACAACTCCAAGACCTATAGAAACTCATTTATTCCCCATGTCGAGGCATTTCACAGGAGTCAAATGTGGCACGGCTGCAAATGGATGCAGCTCCACTGAATATAATGGGCTGGACCCAAGCACCTAGATCTGTCTCTTAAATTGCTCCAGCAGCACTAAGAGGATGGAAAGCTGCTTTAGTCTTGCAGTCAGAGATTGCCTTGTCATCTTAATGTTCAGGTGGCATAAAGATGAGGCAGCCCCTATTTGCATCTGCTCTGTGTGCAGGCTGGAGGCAGCTGAGTGGGAAAGGAGCTGCAGCCAGAGGAGGCTGCTCTTCTGAACTTGCACAGAGGCTGGCTTCCTCCCCATACATAAGATATATATACATAAATATGTACACACATACACACATATATATGTATATTAAAAATGCATATTGAGATATGAAGGCTTATTAAGAGTGGTGAGGCACTGGCACAGGTTGCTTAAAGATGTGGTGGATACCCCATCCTTGGAGACATTCAAGGTCAGACTAGATGGGTTTCTGATGGAGCTGTTGGTGTGCCTGTTCATTGCAGGGAGGTTGAAATAGATGACCTTTGAGGGTCCCTTCCAACTCAAACAATTCTACAATTCTGTGAGTCTAATTTTTCCTCGTTTGCTCTTTTCTTACCCCATCCCTGAGTTTGCACCAAGCTAAGCACAGCTGGCAGTGGAGAGGTGGCTCATGTGATGGAGTTGCAACCGTTTGTACCTGTGTGCTTCAGGACTGATGCTGTAGGACAGAACAGCACTCAAGCCCACTCTCTGTACAATGGTGGAGACAGAGACATCATTTCTCAGTTTCAGAGGGCCAACTGGATCACTTCAAAGGCTGCCCTGATTCGACACTTGCAGAGGCAGGAGCACACGGGTTGCCCATTGTGTATGGCCCCAATTCCCTGGCAGAACTGCGTCATTGAAGTGAAGGACATAATGAGGGATTTCAGTCCCAAGCAGAGACCATCCAAGCAGGTGGGAAAGCGATGGGCCAGCATCCAACCTTCAGAGCACAGACCAAAGAGAAGCTGTTTTAAATAGCAACAATGGCTCTAATCCCCCGGCAGGATGGAGAGATGCAGATTGGTAAAGGGAAGAAAGGGCAGAAAATAGCAACCGCAGAAAGTGTGTGTATGTGAGAATCCCTTTCAGGATGCATTAATGGGATGCAGTGAATAGGAAGAAGAGACCCCAGAGCGTGTTTAAAACAGATTCTGGTATAATATGAACCACCGTAATGAAGTGCTGTACAAAAGAAATAATAAAAATATATCACTGTAGTCAGTAGTACTGGCTGTGTTCAGTGTTTAACCGCATCAAAACCTTTCATTAACTAAGAGGCAGAATAAAACAGGCAGACAAGAGGGCAATTGGAAGGAAGAATATTAGGACCATGATGGGGGCCCAGTGAGGTTTCTCCCATGGCAGCTCCAAGAAATGAGGGCCTAGGGAAGAGAGAAAGCCCACCTGCAATGCTTGGCTTGGCAAAGCCCCTCCAACAACGGTGTGGGTACACGCTCACCTCCTCCATCACAGTTCTCCTGTAGTGATTCGTCTGCAGCAGCCGCTCGCCTCCGAGTGAGGAGTTTTAATAAATGATCGTCATGCACAAGCCATGCATGTACGAGAGAGAGGATGGGGACATGTATTTTTAAACACAAAAACTCCCACCAGCCACAGTTTGAACACGGGCTGTATGATCTTCAAGAGGAGAAAAATGTGCTGGTTTCCTCCAGAACTGGATCATTTGCTGCATATTGTGTGGTTGATTCAAGAAGAATTATGGAAAATGTGGTCCACAAAGGGCAGTGATTTTGGGGCAATGTGAATTTTAGGATGGGCTGTTAGAAGACCTGTCTCACGAGAGGTGTTTGGCACATTTTTGGAGCTCAAACCATCTCCAGATGCCTCAAGACTGGAGAGTGTCAACTCCAGCAGTTGAGAAAGTAGATCTATATGGGGGTATTTTGAATGGCTGTATTTGAATAATCTGTTGAATAATTGAATATGTTGAAGATCACTGTCTCCTTGCACAGAAGTAAGTGGTTAAAACATTGGCTCCCAGAGCTGGGCTTTGGTTACCCAACAGCCTCCTTTGGCTTGGCAGTGTTGATGCAAGGTTGGTTTGAACTGCTTTTGGAGTTCTTGGTCTCTGAATCTTTGAGGCAGTTGGGAAAGTAGAGAGAGAGGTGAAGAAATGCATCCTACAGCATTTCTGGTGAGTCCCATGGGATGGGGGATGGTGACAGAGGGGGGAAGGTTATGGGAAGGAGCAGGGAGATTATAGAGGATAGAAGAGTCAAGAAAACATACCATAGGTTTACCTTAAATACTCACCTGATGCCCTGGCCTCTCTTGGCCTATGGGGACTTATCACAGCAGTGAGTGGATGCTTATGCATGACAAGGGGTATTAAAAATGAGTGATGGAGAAAGCTTTCTCCATGCCCTCAGCCTGACCTGCTGTTCCCCGTGGCTCTCAGTCCCCTATGTTTCTGCCTGTCTCGCTGAATACCTGCATACCTCAGGCTGGCGGCAGAGCCTCAGGCTGGTGAGTAGGACTTTAGCTCAGCTCCCAAAAGCTGCTGGGCCTGCCTGTGTGTCGGAGCAACGTTTTATCCCAGTGCCCAAAGGCTGTGTGGAGCTCCTGTATGACCCAGCATTTCCAGTTCTAAGGTTTCCCAAGCCCAGACAAATAAAAAGGAAAGGACAACATTTACCCTGCCTAATTTCTATCAGGAAGGCTCTTCATGACAAGTGTGAATGCAGAAGTTGCTCTGACTCCTGAATGGATAAACTCTGGAATCCAAAGGATGTTTGAGGACAAATCTTCAGAGGTTGGCACGTACACACTGACTGTAAAATTACTTCATGGAGCCAGGCTGTGCATGCTAAATCCATATTTGCCTGCGCAAACAAGGTGCTTATGCATGCAGTTAGATGTTTTGCAGACACAAAGGCACAGGCAACTTCAACCCTGGCTTTCACCATCTTTATGACTGTATTAGCAGTACTTTTCCCTGGCCAGGAATGCTTCACAGGGACCTGTGTTTGCAAGGAAGAACTCGTGCCATGGCCCCAGATGGAAAGGCTTTAAGCTCAAGGCTTAGCTTCAGATAGACTGTTTTAATTGGGATGGTTCCCAAAGCAATGAATAATCAGCCTTGAGTTTTAAATTACCTCAGAGGAATGTCTCCTTAGCACACAGTGGGAAGGTGCCTGCATCACGAATTCTCACTCCCCATTTGATGATGCAGCTTTGGCTCCTGATGTCAGCAGGTAAAAGCTCAGGGTGCCTGCTAGAAAATATTCAAAACCACCCTGATTTCTGCCCCAGGGCAAAGCTCAAGGCAGGTGTTTGCATTGTGAAATGATGCTTGGACCTGTGGACAGCTGCAAGCCATGCCAATACACCTGACTCTTCTGGCTTTGTTCTTTGCCACATGCAGTTGGTGGCTTGAGTCCAACACCTCCATGGTTCTCTGGGAGCAGCTTGGGGTTGCCTTCATCCAGCCGGCATGGATGGGGCTTGGGGTCCTTGCTCTCCCACTGCCAGAGCCTTCCACAACAGAGCTTGGGTCAACATGTTCTGGATGTACCAGTGTTGGGTTAACCTGGACACAGGTGGTGGAGATGGACCACCAGGTGTGCACTGGTGAAACATCATGGGATAATGAGCATTATATCTGCAACTGTGAATGGCAGAATATCCTTCCACTTCCAGATAACTTCTTTCTGCATACAGGGAATCATGCTGCAAAAGCAGATGGTCGTACCTCAGTGTCTAGGAGCAGAGGGAAACTGTGCTACTCTTGGGAAGATAATAAAGGGCTAAACATCACAGGCTTTGAAAATAATTGTCTGAGTAAAGCACGCTCCTAATCCTGCCTCTCCCATGACATTCTTGCCTCCCTGAAGATCTTTGTCTCCTGCTCAGCTATCCGAGAAAACTCGTGTTAGTTATAATAGCAGCCTGGGGGATAGATATTACAGCCAGGGCAACATAAATAAGGCATTTATTTTGAACAAATGGCAGAGGGTGTCTGATCTGCCACACTCACATTCAGCATCATCAGAAATTTAAGGCCTGATATTTGCTGTCCAGTGCATCCGTAACAATGTGGATTCATCACAGCCCTAATTATAGCACCCGGGTAGCTCATGTGGGGTAGTGAGAGGTTTATTTATAGGTAATATTTATAAACAGACTAGCTATCCTCCCAGGGAAAGGGCTCATCAGGCAAGATGTGTTATGGTGACTGCTCTGAGAAGCATCACCATCACTGCATGAGCCCTGTCCCCCTCCCAGGCAGGGTCTGCAGCAGGCAGGGTCCCCCATCCCACCTCTATCCCAGCTGCCCATTTGGGTACCCAAACTCATTTGCTGCACTTCCTGATGCCTTGTGGGATGTCTGAAAATAGCTATTTCCCAGTGCCACGGAGGGCATGTGACAAGCATGCCGTTGTGTCTCAATAGGCGACCGTGGTGTTCGGCTGCAATCATGTGGCTTAATCACCTGACTGCATAAATGAGTTTCCCTTGACAAGATTCGATCCCTTCGGGCCCCTTGACTAATTACCTGCTATTGTGAGAGGGTCTGCTTGTTGGGAATCTCAACCCTTGTCCCCCAGCAAGAGCAAAATAGAGAAATAAACACAAAAGTCTGGAGATCAGAGGGTGCTCCTTTACTCTCCATATTCAGTGCCGTATAAAGAGTCATTAATTATGTTCCTCTTTCATGACAGAATTTACTTTTGAAAACATTTCTTCCTTATTTGTTCTCTTTCCTAAACAAAGGTACCTGTGTTTTCTTCTCCCTTATCACCCCGTAGCAGTGCAGCTGCTTTGCAAGGAGGAACCATGCAGGAAAACATCCCCCCCAGCACTGCACAGCTTGAGTTTCGAGGTGCCCTTCAAAGCAGAGGGCAGACACCCTTGCCCCTTGTAGACCCCCTGGAAGGAAGGGGTTTTAGTGCTTTTCCTAACCGTGCATGCTACAGGCATCATTTTCCATGCATATGGGTGGTGAAGATGTACAAAAAGCATTTGAAGAGGTAACTGAGTTATCCACATGGAGAGCTGGCATTAAGTCTGAGACACACGTGGAGACCTTCACCATTTTGTGCCACTGTTCATTTGTGGCAATGTGAATCTCGAAATGCAAAGTGGCAGAGCTTTATGATCCCACTGAGTGGTGGAGAGGGCACTGGGATGCTAGTGCTTTCCCTGTAATGAAATGGGTGAGGTGATTTATGGTAATTGTAAACTCTAACAAGCCAAGATCAGCCCCTCTTCTTTCTTTATTTTATTTTATTTTATTTTATTTTATTTTATTTTATTTTATTTTATTTTATTCTGATTATGCAGAAAACAGACCCAAATTGTTCTAAATTAGCTTCCATTCTGACGTGCTGTCTCACGCCTCTTTGGTGTCAAGCTCATTTTAGGTAGTGCTAGAAATCACAGAGAGAAAAAGAGGGGACCTATACCTTTTGTTAGAGCATCACGGGGCCATGGCTCACAGCTTGACTGGTGTCAGTCACCCTGTGCCACCCTGCTCCTGCCCTAGGATAAGCAGAAAGTCTTATCCTGCCCTGCTTAGGGAGAAGAAGCCTTTTTGTTATTTCCTGGTAGGAAAATTCTATTTATAACTGATAGTCCCATAAGGAAATGGTCAGAAGCAAATCAAAGACACAGGAACAGGTCGTTTTCTATTCTTATATTTCACTGCTTTAAGCTCCACTAAGGACAATGAAGCTGCCATAGGCTTAGGCAGCAAAGCTGAAATCCAGCTGAAATGGGGCCTTAATAACGCACAGTGGGGCACTGATCCAAGGTTTCAGCCCTGGATCACTTTGTGTAGTGAAAACTTAGGAGAAGGATGGCTCTTCACGGGTTCTCTTTGAAGGGACACAGTGGATCTATACAATAAAATTGCAGTTTCTTCTCCATTATTGTTGAGTGGGAATCTTCCAAAGAAATTTCCACTCAGAAAACACCCATCTTTCAAAAGCATGCTATTCCCAGAACAGATACCCACCAGTGAAACTTTGGAAGGGTGAGTTTCTCAAGCTACCGATGCTCCAAAGTAAGAAAAAGATATGTGGATACCAACTCCTGTCACTAAGCAATAATATATATAAGACACTTGACTTGGATGTGCAATGACTTTATTTAAGACCCTTCTGTGGGTTGTGAGATGTCATAGAATCACAGGATCACTAAGCTTGGAGACCACTGAGATCACCAAGTTCAACCCCAATCCACCCCACTGTACCCACTGAACGTGTCCCTCAGTGCCACATCTCCACAGCTCTTGAACACCTCCAGGAACAGTGACTACACCACCTTCCTGTGCCACTGCATTTCCACTCTTTTGGAGAAGAAACTTTTCCTAATATCCAGCCAGAACCTCTCCAGCAGAGGAGATTTCACTGTGCCTGCTCATCAGTGAGCTGCCCTTTGTAAGACTCATATCCTGACCAACTTGCTGCAGCTCTGCTTCCAAACAATCCACTCTGAGAGAGACATTTGTCCTCCACAAATACTGCTTCACATCTTAGCAAGATCAGTTTGCAGCTGCTGTTGACCTTCGATGTCCAATCTAGCAATGCATGCCTGGTCCAAACTATCAGGAAGGGCTGTGCTCCTTTGGCTGCTGATCTGCAGTGAGGGTGCACCTCATTATTCCACATGATGGGGATCTTTCTGACCTTCATTTCTTACACCCCTGCATCCAGGATACATCATGCCAACACCTCCCTCTTGGTGCCTTCTTGACTGACTTCGATGCACATTTAATTTCTTGCTGCCCAAATTAATTTTGCTGCCTGTAATGTGTTTCTACTAACTTTAATGAAGCTCTCCCAAGACTCCTAATCTTGATGACCTTTCTAAGAACAAATACAAGCCAACATGTTTCCCCAGGCAGATTTTCCTAATTTCTTACAGCTCTGTTGCCAACACATTCCCACTTCCATCTAATTTCTTTTGGATACGACTCCTCTCCTAACTCTAGAGAGAGTAATCAATATCAGGAGGAAAAACAACAATTTTGGCAGCTCACTGGGAAGTAGTTTGTCCTGTTTAAGGAAACTCTGGAGAGAGTCTATTAGGCACAAACCAGAGGCATGAGCTGACAACTCACGTCTACTTTTTCCTTCATGCTGATGCCTTCAAAGTCTATATCAGCCACTAGAATCTCCATTGGGTTACTTCTCACCTGACCACTGAGATTTCTGCAGAGCACCATAATTTTTTCCCCTTTGTTTTTTCCCCGCTGTGATGTAATTATACTTTTTGCAGCCACAGAAAGGTGAAGCTGGTGAGGCCCTGGCACAAGCTGCCCAGATAAATTGTGGATGACCCAACCCAAAAGGTGATCAAGGCCAGGTTGGATGGGGCCCTGGGAACCCTGATCTAGTGTCTGATGTAGTGGTTGGTAACCCTGACCATAGCAGAGGGTTGGAATTAGATGATCTTTGAGGTCCCTTCCAACTCAAGCCATTCTATGATTCATTGATTCTATGAAAGCACTGGGATATGAGCAACTGAGGCATTGGCTGCAGCTCAGGTCTTCAGAGATATTCTCCTGTTGAAAGCAGCTTTTAAGAGGCAGTCAAGATGACTTGCCAAAGGTGACCCAGAACACGTGTAGCAGTGTGAGAACTGAACTCAGGTCTGCTGAATCCCACACCACAGCCCTAAGCAGAGGATTATCTGTGGTTTCTTCTGTAAGAATGGAATAGAGGAGAGGTAGGGATTTCCAGGAACAAAAAATCACATCTTCAAACCTCTTTAAAGGCCATGGACTTAAATCCTTCTTGTGCTATAAATGTACTGCAGAACCAATGTAAGCAGGGGAAAAATAAGTTACCTTCAGTTCAGATTCGCTTGCACTCAACACAATTTTTTTTTAATGCTCTTTCCTTTTTTTACTTTTGTTTTGAGGACATTTAAAGAACAATGAAGACTCAAGACTGTTCCCAGGGTCTGGGTTTCTGGCACTGCTGAAGGTTCTGCAGGGTAGCAACATCTCTGTATTCAGATGAGTTGCTAACTCTGTCATAGCCCTGGTAGAACACTATTAAAAAAAGTTATTTCTGATGACATATTCCAATGCAATGGAGATTCCTATGTATGTTAATTTGCTTTGAGGATTGCATCATCCCAAAGGAAGTATAGCCAGAGAGATTTAAAACAAAAGTGGTCTGTCTTCAGGCTGAGCTGTGATACTTGGCAGTGATACTGCTCTCCACTGAGTCCAACGTGCTGCTTTAACATAATGCTCTCCTCCCCATTGTGTCATGCTGGAAGGATGGCATTTCTTGTCTCTAGATCCCTAAAACATACTAGATGAGATATTTAAGCTACCAATGTCCTTGAATGAGGTTATTAGTCCATGTAGGACCTTGTACTGTGAGCATTATGGGGATTTCTGGGGGACTGTTCAGGAAGAAAAATGCTGAAATGAAACCTCTCATTACTGAAGCAAGTGTCGTGGAAACCTACTTATAACTTGGTTATAGGACACGCATATTCATCCCTATCACTGTCCCAGTATTTTATCAACTAGTGTCTTATGTTGAATTGAGAGGGTGGGATGCCCGGGATGAAAAAGGATTTCTTTGCCCATCTCCAGGTTTCACACAATGAACACAATGCTAAGACACTAATTTTCATGCCCCAAGGCTGACATATGTCCCTTGCTGCCCTAAAGGGACATTTTTGTGTATTACCCATGACAATTTTTGGATAAACACCACTGATAAGTTCCTGCCCACTGCTGAATTTCCTGAGAGAGCTGTGCTGAAGGTATGACATTCTGGTGCTTCATCTCCTTCTTCTGCCTCCGAATGTGGCTGTTAGGCCCCAAAATACCAAGAAAGGAGCTCCTGGCTCTTTCCTCCACAGTTTGATAACAGCATGTTGGTGGATATTTGTTTCAGATGAAGGGTGAACACGACATCAGCTCAGCTGTGGCTGCACATGGGTGACAGCTGAAGAGCTGATTTTTTTTCATTTCTGCTGCTGAAAGAGACTGAATGGGTTGGTAAACACTTATCTTGAATGATTTTTTATTTTTTTTTTAATAAAAATTAATGAGGAAATTAAGCACTGGTCCAAAAAATCTTATATTGAATTTTAAAGATTTGCTTATTGAAAAAAATCCGCATCAAGTCACACAGACTTCTGTTGAAACCTAGTAGGAAATGGATAAAGAAAGAAGAAACTGCTTGATAAATGTTCTATGGAAAATGCTAGTTGTGGTACACTACTGATATGAATGGTCACATTATGGGTATGGATATAAATGGGGATAATTTGTGTAGCACAACCTTCCACCTGTGGTTCTCTCCCTTGGAAGAAAGGGAACTCCTACAAACCTGGCCAGAAAGCAGGGAGCAAGGACCAACCCCCTCACATTCCCTCGTATGCCCATGCTTTCTATCTTAGCATGGGTAAAATGGCCAAAATGCAATTCCTGAGCAATCTCTGTTGATATGTTAAGGCTACTGCAATTACCTTACACCCTCCCTCCCACTCACAAAGTAGTCGCTAATTAAACTGCAAAACAATTCTGCCTGGTATTTAAATGTTGAGCTTGGGTGTCTACATAGTTCATTATCCATTCCTATGAATATCCCAAAGCATGGCTCTGAGGAACAGCTTAGTGAAAAGTTTAATCATGTTGTGCTGATTTGCTAACTACCTGTAATCAGAGGTACGTCCACCCCCTCGATCAGCTGGGGACAGCATCTACCCCTGCAGCTCAGCCTCGTAGGGTAGCTGTCTAAGGAATTTATGGTCAGGTTCAAAGGATTTCAGTGGGATAAACGATCAATTAAAAATGGGAGTCATTCACTCTGCTTTAGATATGCTTTCAATAGAGAAGTTTAGAGGTGCTTAAGTTTAAAGCATGGTGATTACACATTTCTTTTATGTTCAGTGGAACAATCACTGCAGGATCCATTTACGTTTTCTCAGTGGAGAAAAATGGCCCTTTCTAGAGGGCAGTTCTTCTGACCTCTCTCAGACGCTGATTTTACGATGAGATCACTTCCCATCTCCCCATTGGCTATAAAAGAGGCTGAGGGTGAGCAGGTCTCAGACGTCTGACTTTTGGATATTGAAATTAGGGTAGAGGGGCTGCACCCTGCCTCCCCCCTCACTGTGCTGGGCAGTGAGCAGGCTCAGGTTTGGTGCCAGTCTCCTCTGTGGGTTTGGTTCCTGGGTGAGAGCTCTGGACACTTCATTTTTCTTTGATACGTAGATGAGAAATACTCCACTCGACGTTCAAAACTGGGTGGAAGGGAGACCATCCTGTACCTATTTATTTATGTGCTCTGTTGAGCACACTGGATGTAGCCTTGGTGGACAACAATAAAATAGGGGTGCCTTTATGATGTCACCCTTCTGAGCAGCTCCCACACCCTGGCTGGTGTACAGTTTGGGAAGCTTAAGTCTCTCATTTGCTCCGTAATCCACATTTCAAGCAAAAGGGATCGTGCTCTTCACCTGTAAGAGTGAGAGGAGCTGAGGGGAAGGCAGGAGCTCAGCATGCTAACAAGCTGAGTGCTTTTGTTACTGAGGCAATAAAATCTCTTTGCACCTATTATTCCTTTTTGTGCCCATTTATAAGTGTTTCCACAATGCGAGTAGTGTTGTTCAGAGCTCTCTGCGTCTGACTTGTTTTTTAAATCTCTGTTATACTATTATCTGGAGGATATTAACCCCTAGGTGCTTAGGTTTACAAACGTATAAGCAATGCTAGAGGGAGGGAGAGGGAAAAAACCGTCTAATCCTGCTTAAAAAAGAGCCAGAAGGTGAAATAGCAGAATAATCAGTCTTTAACACAATTTACCGTAACCTTCTCCGCAAGGTCCCTTTGCTCTGATACTGAGAATTAAGAGACAAACTCAGCTAAGTTACTGCAATTCAGAAAACATGCACACACGCACAGACATAAAAGTCAATCAGAGCCTAGCAGTTCCCTATGGTACAATTGTTGTAAGCACAAACCATTTTTAAACTGATACCAGAAATGAACTTTTATTTTCAATCATATTTACCGTAAATTAGAAATTACTCAGTAAAATGCAATCCGTTAGGCAAAAAATGCATCCTGTCACTTTCAATTAACCAGCTAAAAGGTTGTTAATGAATAAATATTGACTTTTAGAGGAAATGGTTCTTAACCAGCCTCGGATCCATGTGCACGATATTTGACAAAGGATCGATATGGAGCTGGTACACTCCTGCTAACCTGGAGGTAACTGTTCTAAATGCCCTGGCACAATGCTAAATGACAAGTTGCACTCTGGCCCAGCTGTAGTGGTAGAATAAAGAGATGCTGAGGTATGGAAAAGCTGCCTTACGTTGATGCAGCCCACTCTGCTGAAAACGAACTTCTAGAACTGAACAGCCAATACTGTGAACTTGGAGACAGAAATCAGCCATCTGAACATCCCTGCAACAAAGACCTTGAACAGTAATGAGAGCTGAGACAGCTCTACTGCTTTGCAAATCAGACCTTTTGTTTGGTACCAAAGATATGCATGTAGATGCTGTGCAGATTGACTCTTTGGGCTTCTAAGAGTTTCTGTGACAGTCTGTAAAAGCTCCCCAAGATGACACACCAGGACGTACTCTGATGTATATAATGACTTGCACTACACTCTTTGCTAACCATGATCCTGCTCTGGGGCATCAAGTCTCAAAATCCAGCAGAACTGGTTGGGTTTTGGCATCTATAGTTAAGAGAGAGCCAGGCTGACAAGAAGACCCCATGGTGAAAGAGCATGTTCAGGGTTCAAACTTTGTCCCTAGTTTGCACTTTCACTGCTAGATGTATAGCTGCTCTAGTTCTCATTCATAAGTAAAAGAGAGATGTTAGTGGGATTGTGTTTAGCTGAGGATACTGTGTGGGAGGATCCCTAGTTAGCTGGCAGGCTCTGGTCTTATTAAGCTTCAAGCAACTTTAGCCACCTTAGTTATAATGGCTGGTGTGACATGTCACGAGATGCAATGAGACAACTGCTTTGTTACAAGAAGCAGGAATATATTTATTGATATCATACAGACGTAATATAGTGATTTCATAGAATCATTGAATCATAGGGTTGGAAGAACCATCTGGTTCCAACCCCCTGCTGTCACAGGAAGGTATTGGAGCTTCTTGAGATGACCATGGCTTTCAAGCTCGTCCCTTCACAGTCTTTGTTTCCTGTTTCATCTCCTGTGTGTATGAAATTTAAAGCTGCTTGTTTCAGTGTTCAAGCACTTCCAGTTGTTCCTAAATCAAAAAATATACCTTTCAACCTCTCATTCCTAAACACAGAGCGATCATGTTTGAAACATGACAGCTGCCATCAGCTGGGATTTTAAAGAGTTAGGTGTTTTTACACATGTTGACATTTCAAGTATTTTTCTTGCTTGAATGGAAACACAATTGTCTCTGGCTCCCTGGGCTGAAGATGATCAAGATTATGAAGTTTACAGATGCTCTGCTGCTCTGGCATCTAAATGGAAATGAGTCCATCAGCTGGGACACCTCAGGAGACCATCAGCAAGATTGCTGTTTGAACTAAGCCAGTTGCTTTGGTGGTTAAAGGAGATCTTCTGGAGAGATGCTAGCCCAGTCTTAGCTGGGCAGGATTGTCTTTATTCTCAGTAACGTGCTGATCACTCTGATGCGCTGGGTTTGACTGATTTTGTTACGTGGGGGCTCAACATTTTTTCCAGTTGCTGTAGTGGTACTTTTGTTGTAGTGAGAGAAGACAATGTCATCTTGTGGTTTTGGACTTTTTGCACCTTTCTTTTTACCCACCCATGGTTTATTTTTACCTTTGACCAGAACAGCATGGTCTGATACGTGTTGGGCCATGCAACAGCTTTGGGTTCCAGCTGGAATCCAAGGGCATTTTAGTGAGGTGCTGCGCCCAACCCAACAAGACCCATTTCTCAGAAGTACTGTTTAGCACACTTCCAATGGTTCAACTATGGCTTCTTACTCTGGGATAGACCATCTAGTGCTTTATGGAGGGCATTTCATTTCTTTTTTATATATATTTTTCATATATTTTGTAGGGCATGTTGAATGCAGGACCTTGGAGACTTCTTGCCAGGAAAGGGTACTGTGATCCAGCTCTAGGATTTTCTTCATAGGTCAGGACTGTAGCTCTAATGCAAGGGAATAACTTTTGTGCTGTGATGTTCTCTCTCTCCAATTGTTCTAATTTTTGCTCTTCAGATGCACCTAGATTCCTCTCACATTCCCATCTGTGTGATAAGTAATGCAGCACGAATTATGGAACTGGATATTTGGTGCGTCAACAACAGTAAAAGCTAACAGCATTGCACAGGGACTAATAAAGCTGAGATAAGAACTGCTGGGCTTTTCTCTTCTTCATTGGCAGTTAAATGTGATTTCTATTATCTCACTGTTTGCTTTAATGTTATATGGAACCTGTCAAAGCCCCATAGTCTCACTGCTCAATGCTCAACTAGAAAAAAAAGACTCCATAAATTACAGTAACTTTTGCTTCTGAAAAGTATGTAAAACTATTCCATCTAATTCATGGCTCCCTTTTATCATAAGTGATAGTGGAAATGCAGAAGATTAACAAGGTCAGATGAGTTTGGGATATCAGGCCAAATCTGTATATCTTCTGGATTTTACTGTATTCTCACTATTATCCCTAGATCTGCTGCAGCCTTTATCAACCTGTCACATTCTCCACCTCCATCATCATCACCTCCCATAAATGCCTTTGATTTGGCAGCCTGCTCACCAAAGCTACCAAAGCTGCAAAAATCCATTGTATGGCAGAGAGGACATGACTTTTGGGATGTCAAGTCTTGTGAACCTCTACATTCAGACTATTTCCTCGTGTCTCTGTACAGACAGTGACGACAGACAGGTATCTTGAAGAATAATTGAAAGGGTCATTAACCAGTACAAAGTGCCCTAATTATTTCAGGCATAGTCTCATGCTCGTTCTTCCTCTTTAGGAGTTCTCCCTTGTGCATCTTCATAAAATGACTGTGCATGGTGAGTAGGGCCTGATATATGTCATAAGGCATTTTGAGGCAGCAGAAACTTCAGGTGCCTTTGTTCTACCCATGGGAGGTATCCTTGTAATCAACATTTGCATGGTGGCATCACTGCATGGCTTTTCTTCTGTCTAGTCAGATTTTACTCAGTAGCATCGACTTAGAGGATGGTGTTTGATAACCGAGCTAAGTCCTTGATGGAAGCCTTAAGCTCACTCTCTAGAGGTTGTAAAACAGCCGGAACAGGACATGAGTTTATAAGGTATATATGATATAGGAAGGAGACTTGATCTCTTTGGTAAGGATCCAATTTTTTCAGTATGATCACATTTCTCCAGCTGGCAATTTGTAGATTGATTGAAATATCAAGGATGTAATGAAATTCTCCCAGCACACATTGCTCATCCTGTGCCAAAATCCTCTGGTTCTGTTACCAATAAAAGATGATAACATTGTTATTTAATATTCATGTTACAAAATAAATGAGGAGAAATGGGTTCGTGTTGTGCTATATACTGCATAAACACATCGAGTTGTATCTCCTGCTCCAGGGAATTTGTAAGATGTGTAAGACGTGAGGCATGGAAAAGTTTGCTGGCTTGGGTGGGATTATCTCCATGGCAAACCATGGATTGTCCCACTTGTGGGCTCTGCCCTCAGCTCCCTACATCAGCAGAACAACCTTCAGAAGTTTCAGTTACTTTTATGGGAATCGTTGACAAGGGCAGTGGGAAGGAGACAGCAGGTCAGCTCTGGTCCTGGAACAAAACAGAAGAATGCCCAGAGTTCTGGTGTATTAAAGTCCTTTGAAAGAAAATGCCAAAGGAACGGGGGATAAAGTTTCCTGTGATTATTCCAAAATGGTGCGTGCCTCTTTCTAGCCTACTCCTGCCTTGAGCATTACTCTCCTACCACTAAAATGTCACATAACTGATCCCTTAGCTCTTAGCATGAAGATCATAAATGTCCTATGTAGCTCCAGGACCTAGTGATTCCTGCCAGCTTGGAAGCAATAAGGAACATATACACTGGACCCAGCTCCAGGAGGTAATGGAAAAAGTGGAGCATGTATGTTGAATCAGATTTTACTGGAACCAGGCTGAGGTCTGTACAGTCCTGCTCATTTAACACCTTTTTCTGGGGGGAAAGGGCACAGAGAGTGTCTGACTTCAGATCTGGTAGAAAGGTAAGTTTTGAGCTGGAAGAGGTGCAAGAAGAGAGAGGCGATGCCTCATGTTCACAGTCACTGTGCAGCTGGTGGAGAACACATTACAGAGTAGCAGGACTGAGGATTAAAGGGAAACCATTCCCTCTGCTCACAGCAGGGAAGGATAGCAGTCCTGTCATCCTCTCAGGAGTTGCTCTCAGCCACACTCTTAAATAAGAGAGGATAGTGATTAAATTCCTTCCCTGGGAGCTTGCCTTTCTGAGACAAGTGAAAAAAAGAAAGGAAACATATAAACAAATATTAAACAGTCAGGCCAGCCTCCCATACTCAGCTGGGCTCTGGGCTGTTGCGTGTGCTGCTTTTAGAAGGAGATGTGCATGCCTGTGTTCCAGTGCTTGCTTCAGCTTGTGTTAACTTTTCTGCAGCCTTCCTCTGTCACTACATCAGCACCTGTTGCTGTTCCTGCTGTGTCTGTGCAGTACAATGAACTGACCATTTTGTAGTGGGATTTCTGCTGCTAAGAGTTCTTCTCAGAATGGATTTGGAGATGATTGATTATTCAGTGCTGATTCTTTCTCTCCTTTCCCCAAATCCATCCAGATTCTCTTTGTTCTCAAGGCGGGACCATTCCACAGACCGTGTAGGTCAGCCTCTTGTGTACTATACTCAAGCCCTTTCCATGTTTCATAACACATCATTTGGAGGTTGATCTGTTGACCTGGAACTTTGGCTGGTCAATGTTAGACTGACTTACCTGCATCTTACATCAAAATGAAAAATACGATTGCAGAACAACATCTGAGTCTATGCAAAGATTACTGAGACGTGGGCAGTGAGGTAGGGGTTTGCTCTCACAAAGGACAAAGATAAAACAGCTGCCAAAGGACAATTTAGTGCCCAAAGCCAGCCCACGGGTGCAGGCAGTGCTGCATCTTTTAAACATTTCTGATGCATCCTGCTACATTGATCTGCACCTCACAAGTGTGTTCTGTTGCATTATGTCAGAACTGACATGACATGAGGTAATTGGATTTGATATGACATAATCCACCCGTAACACAACATGTGATAGATGAAAGGACTTTCCCTGAGGCAAGCAGAAGCCAGCTGGTACTGTACAACATCTGCAGAAAGAAACAGGTTTTAATAATCTCCTCCTGCCCGACTGGGGTGGCAAGTTGTACAGTCTGCACATCCCTAATTGGTAACTCAGAACATTTAATTGTTTTTCAGAACAACACTTCGTGTTTTATCGGGTTGGAAACAAAATGGAAGTTTTCAGCAATTCATATCAGAGACGCACACATAAAAGAGAAAAGAATCCAAGCTCAGGTGAAGTTCAACAATATATGAGACATAATCAGTTTGTTTCAAGCTCTTCTGATTTAAAGCATCTTTTGCTTTTTGTTGATGTGTGTGCATGTTTAATCTTAGTTTTCAGAGTAAGAGGAACACTGATGGGCTGGTACCCATTTAGACCTAATCCTGAGCAGTTTCTTGTGATTCTGCCTGCTGTTCTGCCAGCATTAACGACCACTCCACTGTACCACTACTAGGTATAGCTTGGAAATGTCAAAGCTGAGCTTTGCACTTGATCATCTTTTCCTTGGAGACATCCCAGCCTCTGTAAGGTCCCCTGAGTAGAAAGGGAAAGCCATGAGAAGAAGATTGTTCACGGCTCGGTGAGGAGATTTGGTACCTTCACTCCTGAATGAAGACACCCAGTGAAAATGCTGGAGGGGTGAGGAAGACTTGCTTTAGCTGAGTTAAAAGGGATCTGGTCCTAAAGTGAACTGTCCTCCATCAGCTTCGATCCAGGTTGCTGTCATCCAGCTGTTTTACAGGCTTCCCTTTCAACAATACTTTCTGAAGTGCTGTCACCTCTTCATTCACTGCAAAATGTTTCAGAGGGTTGAAAAAATGCACTACTAAGAAATCCTGCCGAATACAGGGATGGGAAGGGGAGGACATCATTTTCAATGTACATGTCCTAATTCCTCTTGACTTTGATGTATAGCTCCTGTCTTGCACTATTTAGCACAGACATGTGGCACTCCCACAACTACACTCATTTTTGAGGTGCGGAGTGTGAAGTTTCATGTTACATCATTTGGCTGTCAAAGAGATGGAATTTGCCTATTTTTCCCATTTCAGTCCCAACCCTACCCCCAGTATTTTCATCCCAGGGAAACCTGGACAAAAACAGCAGACGATAAGAGAGCAGTGTGCGAGGCTCTGGTTCACTGAGGGGGGGCAGGGCATTCCCTGCCAGCACCAGCACCACTGCCCTTACAGTCCCATGTATTTTACTCTCCTCTTTTGTGGCCCTACAGTCACCAGGATAGACTGTGCTTAATGTCTTGAGTTCTTCTATAAGCAGAAGCATCTTGACTACAAAAATGTGTCCTGTGGCTTATGATGATGATCTCCAAATATGAGGTGATTTTGTATTCATGTCAAAGGCCCTGCTGCAGTTTCCTCTTGCTGGCGTGTCCAAGAACTCCTGCCAAGTGCTGCCATCCCAGTGCATGCCCTAGTGAGCAAAGGCAAGCTGTGTTTCAGTGCTGGCCTTGAACGTCCTTCGATTGGGGTTGAAAGAGACGCAGAATGTTGTTCTAAGCTGTTTCCTTTGTGATGCCTTTAGTATAAATCTCTGCCCCCTTTCTTAAAAGCCAGCTCAGCCACATGAACTAGGCTTTATTTTATGAGGCTCATTATTTTTATATTGATGTTCATTTTCTGAAAATAGTGTGAAAGCTAAATGCATACAGCCCCCTAGACGTTTTAACAAAATCATATTTCAGTCACACTATTGATTGTCTATCTATAAAGCAATATATGGCCAGGAGTTAATGTTAACAGTGCACTATGTTAACTGAAGTAATGTAGTGAAAAACAAAACCAAGAGTTGGGCTTGCTTTACTTTTTTTCTGCAGTGTGACACCTCCAGCTGAGCTTTATTGCTTCTCCTGAGTGTTAGGTAATCACATAGATGACCTATAGCCATTTCCCTTAATGGATGATGAGCAAAATCAGCCAGAGTTCATGGTTGCTGATTTGGGGGTAGCACATAAACAATACTCCTTTCACTGTGTTTACACACATTTTGTTTTTGTCTTTTGGGTAAGAAGCAGTTGGATGTGGGTTCAATGCTAAAGTGATGCTGACATGAGGTTATTTCTGTGTGCTCTTTTTGCTTTGCTGAAAAGGGTAAAATTTTTATAGGAACCATATTTGTTCAGTCTCCCAGGAAATGAGGCTTTGTGACTAAAACCTGGCAATTGTTTACGTTGCAAAGTTTTTCTTTTATGATTGCTGCAAATACACGAAAGTAGTTTGAGGACCTTGGTCTATGTTATCTCCATCTATAGAAGGGCAGGTTGGCCCCTGTTTTCAGAAGTCAGCATCATCCCAGCAGATCTATAATCAGGCAAATTTTCTAGCTGCATTATTACTATTATTACTTTTCCTGAAAAGGGCTAAATATTTTCTTTCTGTATATTTACATATGGGAACACTTTTAAGTATAGAAATGTAATGATCTGGCCAAAATCACATTGCCCTGCCAGAAATGAGAGCAAAACCAAAAGCTCTCTGACCTACAAAGACTGTAGGGTCAACTAGTTATCTATTCTGCCCCTTGATGACTGTGTCCCGTCAAGTCAAGCAAAAATTTCTCTATTTTGTTCTTAAAGTCCTCCAGTGATTATTATTCTGCCAACAACCATAGCATGTGCTGAATAGGAAAGTTTTCCTCTTAACTGAAATAAAGTCCCCCTGGTTCAATCTGTGGCATGTTTTCATATCATACCCACTACAGTCATCAGAAGATTATCTCCAGCTGCTTCTTACGTGTTTGAAAGTACAGTGAGTCATAGAATCATAGAATCATTAAAGTTGAGAAGACCACTAAGATTGTCTAGTCCAACCATCAGTGGTTCCATATTCTTTTCTTGGGTTCTCCCTGCTCTTGCTCTACACAAATCGTATGGATTTTGTTTTTTTTTAATTTTTTATTTCTTTTAATCTCCTCTACTCTCTTTCCCATTAATCTAACTTCCCCTGACATATAGTGGCCAAATCAGGGAAAAGTTCTCCAGTCAAGCCTTTAACAGCCGTAAATGGAGCAGAAGGCTTTCTTCACACATCTTAAATACGATGGTGCTCTTTGCATGCCTCAGCATGGTGTTTGATGTTCTCAGCGTAACCTTGTTGGTTCACATCTAGCTGCACATTCACTCCAACCTTCAAGTCCTCTTCATAGCTGCCACCCAGTCTGTTGCTCCTAGTTTGGAGTGGTGCAGTTGTTGTTCCTCTCTGATCTCGATATCCGTAAGGACAAAGCTTATTTATCCTACTCTTTCAGACCACATATATCATTTGCCAGGATAATTTTGATCTCCAGCCCCATGTAATCTGGTGTGCCAGTAGCCCCTCTCTCTGTAGTGATGTGTGTGAACATGTAAACATAAAGGTTATGCTGTCATAGGAAAATATTGCATAGTGTGACATCTCAGTCAGAACCTTGAAGATTTTTTTCCTGATATCCACCTCTTTCTTGCAACTGAGCTACTCATTACTGCTCCACAAATACGTAATTTTTCCTGGATATATAGTGTGGTATATATAGTACATTTTGGTGTAGCTCAATAGCACTTTCACCTAGAATGTCTCACCTTGTTAGGAAAAGATACAAGTTGCTGCAGTTGAGGTACAATCCCTATTGCTCTTCTCCTATTCAGACTGCCAAATAAAAGCATCAGATTGGTTTAGAAGTGATTTAGCCTAAAAAAATCCAAACTGAGTGTTGCTTAGCGTTCCTGGCTATCTCTGAAATGTTTACAAACAGCTTTGTTGTGTCAGTGTTTTTATAGAAATTGAAGTTAAATTGCTTTTCCACTCTTTCTTTCCCTTCCCCCCACGCTGGCCATTTTCCAGTTCCCTGTAATCACCAACACCCTTCAGGAGATGCAGACGGGCCCTTGCAAAGGCTTTAAGACTTTTTTTAGCTATGTCATTCTTTCTTAGCTGTTTTCTTCCTTCTGGGTCTTCAACATCTGCTGTGCGAATTGCAAAGAGATGCATCAAGAAGGTACTATTCTGTCCACCTCCCCAAAACCCCGATCCCCTAAGCTAAAGAGAAGGAGTTGCATTGTCATCCAGTGCCATATTGCGGGAATAAGAGATTCAGCTTCCTGTCCCTCCTGCTCCTGTTTTTGTAACTTAATGTGATATTTTATGCATTTTTTGATATGCAAAGTGGATAATTAAACCACATTAAATCTCTTCACAGACCCTCATTCAAGTATAACATAGCATTAATTTGGCTGAGCTTAATTTATGTTGTAAACTGAATTAGGGACACACTAATTCTGAATAAGAGTGTGCATAAAGGAGCCTAATGTGGATTAAATAATCCAAATTAACTTAAAGTGTGAATAGAAAATGAATTAATTTTCCTGAGAGTCCTAGTGTAGGCTCCACACATCAATCATTCTCTGCTGCCATTGCCCATCCCACGCAGGTGAGGATTCACCTCCAGTGATTTTCTCCTTCTTTGCTATGTGGGTTTCTCACTTCTCCATGTGAGTGATGACCAGATCCTGCCTGAGCATGGTGTGGCATAAATTGGAAGCAAGGAAACGAGGATTTCTCAACAGAAGACAGTATGAGTGTGTGGAGCATGTGGCCAACACATGCAGCTATTTACCCATGAGTTAAATGAAGATGGGAGAGAGAAACAGAATTTCCCAACCACTAAAGGAAAAAGGAAAAAAGCTTTTCCTCTAATTTTAGTTTTGTTCCCTTTTGCTTTAGCTACCACTTCTGAGTTACACTGAAAAGAGAGGCCAGGCTGATGACTCCTGAATGTAAAGTATTCCTATAGGACACCATCCATTACTTGTGCTGCGTAAGCACTAATAATCCCATTGAGCGCTCTTTCACTTGTGCCTTGATGCTAATGCCTTGTACACCAGCTTTCTCATGCATCTCCTTTCATCAAGAGCTCTGGGGAGAAAACTAAAATCAACCACAGATTACTCAGACTTGTCAAGTGTGCTCTGCAGACTGGAGAGCACATCCTTAGCTCAGTGCATGTGCATAACTCCCCTTCACATTAATGGGAGTTATGTGCTTACATCCACAGGAGGATATTCCCCAAAGCCCAACATCTTGTTTCATCATTTATGGGACTGAAACGACCTGCAAATAGTAGGGTCAGTGTACTGTGGAGGGTCTGGAAGGAGAAAACACTGATATACCAAAGGGGTGCCATGTTTATTAATAGATGGCTTTGCCGTCTATATTACACCATGATGCCAGTGCCCCATCCAGGGCTTCTTTGTTCTCTCACTGCTAATAGGACAACTTCTAGATAGTTTTGCATTCTTTTCTTTGTGGAATTGAGATAAGACAAAACTTAACCTTCACAATGCTCTGACATTCCTATAGAACAGATTTACACCAACCATATGTGGAAAAGAATTAGCCCTGTGGCAACAATCAGCAATTATATATGCCAGGAAGAAAGAGCAGTTGCTGTAAAGGGGATTAATTAGGAGTAATGGGATAAAATTGAGGGGGTGGGAAGCCTGGTTTGAATATTAGGTCGCACTTTGTACTGTTGCATTTCTCAGGCCATGGAACAGTCTTTAAGAGGGGAAATCTTGTCATTTCAAGAATTGGAGGTATCCAGTACCACATCTGAGGCATTGGAACAGGCTACCCAGGGAGGTGATGGAGTCACCATCCCTGAAGGTTTTTAAAAAAAGGGTAGATGTGACACTGAGTGACATGGTTTAGAGAGGTGTTGATAGCTGGACTAGATGATCTTGGTGGTCCTTCCAACCTTAATGATTCTATGATTCTACAAATTTAGATGTCTCATGTGTGCATTGCTGGAAGCCTTTGAAAATTCAACAGTAATGGGGTAGAATATGAAAAAGGAAGGAGACCTTCTTCTTTGTGCATGGCTTCTCTGTGTCTTTGGTGAAGGGACATGGGCTGTGGATAACAGAGCTCCCCACAGAGCAGGTATGAGTCTATCCATGACATAAGTGAAGAGAAATAACGACTGTTTACAAGAGTGCATAGTGATAGGACAAGGGGGAATGGTTTTAAACTAAGACAGGGGAGGTTTAGGTTAGATATTAGGAAGAAGTTTTTCACACAGAGGGTGGTGACGCACTGGAACAGGTTGCCCAAGGAGGTTGTGGATGCCCCATCCCTGGAGGCATTCAAGGCCAGGCTGGATGTGGCTCTGGGCAGCCTGGTCTGGTGGTTGGCGACCCTGCACATAGCAGGGGGGTTGAAACTAGATTATCATTATGGTCCTTTTCAACCCAGGCCATTCTGTGATTCTATGATTCTATGAAATATAAATCAGTGACCAACGTATTTATTTGTTCAAGAATGCTGAGGTTTTGCAGATTCACTGACTGGAGATCAGGCCATGCTGTCTTTCAGTGGGGTCTGCTAATGCTGTACAGACAGTAGGTGACATGAGTGTGTATCTACTCTACCCAAAACATTAAAGACCACAGGAGTCATGATGATAATCAAGACTGGTCTCCTACTCAGAGACTCCTAAGAGTTACTGCTCAGGAAAGCATCATACTACAGTATCAGTACCGCACAGATTGCTCTCTCTTCTCCCAGGCTTCCCTTCCACCCACAGGGACATGTCTACGAGGAGTGACAGCCTGCTCAACACTACCCCTTCGGGCAGATGAAGGTACGTCTGAACCATGGTGGTGCTGTGTCTCCAGTGTGATAGAGTATTTATTTATAGTTAATGGCATTTTTGACCTTCCTCATCTCCTTACTGCTCTTTTAAGTCTTTCTAAATCTCATTACATAAGGAAGTAAGAGCCTTAGAGGGAGAATCTGTACCCAAGCAGGCCAGCTCAGATAAAGCTCTAAGCACTGCAGGGTGAAAAAAACAGCGAAGTATCTGGTTACTGGCTACATGGGGATCAGTGGGAGTGAAGATGTGACCTGTCAGCCAATAGGCAAAAAGACTTAGAAGGGGGCTAATTCTTCCCTCTGCTTTTGGTGTAACCAACCTTTTCTCAGGTCAGCTGAGTAAAGAAAATGAATAATAATAATCAGCCATTGACTCCTGGAATTCTATCTGGATGTGGTTTGGGAAGCAGATTCATCCTTGTCCTGGTGAATGACCAGAGAGGAGGTGACCTCCTGACTTTTATTTCTACAGAGGACTGCTGAAGGCTGCTTTGGCCAGTGGCAAAACCTTTAGCAGTGTGTTCCCAGGATGAGCTGCAGCTCTGCTTCAGCCAGGCTCCTTTCCTCTCCCAACCTGCCCCAAGGCAGCAGTACACCCACAAGAAACCTGCAGAGGTGGCAGGGATGAGTTGAGGTTGCAGGGAAGGGAAGTTTATTCTGTGCATAGTGTAGAGCACACTGAAAGCAGCCTAGTGTATGTGCTGACAGCAAAATAGGAAATCCTCCTACTTCTGGGGTTATGGGAGTTTCTACTTGAGTGTAAGCAGCTAGAGGGAATGTTCAAGGACCTCCATTTAATTTCCCATCCTGCATCCAGGCCGATGTTCCACTTTTTATTGTCTACATATATCTGTAATTATTAACTTACAGCAACATTTCATTGGCCAATAAATGTTAGTTATGGTATATTTGGTAGCTTTATGAAATGTAATTAGTGCTGGAATAATATAAGATACTCGGGAGCTCTGGCACTGGTAGACAAACCTCTTATCAGCTGTGGGCATTTAATTCATTTTAACAGAAAAGACATAAACAAATAACAATATTGCATCCTCGAACTGGCCTAGTTTCATCTCGTTTCCTTGCTCAGCTGCCGTGTTTCTATGTTTTCCTTATATGATTTTTAGCTCCCGCAGGCATGTAGTAAATTGATCATTGTTAGCTCTGAGATTCAAATTTCCCTTTATACCATCCACAGACCATTTATTACTGTTCATCGTATTTCACGGGAACCTAGGAGCCTCCATCAGTTTTAGAGGGCCTTGCTCAAGACTCAGAAGTGCAGAACAGATAAAATTGGAAGAATGCTATTACCTAAGCTTTCAAATAATGTATCTTTTTCAATTTTGTGAAATGTATACCTTTTGGTTTAAACCAAATCATGTTTTTATTCATTTATCTGGACAAAATAAAGAACCCCAGATGTTGTTTTATATGCCTTGAAACGTTCCCTCCAACCTGGAGGAAAAGATTTTGTTTGGTCATAGGAAATAAAAAGCTCAAAGACTAGCAGGTTTCCTAAACAGTAGGCATTTCAGAAGACTTGCAGAGAATGTTGAAGACCCAAATTTATCCACTGCTTCAGCCTGAGAAAACCTGCATCTCTTTGGCACCATTTCACTCTATGCAATTAAACAGTTATGGGAGCAGGGGTGGGTTTGGGTAGACCACCTCCTGAAGTGTGTGCCCTGGATGCCTACAAGCAGGTTCACTGATCAGAGCAGACCAACTCCAATACAATAAGCTGCGAGATGCCTGTCTGAGCTGCAGAGACTATGGAGCCTGCATGAATAAGAAACCCAAATTTGCACATAAATTCAGGCTGATGAAAATGAATTTTTAGCCTATTTACCGGTTGTCAAAAAAAGCTGCCTTGGAGCTCTGGTTATTATTTCCACTTTATGGTAAGTTAATGTGAAGCAAGTGAGGTTAAAAGTCCAGCCATGCCAGAGAAGATCTGATCATCTCCCTTGAATCTGCCTGCCCTTCCTGTGATTTCATAGGCAGCACACGATGCTTCCACACTCTGCACACCTGAAAGCCAACAGAACTTCAGGGATCTTTTCCTGCTTCTGTTTCTGAAGGCTCCAAGCATACTCTTCTCCAATGGCACTTGGCAGCCAAGGGGTGTGGGTGCACATCAGTGCATCAGGGCCAGCCACAGCATGGACCACAGGGTCTTTCATCCCATTGTGAGGCACAGGTAAAGCCACGGCCGCTTGCAGGTCTGAGGCTGCCTTCACAATGAGGTCCCAGTGATGAACCTCAGGGTAGGTTCAGATTGGATATTAGGAAAAATTTCTTCTCAGAAGGAGTGGTAATACAGTGGCACAGGCTGCCCAGAGAGGTGGTGAAGTCACTGTCCCTGGAGGTGTTCAAGAACTGTGGAGATGTGGCACTGAGAAACACGGTCAGTGGGCATGGTGGGGTGGGTTGATGGTTGGAGTAGATGATCTTAGTGGTCTTTTCCAACCTTAATGATTCTATGATTCTAACATCTCTCACCTTCAGGGATAAACCATACAAACACCTCCTGTGATTCCAAATTACAGGAATCCTACTCTTCAAGAACAGGTTTCATTTGCAGTAAGACATTAAGCCAGGTCATGAGTCTTGGCTTCTCCACTGAAATCATCTTGTTAAAGATTTGTCACACACAGAGACCTCCACAGTAAGACCTTCTTCGTAGCTAGGAAAGAGTCTTTCTACTGCCCCTCACTCTCCAGGAGTTTATAGCATCATTAAGTAAAGTCCATAGATGCACTAATATAGTGGAAAAGGGAAAATTAGACCCCTGGAATCTGACTCTATTTACCTAGGAAATAATACAAAGAGCACATGGACATATGGCAGTTATGAGCCATTTGGGGCTGCCAGCACCTGGTATAGGGTATAGGGTTATCGGCACTTTGTGGGTTTCCTCTCGGTGCAGGATGACAAAGCTGGCGGGAGGGGGAATTTGCTTGTCATCCATTGGATTATACCTGATTTATGGTTTCGCTCATTGACTTCAGGATTCTTGCAGAGGCAAGCTGCATTGTCTTAACTTTGCATTTGTAGATTATCCACACTGCAGTGTTATAAATCCTTCTGAGCACAGTGTGCTTCTAAGGCCTAATTATATTGTCAGCGATAGGGTCTGGAGCGGGAGTGTATGTGCTACAAAGCACTGCTGGCCTCGAGTTCAGGAGGCATTCATAGAGGCATTTTATCAGTCAATTTCATGAGACATTAATTAATGAGATACTTCAATTAGATCATTTCTGTCACTAGGAAGGAATTATTCTTCATGGTCAAGATTACATCATCTTAATTAGTCCCTCTCCAAGTAATTTGCTTCTTTTCAAGCCCTGAAGAAGGGTACATTCATTATAGATAATTAATATTCAAGTTAATTGACTGTACCCTACAATTCATGGAGCCCCTTTGAAACAGATTTTCTAGCTAGGCATCAGGAAGGGCTGTTGAAGTTGCACTGCACAGCCCTGTGTAGGGTTTCTCAACCAGTCTGGGGACCAAATTATAATAATCAGCCCCAGGCCTACCTCAGCCACTCCAGTTAATACTCACAATAGAGTGCCCATTCTGAGCGACTACAGGGTATGTACAAAAGTTGGGACCAGAAGGTTAGGCTAAAGATCTTGTATTTACATACACACCATACAGGGAACCTATTTTTTTTGTCAGCACACACATTCTTCACAGCAAAATTACTTGGATTTGACTATTTCAGTCTTAAAAGGGAATTTCTATAACAAGCCAAGCAGGAAGAACAGATAACTTGAAGCTCAGATGCTCTGTTTGTTTCTTCTCTGAAGAAAGGGCATGCAGTGTTAATCATGTGTCATTTAATGGTGCCAATAATCTGCAGAAACTACTGTATCCCACTCATAATAGTAAATTCAATGGAAATTCTCTCTGCATGTCAGTGTTTCCAAAAGCAGATTTTCCTCTTTTTCTTTTCTTTTTCTTCTTTCTTTCTTTTTCCTTTTTTTTTCTTCTTCTTCCTTTTCCTTTTCCTCCTCCTTCTTCTTCTTCTTCTTTTTCTTCTTTTTTAAGATTTTGATAACACTAAGAGGTTATTAAGGTTAGAGGCACCTACACATCTCTTACAGACAGGTAGAACTCCCATTGAAGCTAGGGAATTGAGTTGGCTGTGCTTGTAACAGCAATATTTGCTTCTTTACAAGTGCAGTATTGCAACTCTCTCTGCAGATTGCTGAACCAGTCTGATCCAGACAGAGCTTCTGAGGAAAGGAAGCACAGTTCATACACGTGCAAGTCTCTGTTTTTGAAAACAAACATTCCCCTTTGACTCAAGCTTTAAATAGTAGAGCCAGGCAAATCATGTGGATAGTGTCATTGAATAAGTGCTTAGATTTCAGCACTTTTCTTTAGCTCTTCTTGTCTTCGTGTCACGTATTAGTTTCCTCTGGATAGTCTATCATACAAATTAAATAAAGGAATGCTAGTGGAAGCTGTGAGGTACAAAGAAACACTGAATATTCAGAGTGACTATTTTCATTCCCAGTGGAAAACTAATTTCAAGATCGGACATTCTCCAGCTGGGGAGGAGAAACATTAAAATGTGTACAGCCACTTTTACATGCTGTACTAGTGCAGGAGCACTGCTAGAAGCTTACCAAGAGGAGGATCCCACTGAGTACGCACTGTATACACGTGAAGTGAGACTTGGAGTGGATCTGCATGGGAAAGGGATCAGTATGGACAAAACATGTGGCAGTGCATGGAGAAGTCTCCATCTTCGTTGTTATATGATCTGGACAATATGATGGAGTGCACCCTAATAAATTAGCAGATGACGTGAAGCTGAAGGGAATGGCTGATTGACTGGAGGGCCATGTGATCATCCACGTGGACAGGCTGGGGAGGAAGGCTGACAAAAATCTCATAGAATTCAATGAGGAGAAATGTGAAGTCCTGGACAGGAACAACTCCAGGCACCAGCTGGAAAGTAGCTCTGCATAGAACGAACTGGAGGTCCTGGTAGACACAAAGTTGATTACGGATTCAGTCAAGTGCCCTTGCCAGTAAGAAGGCTAAGAGTATTCTTAGCTGTTTAGGCATGGTATCACCAGCAGATCAAGGGAGGTGTTCCTTCCCCTCTACTCAGCACCAGTAAGTCTGTCTGGAGCACTGTGTCCTGTTTTGGGCCATTCAGTACAAGATAGACATGGACATCCTGGAGAGAATCTAATGATGGGCCACAATGATGATGAAGAGGCAGTGGGCACGAACTGTAGCACAGGAGGTTCTCCTGAACATCAGGCAGCATCGCAGTGCTGTACAGGTGATGCATCCTGGCACCCAGAGGCTGAGGGGTCGGTCTCCTCCTTGGAGATGTCCAGGAGCCTCCAGGATGTCGGGCTGGGCACCCTACTCTGAGTTGCCCTGGTGGGGCAGGGTGGGACCAGATGAACCCAGAGCTCCTGATGGCCTCAGCCAGTCGGCGGTTCTGTAAATATGCAATAGAATGCATCCAGTGCAGAATTCTAAATAATAAATAATTTTAGAGATGACTGTATTCTGCATTTGGTCAGATGGCAAAGAAAGGTTCAAAAACAAACAGAAGAACAAACAAATGAAAAAACAACTGTTTACACTTCATCTAGGTTATACTTTGCTGGGAGTTATTCACCCAAGGCTGTTAAAAATGCAGCTTGAATTAACATCCTGCCATTTGCTTAGTACCTCTGCCTAATTCTGTTTTCTGTGATTGATTATCCAAGAGCAATTCTCAGGAGCTTGCCCAATTTGTTTTTATTGCTACTTAGGCCAACAAAAAGCAATCGTCTAAAACTTCTTCTTGTCTGTCCCCCTGCCCTCCCCCATCTGCATCCTTTCTCCCAGAGGGCTCATGCAATTCATAGCTCTGTCCCCTACATCATTTCCGGGTACTGTGTTCTTGCATTTGGCTGCTGGTATTTCCCCCCCACACACACTTTTTGTGCCCCACAGAAATTTTTTGCTGTTGGTTTTAGATTACATTAGAGGTGCCATTTTGTGGCACAAATCTGTGTTCAGCTGGATTCTGTCACCCTCTTTGGATGATGCAGAATCCTCCCGTACAGTGAGTGCACACAGGCAGAACAAAGGACCGTGCTTCTGTCAGTGTAATTTTGAAAGGGGTCCTTTATTGATTTGGAGATAAAATAATGCTAGGAAAAAAAATCTGATTGCATTACAAGCCCACCCACCAGGCTGTCTGATGCACACATTTGCTCTTTCAGCTCTGGGTCTGGCAGTGCTCTCTGCGCTATCACTATCACAGGGTTAGTTTAGGAGGATCACTGCAAGATTTGGCGCATCTGGAGCAGCCCATGTGAAGACCTCAAATTGCTTTGCAAACAAAAGTGCAAGATCTACTGAAGAAGGTCAGTAACATTAACCCTATTTTGGCACTGGCTAATTTAACGTCCAGAGAGACCAAAGGTCCATATGGTGGAGATGCTGAACATCTGCAGCTTGAATTGATGTCAGGAGGAGATGTGGGTATGTGATGTCTGCGAAGAACAGGAATCCCATGAGGGATTTGTTTAAAGGTAAATAAAAGAATTAATGGGAAACCTTGGCTCCCAGCCCTCTCCTCTGATCAGTGAATCGCAGCAAAGAGTAACTTGTTTAATCATCATCCTTGTCTCTGTTATCCAAGACTGAAGCTTGTAAAAATTTTCCTTAGTATTTCAATGGCTTTGTTTCCTATCCTGGGAAAAACATTTGTACTTTATAAACGCTCCCAGTGTTTGCACTGCTCTAACATTCAAACTGGGCTGTTCTGAATGGCGTCTGACTTGGGTACACGTAGGCAGCTCATTGTTGCTGTGTGCCTGGGCTCTGAAGATGCTGCTGGAGAATTTTTACATCACTCCCACGTTCCCAGCAGTCCAGAAGTTTTCCCTTGCACTCCATTTTCTTACAGTTTGTTTTCTGTACCCAAAACTTTATTGACTACGTCAGGTCATCCCTGGCTCCAAATCAGAGAGGAAATGCCCCGAGATGAAGAGCTCTCATCAGTGCACTCTGAATATTGAGTAATTCATAGAATCATAGAATCACTAAGGTTGGAAAAGACTTGTAAGATTATCTAGACCAACAGTCCACCTACCACCAATATTACCCACTAAACATGTCCAATTAAGGTGAAAAGCCACGTCCGTTAGCAGAGGCAAGCAAAATCGTGGGAAAAAAAAAGGATAATGTAGCCCACTGGAGCAAAAAATCTATTTCAGTACAGATCTCTAAGAGCTAGGGGAGCTGTATTCTGAGAGAAAATAACAAATTGCACATTTCAAATAGCATTTTTCCTTGCTGGGCAGAGAGGTCTATGGAGTGTGAAGAGCCATGAAGAGACTTTGAGCCTGGATCCGGGGTCCCACAGTCCTGCTGAAATGAGCTGGAAATCTGAGAGCTGTTAGGATAGGGACAGCTTACACATTAGATGCTTTTCCCTACCCAGAGCAAGAAGCAGAAATCAGAATTTTCTGAAGTGACTGATCAGCTCTGACATTGTGCAGCAAACTAATCACAGTTGATGCTGTGCCTTTGCCATCGTCTTATCGGGAAACTTAACCATACCTCTGCATGTCTTAGTGGCATATTGCAGCACACTCAGCATAGCAGCGTGGTTTGGTTTGTCCAGCTAATCAATTTTTTTTTTTTTTTTTAATTTAATAATCTCCATCTTTTCATGAGAAAACTTCTTTTAGTTAGCGTTGTCTTATCTATTTGGACATTTGCCTATTGTTCTAGCATCTGGCGTTTACTTTGTAGGTATCTACCATTACAGAAAGAAGCTTTTTTCTGGTCTCTGAAGAGACTTAGAGAGGAGTGGTTATGGCCCAAATCTACAGACAGAGCAACATGAGTCATTTTCCTATGGTGCTTTGAGTCTGATGGGTTGCAGACAAAGGGAAAAAGGGAAGAGCTGCCCAAGCATGGCTATGGGAGCTGCAATCACAGCCTGGTGGGGACATTTCCAAAGAGCACTGAAAAGACCAGTTGTATTCTGAATTCCTGAGAAATCCTTTTCAAGCTTTTTGCCCCCTCTTTTTTCTCCTTTTGCCTCTTCGCTCTTTCATCGCTTCCTTTTCATTTTCAATTTCAGCCACTTGATCTTCAGATATTTTTTGAAATGGCTGGGAAATAGGAGTTCAAAAGTGAAACTGGCATAAAGGACGTTGAAGAATGGAGAAAATCCGTAGCAGCTTATTCCAGACTTTGTTTAATGAAAAATAATTAGGAAATTTCAAAACACTCTGCAAGTTGACGTCCCATTTTCTGTTTATTCATGATGGACAAAAACTTGAAGCTTTGGTTTCCTATGTTAAAAGCAAGCAATATTTATTTTTTAAAAACACCTTTTTTTTTCTTCCCCTTTCATTTTTTCTTTCACTGAATAACTTGGAGGGCTTTTGCATCTAAAGCAGACACGATAATCAGAGCTCTGTATTTAGTTTAACTCTTTTTTTGCTTGTTCCCTCAGTCTGGTTGGCATTTATCCCCATGACCTCCATCTTCCCTTTGGGAGCACAGAGCTAAAGCCACTGACTGACGCTACTGGTGAAGTGGCACTGACTCATTTTGAGAGAGAAACTCATTTGTGCCCTGTTCCCCATCACAAGGAAGAGTTGGTGGGACTGGACCAGTTAGGCTGGTGGGTCAGGCCTTTTTAGTTTGGAAAGCAGGTGACAGTGAGGGAATAAGTTAGAAGGCATCAAAATCAGGAACAGAAAGGAAGAGGGAAAAATTATTCACCCTTTCTCAAAATCCAAACCTACACTGGCCCAATGAATTTGCAAGGTGACACACATGAAAATGTCGAACTCATTGTCATTGGATGCTGCAGAGACTAAATTACTGAGTGTATTTAAATAGGACTGAGCAGACTTATGAAGTAAAACATCACTGCTGGCTATTTGACATGACATGTCATGCTCTAACTTTAGCATAGAGAAGCCTGAGCTGCTGGATGACAGAAACTGGATAGATAAACCAAGTTATGGCATGTTTGTACGAGCCTTTTTCTCTTTTTTTCACCTCTACATTTAGTGATGAAGTGGATCTTTCATACACTGGAGTTTGGTAGGTTTTCTCTACCAACGTGCCATTCACCAGCCCAGTTGCACTTGGATTCCATTAATTCAAAATAGAGTTAGATGAATCAATAGGTAAGAATATGCCTTTCAGTAATGACCTCCCTCCCTTATATCCATCCTGAGCTCTGGCAATGCAACAAGTGCCATGGCAGGAAAAGCAAGGTTTTATTCTTGACTTCTCTAAGCTCTTGGACAAAAAGTTTTCTTCTTTGATTATTTTTCTCCTCACCCACATTATGCCTGGGCTGTTTGGAACAGAACCTCTTCAAAAACCCAGAAATTTTCTGTCAGTACAAAAGCCTCTTATCATGGAGCTCTACATTTTCTTGAGGTTTCTAGGCCCTTTTTAATACAGGTAAATAATGGTAATTTCTATAGAACTACAGTCATTATAAATTATTGATCATTGTAAATCATACAATCATAGGATCATTAAGGTTGGAAAAGACCTTGAAGACCATCTAGTCCAACCATCAACCAATCCTCGCAATGCTTACTAACGATGTCCCTCTGTGCCACATCTCCATGGTTCTTGAACACCTTCAGAGATGGTGATTCCACCATCTCCCTGGGCAGCCTGTGGCAATGCATTACCACTCTTTCTGAGAGGGAATTTTAGTAAAGTCTAGTAGTGGAAGATAGTCGAAGGATGTACTAGGGCTGCTTCCTGTGGTGTTTGGTTGTTCTGAAAGTGGGAGTATTTTTAAAGAGATCTAGGTTGAGAACCATAGGAGTGCATTGATTAAACAGAACTAAATATATCAATATCCATGTTAAAGTAGAGGTGTTGTTTTGTTACTGGAGACTACAGGCAAAAAGGGGAGCATAAGATTTCCACATGCAAAAGAGCAATAACAGCATTTGATCTTTCAGGTAGAAGAAGTTAAAAATTACTTTTTATGAAGTTATTTTTTTCTAAGTATAAATAATCTCAGAGTTCTGGTGTGGTCATCTGTCTTTGAATATGGTTATTATTCAGCAGCATCAAGTTAGGCTGAGATCTACATTGCTGTGTGGAAACCATTTGAATGATCAGGACGTGATACTTTTGGGGCTGAAGAGGGAAGAAACTGGGGGTTGATCTGCTTTAAATGTGAACAATGAAGGACTAAACCAGATTTTCCATTCTGACAAGCATGCAACTTGCACAATATGAAGTTAAAAAAAAATGTCTGGGAGACTATTTGGATTTGAATAATGTTTTCTAGAAGGAACTGCCTGCTGACAGTGCATCTCAGTCCGCTGTGTGTTGTCAAACCCAAAAGCAGAGTTATAAGAGGCCTTCTGAAGTTGACTGAAGTCAGTGTCAACAAAGCTGGGATTTCTTCCAACCAAAAGGCATGCAAACAGTGTGAAATATTTGTCAGGCTACACTGAGGAACAGCTAGTGGAGCTACCAAAATATTTAACAGAGACTCAGAGAGACGGTGGGATTCTATTAAAAGATAGCACAGGGGCAAACAACTGAGTACTGCTTTACCCAGAAACTTCCTTGAGTTTTCACTTCCATAAGACCTCTTGGGGAGGTAACCAAAGAGCTGCAAGGTATTTACTGGTCAGGGCACAGGGGAGCTGCATTGTGCAAGTCAGAGATTGGAGGCCTGGATTTGGGAGGTTCAGTGATTTGCATCCCAGCCTGGTCCTGTTGTGCTGAACTTCATGCCCACCTCAGTTTCTGCCCTGAAAACATTCCCTGGGACTAATAAGCCCCTATAGAGGGAGAATCAGCCTGCCTCCATGCTCTCTACTGGTTGCCAGGGAAAGAATTAGTGACTGAATACTTAAATTAGGCTTCAATTCAGTGGTGGTTCTGGCCTGAAAATGGCCTGTGTAAGAAAGATCTTCAAAGAGATATGAGAGGTAGCAGGAATGAGAAGCTGGGGACAGTTTAATGCCTGATCTAAGAGGAGAAATCTGCTCCCACCTGTACCTGGTATTCATGAAGTATTTCAGTCTTGACTTTGTTGAGTGCTGTCATAAATCGGTGCCTGAAGGAGAGGAATTGCTTCATCGAATAGCCATATTTTGAGAACACCCAATGCATCTTTATCTACCGAAGTTGGTAGATTAAACATCTTAAATCTACTCTCGTGCAAGTTTTGCTCTTTGACCTTTCTGATCTGCTTCAAATAATTTTTGTATTTCAGTGAGTTACCCCAGCTGCTCAGATATGGTCACCCCTAAGTCTCTAATAAATGGTGGCTCACACAGACTCTCCTGGGAGGTGGGAGACTTAGATCTGAATACCTCAAGATAGAGAAAGTCATTAAACCTAGGCCTCCCTCTTCCTTTCCCAAGCTTCTCATCACCAGTAATCCCTTAAAAGTGGGGTACATCCAGCACCATGCTTCCTGTGGATGTCCAGCCATCATTCCAAGAATTAATCATGCAATTTCTTCTGATCATTTTTAATACCAAGTAGAGACAGCCCTAGAAATGGAGATTCCCTCCACTTCCTCCGCAGGGAAGTGTGGTAACCATCAAGTCAATCTCGCTCCTTTCTGTAAGGTAGAAGAGGATGAGCAGATGAGATGGAGACTTCTCAAAGAGCCAGTGGTTTGATTCTTAGGGCAGTCTCGAGGGAGACAAGAAAATGTGTTCATATTTCTATAGGCAGCAGCAGATCTCTCACAACACTAGTGCTCACTCTAGTAACTTGGAACACCCTTCTCCTTTCTGTCAATGAAGAATTTGGAAAAAGGAGTGACTCCTCCTTGGTTTTCGTGGAGGAATTTGTGGGTGATATCAGGACAGGCACCTTTATTCAGTACAGAGTAAGCCACTGAAAGGTAAGAGGTCAGATGCCCACTGTTTTCTGGATGTTCCACAGGCTGTTTGCTCTGGATCCCGTATCGAATTGCTCATCTCCTGTTCTCTAGGTCTCGGGAGCCTTGGGCACCTCATTTGTGTTGGGATTGTTCTGGTGGAAGCAGGACTTTGGATCAATACTTCAGGGCTCATACGCATTTTTAGATACAGCTGAGAGCGTACAACAAATCAGAGCTGATCTGTGATCTTCTTGATTCCTGACATTTTATTGATGGTTAATTCCTTCCTCTGCCACTCACAGATAGAAGCTATCACACTCACTTCAGATATCAGATTTTTTCCTAAGTCTCCCAGAACTCATGTTAGAGCTCTTTGTGTTAACTTGCCCAATAAATACTTCCTTGTTTTAACACTCCCACTATTCTAACATTTAGGATAATGCCCCAGATGAGCCTATTGAACAAGGGTGATGAGCTATGATTTTACCCCTCTGTGGTGGAACATAGCAACTCTGGTGAACACACAGATCATGGCGCTTACGTGGCTTATCCTCAAAGTAGGGATTTGGCTGATGGCTTTGGAGGAGGAGAAGTGAAACTGAACCTGAGAAGCCAAGAGAAACTAAACACAAACAGATTGGTGAGCACACTAAAGATAGATCTCCTGATCTTGAGAAAATATCTGTTTTGCTGTACTCATAATTGCTTACACTCTGTTTTACTTCTCATCCAAAGGGCAGCTGCTTGATAAGGCATTGGTTGGGAACCAGCTTCTTACTCTTTAAAGCTGTATTAAATACCCACTGTGGCCATCACAAGGAATCTTTGCGATGGCTTCAGTGAGTGCTTAATTGAGAATAAGAGAAGAGATGAATTTTAAAGACTTAGCATTCCCTAGCTTAAGGGACTTCACATGAAGAAATTTCTATTTGTTTTGCCACCTAAGTAAAAGATGCATGGATCATTAAAGCGCATACTTCCTCAGCATCTGGAATAGTGATCCGCTGTGGCTTCAATGATGTTTATCTACAGAGCTTAAACATGAAAACCAGGATAGTAGATGAACCTTTAGTAACAAGGATCAGTAGGATTCAAGGCTAGAAGAGACAATTTGATTATCTATTTTGTTCTCTTGAACACAGAAGGTAGAAAATGTCATCCACTGATGTGTGCACTGAGCCCAAGGTCTAATGTTTGATTAGACCATCTGTGTCAATTCAAAATCCTTATCACTCCTGTTTGCAGACAGTTCTAACCAGAAGTCCCATCTTGCTTGAGAATTACAGGAGTGAAACAGCAACTTTGAGTCTATAAATAGAACAACGTGTTATCAAATATTATCTTGTTATTATATTAATTGAGACCTTTGTCCCTTGGCATAGGAAGATGAGGAAAGGCAGTGCTTACTCAGACTGCAGGTAGTAATGAAAGCTGGATTCTCCTGGGGTAATTTACAGGACCCCATGGAATGCTGAAGAGTGGAGCAAATGTGTTGACCTGGCACTGTTGAAGATAGCTCTGCCCAATGCACTATAATGAATATGTTTTTGAATGTTCCTCCTCCTTGGTACTGTTTGGTTTTAAATGAAACTCAAAAAAAGAAAAAAAAAAGAAAAAAAAAAAAAAGAAGAGACAGAGGAAAACCAAGAAGAAAAGATCAGAGAAACACATTGGCACAGAGCACACCACTTTTTCTGGCAGGGGGCAGGAAAGTAATCCCTTTCCTCAAAGATTTTGGGGAGAAAAAATACCCTGCTGTGCTTGCTAAAATTCCCTTCCAGCTCCCATTGTCAGTGTTAATTGGTGATAGTCCCCATCCCACAGAAGCACTGTGGAGGCAAAATGAAAGGAAATATGTAAGGGTGTATGTGTGAGTAAGAGGCTGCTGTATCATGTGAATGAGGAGAACAACAATGCCCAAGAATAAGCTAATATATATAAATGAAAATATCAGCTTGATCCTTTGCTGGACTTTTTGATGCTTTGAAAATTCACGTTAATTCCAGCTGCGTGGGTCCCTTTATTAATTAAATGGTCAAGGGAAGCTCCATGTGCAGTAGCAGCTCCGCAAGCAAACGATGAAAGCACCATGTTGACATCCTTATTCTAAGCTCCACAGTCACCTTCAGGGCCTGCATTCAGGGTGAATTACTTTGGCTCCAGTGAACTTAAAGAATCCCAGGCTTCTCTCAATAGATTTTAAATCCTTCAGTGCTGTTCCCCTAAGAAATGAGAAGGTCTCTTGCTGACACCCTTCTTGATGTTCCTGATAGTAAAAAAAAAAAAACCCAAAACTTTAGAGCCAAGTAGGTAGATCTAATTATTTCAAAGGGTTCCCAGCTGCACTGCTTGTTAGCTTTCCTCTTCATCATCTATTTAATTAGAAAAAGGCTTTGTTTTATTTATTTTTACACAGTATGTGGTAGAATTTTATTTTAGACTCCTAATAGCTTGTGGTTTGCTGGTGATTGCAGCACTCATTCTTCCTGTGCTTTGGTCCTGTGTAGGGTTTGATACCAGGTGTTCTCACTTCTGTGGATGGCTGCACAAGCACAGGTGGCTTTGGTGACATAAGAAGATCTGCTTTATGGCTGCTGTGATTGGATTCTCAGGGCAGTTTTCTTCTCTCAGTGCACAGGTAGGACCTAAATATAAAAGCTGGGGGTCTTTGCTATTGTATTCTTTGTGTAAAAGCTGTTTATGATTGTTCTGTAAACTTTGTTCTTCATCACTTCAGTATGTAACGTCTCTTGGTGACTTGTAAGCAGACTTTGGAGGCTTGCTGAAGAGGAGGAGGGAAAACTGCATGGTTCAGACACAGAGATATCCTAGCACCCTGCAGCTCTGGCTCATCAGGATGACAGTGTAAGTCCTCCTTCCTTCTGCTTTTCTTCCTCTCTCTGGTTGGGTCTGGTGACTTTTCCTTACTGTCTTTTCAGTGGCCCTGAAATCCCGCAGGAGCCAATTCTCTCTGCAGATAAAGCAATGCGCTATCGGGGCGTTGGTTGCCTTTGAAAATAGAGGGTTTATCAGCCCTTCTTGAGGAACGGTAACTGTTGATGTATGAGATAACTGAAGCTTGTGATCCTCCTACATATCAATGGAGGAAGTTCCTAACAGCTCCTCTGACTAGGGTCTAGATTTCAAACCCTTCTAGGAGGCTTTTTTATGCCATCTAATTGAATGCTAAACTAAGCCTGTGAGAATAAGGACAAGAGAAATAAGATAAACCTTCATGCATGAAGAAGAAATACTGTTTCAGCTGTGGGAGCTGTGAGGAGAACTTCATTAGGGAAAACTCTTCTGTAGCCACACGTGAGGAAAATTCCCCTAGGGACAAACTCTGTTGTAGCTGGGTCCTTCTGGCAGCATGTGGCACACCAGACCCAGTCCTGACTTGCTTAGCTCCTTATTCACAATGTCCAAACTTGGGTGTAGGATGTTGGGCTTCTCCTATGTGTTATGATGGATTTTGATCCTCAAGTCTTAGGAAAGAGAGCATGGGCTGATTGAGGGTTGGGTATCGTAATTCTATAATGATTAGACAGTGCTGAGCTTTCTCTGGTTTAATTCAATGTTATTTTACACTATCCTATTGTGGTTCATCATCTGAGGTTTGAATCAGTAATCTAATAACATGCTTCAATGGCTAAGTCAATTCCTCCCCCTGGATCTTTTCCTTTCTCTTCTGATATTAATAGCAATAGGGCAGGTGAAGGAGCTGGATTAACAATTGAGCCTGGTGGCTGTCCAGAGCAATAATGGCTTTTTCCCAAGCCAACGCATGCTGCTTGCTGCATGGCATAATGTGCCAGGTGTCCAGAGGGTAGAGCCAGCTCTTAAGCTGCTTGTCAACCCGGGGTGGTGTCATTAGAGCATCATATGTTTCAGAAAGAGAGTGCCCAGCAAGAGCCCTGCGTTGCAGAGCAGTAGCTGAGATGCTTCTGCTCTGCCCTTCTGTCACTGTCAGAATGTCACAGCCATCAGCTGAGCAGGCAAGGCATGTGGGAATGGCTCTTCTGTTCTGCCTCACAGATGGGATGTTTACCTTTTTAGTTTTAGGCTATTGCCCCTTGTCCTGTCATTATCAGATCGTGTAAAAAGTCAGTCCCCTCAACTTCTGGAAGGCTACAATGAGGTCTCCCCAGAGCCTTCTCTTCTCCACACTGAACAACCTCAGCTTCCTCAGCCCTTCCTCATGAGAGAGAATTGCTCCAACCCTCTGAGAGTCTTTGTGGCCTCTCCTGGACTCACTCCAACAGCTCAGCGTCTTTTTTGAGCTTGGAGCAGTACTCCAGATGGGACCTCACACTTGCCTTTCTGCTCCCCTGTGAGGACCTGTAGGCCACCATGAGGCCTCTTCTTCTGCAGAAGCAGCTAGTGGGGTATGAAATGTATTCCTTGCATGCCCATGGCCCAGTCTTGTCCCAGACCATGATAAACATGCAAGCTGAAGCTCCTTGCATGACCTAGGTTTCTGGAGCAGCTAAATTGGAGATGTAACATGTTAATGAGGGCTCCTCTGGACTCTTGTGGTACTTCATGGGCAGCCAAGTGGCCTTCACAAATGCATAAATCTTGTTGAAAGAGCTCTGAGGGTCACTTTTAATATTTATCTGCAGTGATTCACCATGGTGAACTTCTTTGGGAAACAAACAGGGGGACTTGCACTGGCCGAATATATCAGAGATTAGGAAAAACAAACCCCACAGGAGTGTACTTTTTGTGTTCAGAGCTTTGAGAAGATGTGTAGTGTTGTAGTTTCCCTAGGAAGGGACCTGTTTATTCAGTGACAGGGCCCATCTTCAAGGAATGGCCTTGCTTTATCTGCTAGTAACTCTGGCGTATTTGCAAGGGGCAAACATTCAATAACATCACCTGGACCCAGCATAGCCTGCAAGTAGCATGGGGAGCCTGGATGGTGCAAATGTGCAGAAAAATGACCAGCTCAGGGGAGGGAGAAGACTTTCACCACATGGAACTGCAAGTATGTGGCTGTGGACTCCTGTTTCCCCCACCTCTGCCCATGTCCTGGTACCTCACCCTGTGTGGCTGGTGACAGAATGCTGAGTAATAGCACATTCAGCCTGTTCTTAGAGAAAAACCAGCTGAAATGAGGTTTGGTTATAAATGTGCTCTGTGTTCTTATGGAGGAAAAAGCACTCAGAATGAAAAACACTTAAAGAACACATAAAAATTAGATTATTCCAAAACATGTGTATGTTATCTGATAGCTTTATGATGAAATGTGCTATTGGGGATGTTTCCAGCTTTTGCAGAGTTATGTGTCACTGTGTTTTGTGTTTTTAGTATTATTCTGCTCCTAGAGTGTGAGGGAGGCTCATCATGGCTCAGGGCCCTTTGTGGTTGGTGCTGTACAAACACCTACTTGAAAGACAAAGTGCAGCTGAAACCAGGAGGGAAAATGCTAACAAATCAGCTGGTAGATTCCCAGTTTGGCCAGCTCAATTTTCCTAAGAGTCTGAGTCTTAAACGACCTGCAGAAGCAATGCCCATAAGACAAGTCCCATTGCAGGAGACATGTTTGCAGAGGTGACACCTGTTGGGTTCTGTCTGGAGTTGCTCTCTGGGGTTTCAGCCCCTCCAATGCCATGGGGTGATGAGAAGAGGTGCTGTGTGTGCACTGCACTGATGCAAAGTGCTCCTTTGTTTGCTTTGCCCATTATGGCACATTCCACCTCCCTGAAGGGACAGAGTACAGTTTTCCACTTTGTCACAAATAATAATTATCTCAGCGATAGCCTGTGATAGGAGCTTGCCCTAAGGAGATTGCTCTGGCTGCAGGAGGCTCAGCAAGATGCTCCGGATGATACTCTGTGCTATTTTAGCTGTGCATTTCTTGTGTGTAGCGTGAAGGCGGGCAGGCTCTGGTGCATTTATTCATCACAAAATCCTTGGACTCACTTGCAGTGGTGTGGTTGCTTACACCTTCCCTTTACCTTCTGGCATCACACTCTACAACAGCCCTTCAGTTCAAGCATCTTCTTAATCCCTAGTCCCAAAAATTACAGTGGCTCCTCATTGTGTATTAGCCTAACACTCCAGCATTGCATTTCTGTGCTTTGTTCCAATGAGTCCTTTAGCATTAAAGCAGAAATTCATCATTCACCCTTTACAATAAACCAAGAGAGTGTATTTTATTCAGTTCCAGCCCCAGGCAGCTCAAAGCAGGTATGAATCTTTTAAACATAATTTCTTCTTTTAACTTGTCCCAAACGTGCCATGAATTACTTACATGGTTTGTTAGATGTCCATAAAACAATCCTGAAATTGAAAATGATGATGTGGCCCTAGCAGAAGTATGCTCGCTAACATCTGTGGAGAGAAGTTCGTGTGGATCATACATTATACTGAGCAATACTTTACTTTTCCATCCTGTCTTTTGGGTAAGGTTTTCAGATTGCTTGGCAAAATGCTAATAATTGAGGTTTTTGTGATCCCAACAGGATGTGACTGATGGGCATCCAGCATACCCCACCATTAGTGTTACCATTTATAGCAGAAAATGATTGGGCAGAAGATTAAAGAATTAGGAAAATTGCAATTTGCTGTTTCTGTAGGCTTTAATGACCACAAGAGGTCAGGGCTTCTGTTTTTACATCTAATGTGAAAGAAAAGCCCTGTCAGAGTGCAGCATCTCTAAAGGTACTGTTTGCTGAGCAGTTGAAACTGAATGCTGAAAGGGCATCTTTGGCCTTTCACCATCTTTCACTGGGCTGTATTTTCTATTTTCCTCCCTTGTGCCAGTGGTGGTAAGTGTGCCACCATGTGAAGGGGCAGCCTCTCTTTCTGATCTGGATGAAAATATTCAGGTGAACCCTGTAGCTGTGGTTGATAAAGCAGAGGAAGCTGATGGCAGGGCAGAGAGGAGAGATGAGTGCATTACTTTTTGGTAACAAAACAGACCATGAAACCAGCCTCCTGGACCTGCTGTGTTCTCCAGCCCTTCGGTAGTCCTTACTCTGATCAAATAATGATCAAAGTCAGACCTGGGCAGTGTGGGGTATCTCAATGGCAGTATATAAGCAGCCTGGGTTGATTAAGCTGACAAACTTTGATAGTAACCCAAGGGCAGGAAGGCAAAACCAAGGAAATATTCTTAAGGGCTTATCTAGTACCAATATGTAATAACCAATCCAATAACCAATATGTAACAAGGAATGTTAATTCCTTCTAGGAATAGACCATATGCCATCTTGGAGGTGTACAGGTAATTTGCTTCTCTATTCCTGCTAGTACAAGGTTTTGTCCTCTCTTGTGAGAGAGGCAGGTCAGTTCAAGGCAAGTTTTGTACTTACAGAGAAAAGAGGGAGACATGGCTGTTTCCCAGAGTTTTCATCCCAATCACTTAGGGGTTGATGGGGGGCTTTCCTGAGTTTCATGTGAAGCTGCATTGAAAGAATCCAAATTCAATTGACCTTGTGAAGTAGTGAAGCTAACCTCAGAAAGGAGAGGTTACTCAAGGGACAGCTCTTGAGGGGGGAAAGCACTTAGGGCACTTTGTAATCTGGGAGAGAATTAGACCTAACATCTCAAAGCAGAGAAGGTCTGGAGCAAGGCACAGCACACAGAGCAAGCAGCCCTAACAGCAGCAACTACCTCTGCTCCTGTGTTATTGCATAAGTTTATTCTGCCACTTTCTATTCCAGTCTTTCATGTGTCTTCAGTGATGATGGTAATGGTTTTGCTTTTGCAGTCTACATTACAGCATGCCCTTCCTGGGAGGGAGCCCTGGTGGGAACTGTCCTTACCTAGGAGTATGGGGTCCATAACTGCCAATGAACTCAATAAGGTGGAATTTCTGAAGCTAAGGCTGGATGAATGTATACATTCTCTGGTATATCAGGAATCATATGCATGGACACGGCTGTGACAGGAACTTTGCCATGAGCTTATTCGTGTTATGCCAGGATAGTCATTTACTATCAGCCTCTTGCTTCCAAAGCACTGCAACATCACTCCTATTGGGTTTCTGTTTTTGCTTTAAAGCGTGTGTCAAGCCCCAGGGACGTGATTGTTTTGTAAAGATGAAACCTGCTGCCTCTGCTCCTGAGACCAGAGTTAGAAGTGTGAATTCCAAAGGACCTGATGAAGTCTAAAGTGGGCAAAACAGATAAAATACCGGCACTGGTTACTTCAGTAAGCTGTACTAACAGCAACCAGAGCTTCAGAGGCAGAAAGGCTTCCTAAATGCTTAAGATAATGTCTACAAGAATATTAGATGTCAAACAAAATAGCAACTATGCATCTTAAGGAAAAGCATTGATGTTTCCTTAGCTCATTGGATATTTATCAAAGCATAACCTGTAGGTTAGCCTACAAAGCACCAGAAAACAAAGACTCTGTGTTCTGATCTTTCAAGGGGGAAGGTTAAACAAAGGACATTGAAATATGCTATGTCAGAAGATCTTTGTTTCTAGACATCAGTGGAATAAAGGATATGGAATAGCCTTTCCACTTCCTTCTTTGTCCTTGCCCATGGGTGTTCAAAAAAAAAAAAAAAAGGAAAAAAAAAAAACAGATTAAGTAGAAACAATTGATATCTGTTGATGCAGTTTGAGTTTCCATATGTGCATCACCTGGAATACGAACTACTCATGTAAGCTGTAACCCACTTCGCTCAGATTTCAGAGTATTTGCTGACATGAGTGTAGGATTTTCAAGATGAACTTGTTTGCTCAGGGAATAATGTGAGCTGAGTTACATTAAAAACTACTCATTGAGTGCATTCCATAAATGGGACAGATGCTAACACATTGGAGGATTTTTACTGTTTTTTCATAGGACTGAGTAAACCAGTGTAGTCTCATGAATTATGTCAATATAAGTGGCACATAATGGCGCTGCTGAAATTGGGAGCTCTTTCTTTGTATACCACAAAATAAAGCCACTGCAGAGAACTAGACTGAGGTAAAAGAATTATCATATTTTTTTGAAGTCTTTGTTTCACAGGAGGACCATAATCCAAGTTAAACTCTTACATGATTCTCTTCTCTTAGTCCTTCCCTATGAAATTCGATGGCTAAGATCCTCCTTGTAAATCAGCATGCTGAGTGCACAGCCCTTCCAAAGTTCCCACCAAGGCTTCCTTGACCACACTATCAAGGGAAATGTTTGTTCTTTCTCTGTGCTCCAGAGTGCTTCTGACCTTTGAGTACATGTACTGCATTTCACATACATAGACTTTATGCCTAGGGTAGCAACTGCTTCATGTTAAGATACTTCTGTAGATGCCAGGTGTGCTCTGGTATCAGCCCATTCAGCAAGTTAATGCCAGTGCCAGATACTCTATAGGGTAATCTTTTGGCATGCTCTCACTTCTCGCAAAGCTCAGTGTCCTTCACCAGAATAAGCAGCTCCAAGAAATTACTTGAAAGCAGAAAAACCATGGTGGAAAAAAAAAAACAAAACAAAACAACAGAACAGAGAGAGTCACTTAAAATACAAGTGAGATACCAAGTCTTAAAGAAACTTAGTTATGTTGCTTCTGGATGAGAAGAGGTGTCCATGCAGGGTGGTTTGCATGCTGGGACACCGGTAGTGGACAGGTGGTATGTGCTGAATTAGTCTTGTATGCATGAACCACTTACCTCATACTGATTGCTCTTCTGCAAAGCTGCTGTGGGTGACAAGCTGGGCTAGATGTTTTACTAGGCTGCTTTAAAATCTGCTTTGTGACTATTTAAAACCATACAGTTCATCTCTCATTGCTTTCCAGGCCAAGAATATACTGTGTTCTGTGATGTCAGTAAAATCTGCCTAATGATGCTACAGGTTAAAAACCTGAGAAGTTAAAAATGGCCTTGTTTTTTCCCAAATGTGTAAGGTGGCTTTTTTGTTGCCTGTGGGTTTCATGTTGTAGGAAGCAACTTTCTCTCTCTAATGGCTAATTCTGATGAGGTGGTCACCTGATCTGGTGATGATAGCTATTGAAAACCCATAACATGAAATTAAATGGGTCAGTCTGTTTATTTCAATGATAGACATAAAATATCACAAAGGTTGGGCAACCGCAGGTGGAAATTACATTTTTTACCTTTTGCCACTGGGGTGAATATAATCAATGTTCAATAGAGAATAAAAGGGTTTAGCGTGTACATTTGGGTCATGGGGACAGTTCTGCATGAGGTGATGATGCTTAACTTTTAATGTTGATTACTTGAAAAATTTTCTCCTGAGGAATTTTCCATTCCCTGGAAACATAACCAGGATAAACGTTCTGTAATTAAAGGAGGGGACACTTAAAGTGATCAGAAGAAGAATCACAAAACTTGGCCCTGCGTTTCAGGTTATGCACCTAAACTCCAAATATCTGGGTTCTTTGCAAGCTCCCGTGGGCTTCCTATGACCACAGAGCAGTTACCTGAGACTGCAGCTCCCATTTATAAACCAAAGGAACAAAGAAATTTAAATGCATTATTACAAACCCCAATTTATTATAATGCCATTTTTCAAGATCCGTCTTTTATCTGTTGCTATCAGAGCAAACCTGCTTGAAGAGTGAGTTGGATTCAGCAGATGTGTTGTATCTGTTGTGTTTTTTTGTATTGCACTGTAGTATATTCAATTTTTTACACTTTTCTTTAAAAAATCTAATTTAAATATTGGCTAAGAAAGGCCATTTCTATTCCTACTTGTCCCTTACAGACACAGTGAGAACCCATGGGAACCAAAACAGTGGACTGTTGTCATGCCCAGTTGGGATGAACCTCATCTACATGTTAATATAAGGGATATTAATGTAAAGCACAGCATGTGGAAAAGGTTTTCTCTGAAGTCTCAATTCCTAGACAGGAAGGAGGGCTTTACTTTTAATTTTTAATGAGGTGGATGAGCTCCTGTGTGCTGTGCTTGAGTGAAGGGTGCTTGGGTGACTTGGGGCAAGGCAAGGCTGCCCTGTTGTGGTGCTGGCTGGAATCGGGGGACATGATCTTCATGGGACATCTGAGCTTGATTGGTCTCTAAATGAAGAAATGTAGTAGCATGCCTTTTTGTGAATGCAACTTGGCCCTGGGCATGAGGGAAATGTCTTTGTCCTGTCAGCAGGTTGTAGCACAGGGGAGAAACAAAACTTAGTTCTAAACCAGAGTTGTACTCACCTGGCAACAGCACAGCTCAGTGCAGTTTTCTTTACTTTCTGCTATCAATGACTATCAATGCTATCAATGTTGCAATTACAGGCAACATAAAATCTCCCTATGTACCGAACAGCCCAGGGCCAGAGGAGCAGAGCTGTGAAAGGTGATTTCTTGTACAGAAGCCCAGTAAACTACAATATGTTTGTGGATTTTTATCCCAGAATCACTCCTAAAGATTTATTTGCAGTCAGACTTAACTAGATGGTGCTCCCAAAGAGTTTCTTCTATAGTTCTTCACTTGAGAAGGAATCCCCTTAAGTGCTTTGAGCCTGAACTAAAGTAGTGTGAGCAAGATTTGTGGAGGGGCTTTGCTGCTCCAGACTAAAATGAATGTGTTGATGTGTCTCAGGCACCTCGATGGAGAATGCAATGATCCTTAAATGTAGAGCATTGAGTCCTTGAAGTCAGTTGCCTGAGTACAGCTACAATGCAGGACTCTGTGGAGACCTGCATCCTCCTGGGGCAGGAGCAGAAGGCTCGGAGAGGTGGTGGGTGCCCTGTCCTTGGCTTAGCTCAAGGTCAGGCTGGATGGTGCTTTGAACACCTGATGGAGCTGTGGGTGTCCTTGTTGGTTGCAGGGGGGTTGGACTAGGTGATGTTTAAGGGTCCCTTCCAACTCAAACAATTCTGTATGTTTCTAATCCAGATGGGATATTCCTTCACACATCCGAGGCAGTGACATGCAAAAAGTTTATTGCAGTGAAAACTGTTTAAACAATCATTTATCTGCGTCCCACAGGGGTCTGTTGTATAGAGAAGCTAGATTGCAGTCTCCTTTTTTTTTTCCTGTCATCTCTTTAGACTTTGTGCTGACCCTGGAGCATGTATCAGCTTTTCCTCTATGTACAGGCAGTGTTCAGTACTCTGAGGCTCATGTCTCAGCCAAGCCCTTATGTATGGCTGTGATTAAAGCAGTTTGGGGCAAAGGGTGGCTTGTGGTGTTAAGCCAGAGACCACAAATAATACAAACAAGATGCCAAGTGAGGTCTGGTTTGAATTCTAGGATAATGCTTCCTTGTGGCTAATTTAGAAGGACTGAAACATAGAGTTTCTGTGGTCAGTTCTGCCACTGTGATCCTGTAACATACGCATCCTTGCAGAGGCAGGAAGAAATAAGTCACAGCATTAAGTCCTCTTTCACAAGCCAGATCCTGGGGTGCTTATTTAGAAAAGCCTCCTGTTGACTTCTGTTGAATGAATGCACAACATCTGCAGGAATGTAACCCAGAAGTGTGACCCAATAAATGCTCCTTCTTCAGCCATCAATCTGTTTTGCATCATGTTGTTCTCTCAACTGTTAATCCAGATGTTATTTGCATCAGTACAGTAACATTAAACGCTTGTACAAGCAGTGTTAATAGCATCAATAACAATACTAAACATAAATAGCAGCAGTACTGATAGTAATACTTCCAAAGCAGCTTGTAATTGTAACAACCTGTCATTCCTTTGGTAACTCGTGCTGACTCAAGATTAAATTGCTCTATGTGTGGAAAGCAACATGCAAAAGAGCCCATCTGTGCCAAGACTGTTTTCTTCCCTTTATATTTTGTTTGTTTGCTTACAGCAAGCAGCTGAGAAAATGTCACCATGCTTTACCCTCTTTGTTGTTACCCTCCTTCTTCTGACTGGCGTGGTTCACAGGCTGATAGTCCTGGTAATGGCATATAGGGAAGGAATGCTATAGGACAGGAATAGCCACAAGTCCTCCTTACTGAACAGTGTCTGAATGGTGGTGAGCCTGCTCGGACTTCGACGGGTTCACTTCTGATCAGGAAAAAGGTCTCAGGAAGAGTGGTGATGCAGTGGCACAGGCTGCCCAGGGAGGTGGTGGGGTCACAGTCCCTGGAGGTGTTCCAGAACTGTGGAGATGTGGCACTGAGGGATGTGGTCAGTGGGCATGGTGAGGGTAGGCTGACAGTTGGACTTGGGGATTTTAATGGTCTTTTCCAAAGTTAATGATTCTGTGATTCTACAGTTCTATTCTATGAAAATAAAATGGATATTATTTCAAGCATTAAGAACACAGGAAAAACAGAATTTTCCTGCTTTCCTCGTGGAACTTCTCTATAGCTCTGAGAATGCATCCGAGGTCTCCTGTGGTGTTTTTTAAATCATTTTTATTTGAATTATTGACTTGTCTCAACACTGAATGAATAGCTCTGCTGGACTATATTCTCCACTCAGTGTAGCTCATGTATTCTCTCCCAAATTTCAAGGGGAGCCAATGACTTTAGGACTCTTATCTACAGCAGCAGTTTTAGTGGAGACTGGGTTTTCTACTTGTGTTGTCATGAGATCATGAATGGAGCAAGGGGATGGTCGCTGTAGGAGTTTCAACATGGTCACAGAATCATAGAATTGCTTGGGTTGGAAAAGACCTTAAAGATTGACTCCAACTGCAACACAACCATACTACCCTAACTAACAACCCTCTGCTAAATCATGTCCCTGAGCACCACATCCAAACAGTTTTTAAACACATCCAGAGATGGTGACTCAACCATCTCCCTGGGGAGCCTATTCCAGTGCTTAACAACCCTTTCAGTAAAGAAGTGTTTCCTAATATCCAACCTAGACCTGTGAAAAGGAGGCAACACCATTCAGCTACATGAAAAGGGCATTCTGAAATGTGGATCACTGACACTTGGTCTCTGACAAACCTTGTAGCTGCAATTTCAGGTGTCACCATGCTTGAGTGTCTCTCCTGCTCAATGAAAGTGGATTTGGGCTAAAATGCTGGTGTGTGAACCGGAAGGCAGATGTGGAGGGGGCATCTTCACCTGGACAGCAGCAGGATGGACACTTGGGGCAGCAGTTTTTAGACATGCACAACAAAATTCAGTAAGGACTATTTTCTGTTGTCCTTAACAAGTTAGTTTTTTTTTTTACTGGTACTAAAGTCTAAAGTCTGCAGAAAAGCACTGAATAGAGAAAAAACCACATCTGTGTGTTCCTTTTTATGACAACTTCACCTTGAGAACCAATGTTGAGGTCATTGTTAGCTACCATCTCATGAGTTTTCCATTTGATTGTGTCATATAAGTTATAAACAGAATTGTAAAACGAACAGTAAAAAGCCAAGCCTGCGATACTGTCTTTAAGAATTTAAACCACTGCAATTTCATGGATGCTGTGATGCTAGCTTTAAGTCGTTGGCCAGATCCTGGATAGTTTGCCCAGAGGCTGGCATCCCCAACGCCTTGCTTCTTCCATACCTCCTGTCTTTGCATGTTTTTAGGCAGGTGGTGGAGAAATAACTCCATATGTTTCAGAACAAATGAATGATTTTGTAATTGGATGTTGCCTTGAGATGTTGGAGTCAAAGGTATTCATCTGGCGTGGGTTATAGAAGAGGTCAAATAAAAAGGATCATTGTAATGATGCCTTCTGGCATTTAAGAAAAACTGTTAAAGTGCATTTTTGGGATCTTGGAAGATTTCACACAGTGAGCTGTAATAAAACTTAAATTTGAACTTAAATCAAAAAGGAATTGAAAGTCAAAAATCTTGGTATGAATTATATCTTGTCACAATTCTTGCTGTCTGTAAGTGCACCTCTGGAAATGAATTTCTAAAGAAATGAAACCTGGGCTTGGTAGGACTTTCCAGAATATGAAATAGAGTTTCGAAAGGCTGAGGAAGACCCTTCTTTGTATTTTAACTGTACTTGACAAGATTCAAATGTTTACTCGAATCTTATCTACAGAAACCTCTGAGTATGCCAAATTAGGCTACAATTTTGAGATAACAAAATTCTTCTGGAAAATTGCAGTATTTCTGATGGGTCCTAAAATAACGGCAGTGTAATCTGCTGCAATGTATTCATCCCACTCCCTTCTGATCATGGAAGGATTACAGAACAAAAATGTAGAAATAGAAAAAGCTGATTTATTTCTTTTTCTTTTCCTTAAAGAATGTCTCCAGCTGTGGCAAATACTGTATTTTCACTTCTCAGTTTCAGAGGGCTTCCATTCTATCCTGACAATTGTGGCCAATTTCCCCTGAGATAGAGGTGGTGTCAGGCTCTCTTTTGCCAAGACCTGAGCCAGTCTAAAGTGCTCTGTATTTGCTGTGGGATGAAAGCATAGGCATGAGCTGACATCTTATAGAATCACAGAACCATAGAATGGCTTATGTTGGAAGGGACCTTAAAGATCATCTAGTTCCAATCCCCTGCCATGGGCTGGTTGCTACCCACCAGGTCAGGCTGCTCAGGGCCCCATCCAACCTGGCCTTGAGCACTTCCAGAGATGGGGCATCCACAGCTTCTCAGGGCAACCTGATGTGGCAACCCATGATGTGGCTGCTTTTTCCTTTCACTGATCACTATATCCTGGTTCATTCCGTAATTTATCCTCATTCTTGGCACTCTGGCTTATACTACAGGGGGTGAAATTTTGAGGTATTTAGCACTCATGGGTGCAGTTTGATACCTGAAACATTTCTGAAAACATTTTTAATTTTTTTTATGCAATTGAAGCCCGTGCCATTGAAGCCAAAGCCCACTACCTCAACATCTCTTCTAAAATGGGATGTAGGTGGCCGTAGTCTCTGAGCCTTGTGCCCAAAAATCTCATCCATGGGACTTAACCTCGCACACCTCCATCACAGCAGCACTCTTCGTCACTGAACATCTCTTAAGTATTGAGGGCAAAGTCCTCCATGGTTTAGTGGGCATGGTGGTAATGGGTTGACTGTTGGACTAAACGATCTTAGTGATATTTTCCAACCTTAGAGATTCTATGATTCAGTGTACCTCTTGCTAAATGGAAGGCTTGCCCTGTGCAAAGGGTTACTCACTGTCCCTTCTCTGTCATTTGTTAGGACTCTTCTTTGCTCCTTCCTCTTGTTGGACACCCTAAGGGATGCTCTGGGTGCAGAGAGCATATTGCCCTTCTGGTTTGTGCACTGCTCTTACCAGACACAGATGCCTTTGGTCTCCAAACTATTAAAAATAGTGCTTTTCAGGTTACTTCATCCACCTGCATAGCTGTGGAACCAAGTTAACAAATTTTTGTAGACTCTTTGCTTAAAAAATACGCTATATAAGCACAGCAAGCCCTGTGTGTGTCTCTGTAGACCACATGAGAGCACCACTGGAATTTCAAATGCAGTGATTAGATGGAAGAGCCAAGCCCTCAGTAGTCACTTGGTAGGACTCGGGTGTTAGTGTCTTCTGAAAAAAATACCCTTTCTGGGTACAGCATCTCCATTGCACATACCACAAGCGCTGCTCATTTCATCCTTACTGTAAACACAAAACCTGAGCTGGGATCTGAGGGTTCACATTGCATGGAATTAAAAGAATTTTCTTCGTTACTGCTAGGTAACAAAGCATCAGTGTTTCTGGCCCCACTAGAAGGAGGTTTCACTGTACATCCTCCTGGGAAATTCCTCTTGGCTGGCAGTCAGGCGTTGTGAGTGCCACTGTGAGATGCTGCAATTACTGTACTTGTTTCTTTGCATTTCAAGCTGCTGTCTTAGTGTCAGCCTGTGCACATTAAACATGACAGGGCTCTGTAGACTCCTCTGTGATATCACTATCTCTCTGACAAAAGCAGATCCCAGGGACATGGTGAGAGAGGAGATTTTGTGCTGCTTCTGCCCCTCTCCTGTTAGCTGGTGGAGAAGGGATGCAGCCTTGAATCTGAAGCCAGTTAAAAATGCACCAAAGCCCTGAGTGTAACTATGCAAAACATTAAACAAAAAACCAGGAGCGTTTCTCAGGAAGGAATTGTGTGTGCTGCAGATTTTTTTAATTAGATTAAAGAACAAGAATGAAGCAGTGTGATTCAAAGTGGTCACACAATAATAATAATAAATAATAAATAAAAGCTGCCCTGAAATCCTTTAATTGGAAATAAAAATCAGCTTTTGCTAAGCAACCTGGAGAGAGGGTACAAAAGGAGGGGCGGAAGCATGGATTTGGAGCCCCTTTGAATGATCTATTATGCTGAAACTGCTTTTATCTTTTGTTTGGTGCAGTTGTTGAATGCAAAGTTGCCTTCATCTGTGTGACACGTGTGGCAGACGCCTCTTTGGTCTGTGCATCCTACGGGGTGCAAAGGACCAGCTGGCTCAGCACATTCCTCCCAGCATTATTTGCTGCTTATCTTACTGCCGTGCGTGGGGATTCTTTGACATCCATGGGAGAGATGAGCTCGCACAGGATGATGGAGTCTGGGCAGCAGGGGGAAGGGAAGCTGCCCAAGGCAATTCTCACTATACTGCATCCCAGTATGGTCCATGGTGATGCTTTTCCCAAGTGTCCCGTTCCATGAATACGCAAACTCCTGCTTTATCCAGTGGCAAACCGAAAGCCACCTGCACACAAGGTGCTTTTGTTAGGCAAGTATTTGGAAGGCAGGTGCCAGCACATCCCACAGCCTCACCCCATGTTGCTTAGAAGAAATGGATCCTTTTTTACAGAGTTTCCAACAAACTCCTTGTTATTTATTATCGTCGCTCCATTTTAACTGCAGGAGGCAATGGGAGGCTTTACCCATCGTATGATGGGTAACCGAGCTTTTAGGAAATGTGTGATCTAGTCGTTAATGCCATCTTGGGCTATAGGTGATGGATATTCTTTTTTTCCTACAAGCTTTAATCATAGAATCGTTTGAGTTGGAAGAGACTCTTAAAAGCTCTCTAGTCCAACTCCCCCACAATGAACAGGGGCACCTACAGCTCCATCAGGTTAATAACCCTCCTGTCTGATGCAGGAAAATCTGAGCCACCTTGAGTACCATCCTGTGGATTGAATGCCACTGTGATGCACGGCTATATAAAACACAAGTCTGTCCAGCTCTGAAGGTGGTAAATGTGAAGGTCATTCTAACCAAGCTGATAAAAATACCTGGATTGAAATCCTTTGGAAAACTCTGAAAGTGATCCTGCTCCAGGAGAGGTCTGGCGTGGGACATTCGCAGACGGCACGTGGTGTATTTTTCATTTCCGATCTGCGCCTGTAATAACTTTTGTGGCTGAAAGAGAAGTAGATGACTTACAATAAAGGTGCTACAGCCAGAAAGGAAAAAAAAAAAAAAAAAAAAAAAATATTCTAATTTATGGTGATTTAAACACACTGTACCTGCACTGCCATTTGAAAACCATGACTGTAAAGGAACGATAACATGAAAAACGTGGGGAGGAATTTATTAAAGGCCAAGCCACTTTAGCAAAGCCAAGATCTGAGCTGCCTGAAATGTAATGTGGTGCTTATAAACTAAAGGCATAAGTTATTAACTTAACATAAATGATTTCAGATTTGTGTTCAATGGACTTGGTAATTATACCAAGGAATTTAAGCTGACCTCATCAAGCCTGCTTTCTCTTTTAAAATGTATTTCTGTGTCAATTAAAATGCCTGAGTATAAAAAGCAAAGTTTTTATAGGCCCAGCCATACAAATTCATTATTGCGCTATTATATACTTGGCAGTCTACAAATATGCCAGTGATTAACTTCGTGTGCATTGTAGCTGCCAGTGTTGCAGCATTTCAGATAAGTGTGGCTATTGTCTGCACTCAGCTGACTGGAATCGCCATGGATATAGCCCTTGGATATCCTGGAGAAAGCAAGTCCTTTCCACTTGATAGTGGCTGTCTGTGAGATGAAGCTCGTATTGGATCCAGAAGCATCGCAGTGAAAGGACAGATAACTGTTCCTGGAAAACAGCTGGTGAGGCTAGTTTTCTGCAGGGTGCCAGACAAAGGTGGCAAATTCCTGTTTGGGTCCAGTTCTTGACTCTGTCCATGTGTGGCTTGATGGCCTTGGTCAACTGCTTCCCTAAACCGTGTGTTTCCAGCATTACATTATTGTTATTTCATCCCATTTGTATGTCTGCTTTACGCTGTAAATTTTATGGGGCAAGGGCTGTTTTATGAGTGGCTGTTACTACGTTATTGTATAAATATTATCAACTAAGCTGAAATTTTTCTAGCACTTGCTCCTCTGTCTTACCTCTATGATAGCAGCGGTGGTAGGGAGACGGAACAGTTCACCACTGGACACCAAAACCCAGGGGAAAATGCACCATCCCGGCATAAAAGTGGTGAAGCAGGCCAAGAGAAGTTAACCAGTGTGCCCAGGGGACACCTGGGAGGGGTGTAGCAGAGCAGGCTATACCCCAGATCCTCCGTTTTGCGCTGTAGCTGTAGACGTATCCTTTTCCCCTGTACCTTCCACCTTGTTTAGTTAAAAAATACAATAATATCTATCCCTCCTGGTAAATATTTCAAAATACTTAATATAAAACTCAATAAAGTGATAATGTCAATGGAGTAGGAAACTATTTTGTCAGGGTAATAGTCTCTTTCTGTCAGATAAATGCTGAAGCAAAGCCTTGAGTTGTAATGGTAACAGACATCAGGGCAGGCCCAGGGGAGAACTGCTTGGTGCTCTGACAGTTTTTTTAGGTTGTGCTTTGTGTGTTAGCATTTGATAGCCTGTTTCCTGGAGGTGCTGAGTGGCCACATTCCCTATGGGAGATGGTGGTGCCCAGCACTTAGAAAAATCAGCCCTCTGAAGGTGAATCCTGCTGACCATGGCTGTGACTGAAGGTAAGAGCTTGCCAGCCTGGCCTGTGGGTTTTGGAGTGAATAAATATAGGGCTTTTCCTCTGCTGTTTTTCACCTTTGGGAATAGCTCACTGTTTCATGGGTTCCAGCTGGAGCTGTGGGGGAGGTTAACCTCAGCTTCAGTGTCTTAAAAGGCAAATATCTTCTTGCATAATTTTTAACAGTAGTGGAGGATACCTAAAATACAGACACAGTAATCTGGGGCAGCTTTATGTTGGGATTCTCAAACTTGGTGTCCTCATTACCTCCACTGATTACAGCTGCTGATTCCAAAATTCCCCTGGGATTGAGTGCATCACTGTCCTGCAGGTACATCAGGTGGGAAGCCAGCCCTAGTGAAACCACCTGGTCTTCATGTCCATGTCTGTGCTTCATGTCCACATGTAAGCTTCAAGCCATCACGTAGTTTAATGAAAGTTAGGGTTAACCTAGCTTAAACATCTAACCAGATTCCTCTGCAGTTAAAACTGAAGGTGGCTATGGGGACAACACCTGCAGTTTAGATGTTGGGTTTTGGCTGTCCATCCACTGCATGTGCGTAGGCATGCAGGAGAGAAATCTGGGCTGCAAGCTGACATCAGATACATGATTTTAACTGCCTGAAGGTAGGAGAAGAAATTCCATCTTGATTGGATTAGATGATCAATAATATGCATCAACTCCTAAAGGCTATCTAAATAAGACCTAGTATCATGATGGTGTCCAGGTTTCTGACCTGTAACAGAACTGATCTAAGTAACTGATTACCTCTCCAGACAGCGAAGAATAGTCCAAGATTAAGAAGCATTTATGAAATCATGTTTATGTATATGACACGATCGGCTCTCTCTTAGAGTATAAACACAATCAGGCAATGTAAAATGAGCTGTGTTGTATTTTTTTGTTGTTTAAAAAATACCTGATGAACTTATCTGCATATGAAGTCTGGCTGTGATTAGCTTAGACCGACTTGGAAAGAGCCCAGACATTTCCATACCAAGTTGTGCATGTATTTAGTGTATCCTGCCTTATATTCCAGATAATAACGGAGTCAGAAGATACTGTTATTACTCAGTGTCACTGCAGTGTACCCTAATATGAAACTTGCACCTGGATGCCAGGGTGAATATTATAATCTTTTGGTTTTAGCCTGTCTGTAAATGGTCTTTTGCTGAAAAGGTTTGTGTGAGATGGTTCTTTCTACCCACCCCAGTGCTGGCCACACGGTTGTGAACACTTCTGGGAAGGAGATCAGTCCTACCTGGGAGGTAAAACCCTTTGGGATCTCAAGCTTTGTGGGTTTGTGCAGTCAAAGTCTTGTACCTTAGTGTGACAAATTCAAAGGTATGACTGGAGGTGGTGTGTTACAGGTCCTGGTAAATATTTTAAGGCTGAGCAATAAAGGTCAATTATTAATGTTTTTGGAATGAAAGATGATAATTATTTATACAGAAGGATACTTAACACAGCTAGACATGTCACGAAATGAGACTCAATTTGATGTATTATTATTTAATTAGTATTGCTCTGTTTAAGCCAGCCCATTTGTACTCGTGCATATAACCCTCAATATAATCCATTCAGATTCAACAGTGGCACAGGAACAAACAGTTAAAGAATGCACCCTGTTGTAAGTGGAATATTAGGAAGGCTGTTCTGGATCTAGTGAAATCTCTGACCTTCAGTAGGGGAATTTGGCAGCAACCACCGAACAAATCATACACGAATTATCCTGTGGGTTTGGAGTATTTAGGGGATTTTCAACCTGGTATTTCCCGGGAGTGGACACAATAGTAGGTTCATAAACCATGTGTTGTCCTGTATCTAATAGTGCAAAACAAGACCCTCTCTTAAGCATAACTTTAGATTTACACCTAAGGTAGATTTGCCAATATCCTTGCTATCTCTCAGACAAGAGTATATTATGTTCTCTTCAAGGCTCTTATGGCACCATCTCTGCTCCTCTCCATGCCCAAATAACTCTGCTGGACATTGTAGGTGGAAAAGACGGGCAGATGGCTTCCAGGTAATTGTCTCAAAACACTTACAGGTCTACTGGGAGGAGCACTTGAATGAAGGCATTTCAGCTGTGTTACAAGCAGAAAGGTGCCCAACTGTTCATGGCCCTTACCTTTGCACAGGTGTAGTTACATGAGTCTGGACCTTCTTTTTGCTGGCCGTTGAAAATAATAGAATCTGATTTTACACTTGAAATAAACAGCAAAAATGTTTAGCCCCTGTCACTGTTGTACTTTTCCAGACAGGAATCATACAGTGATACTTAGCTGAGTCTGAAGACAACCTACGGATAGCTCTGGGGAAATAGGGAAAATGGGTCACTCCTCAACCTGGTGGTAGTGTTGTAACTTCATGATATTTGTGTTGATATTGTTATTAAATAATGTAATTTATCTAGATGTTTATAAAAGAGAGTGCAGCCAATCCTGTCTTCAGGCAGGGGTAAGGCCAGCATCCCTTCCAGGCCTATTTTCTATGGTTTACCCATGAATGGGTGCACACTATGCTGGAATAGTCAGCAGCAACATGGAGAGCCTGGGAGAGTGTCACCATTTATTTTTTTCCTCTGGGAAGTCATGGGCCTTTATTTATTTATTTATTTATTTTTGCCAATACAGCCTCTTCTTATCCTTCTTTAACTTCCCTCCTCCCTGCCTGCTGAGGGAATCAGCAAAGAGCTCAACAAGATGGCAGAAGCCCTCATGCCATCTATGTTTGATGTAATCACTTGGGATGTATGGATGTTTTTTTTCCCCCCAAACTAGAAACATGCTGTGAAAGTAGATGCCTGTTATCTCCTTGCCTGCTGAGCCAATGGAGTGAGCACAAGGGAATGCTTGCTAAGCCTGCTTCCAGCCTTTTGATACAGGATCTACCGCTATTGTTTGGAAATGGGCTGGGTAAGAGGGGAACTCTCCCTTCCGTATATTTCCTTCTTTGGCAGGGAAGAAGCATGGAGCAGGTTATGGTGATTGTGCAGCATCCTGGAGAAGCACAGTCAGCTTGGCTGCTGATGATAAAATCACTTGGAATGTCTCCTTGTGCCTAAATCATTGATGTTTACAGGGACTTGAATGCAAGTACCACAGTACTGTGATAGGTGAGTATTTATTTTCCTAGCCCAAACCTAGGCTACGCTGTGAATGATCTGGGCTAGAGACCTGCCCTGACAGACTTGTTTGTCATTAGAGAAGGTTGTGACAACATCCATTAATCTTGTTTAAATTCTCTTACCCATCTATTTTTTCTTAAGTGAGGACTTGTAGAATGAGCAGTTTTGTCTGTATTTCCAATAATCAGTCTCTGTGAAGCCAAGCCCTTACTTATTTATATAGGGTTAATATTTGTGAGGCTTAACAGTAAAGTGGGTGATAGCTTTCTGCCCAGTTCTGCCATCCGAGATGGGATTTGAAAGGGGGCTAGTGGCAGAAGAGAACAATGGTTTTGTTTTGCTCGAGTGGCCCATTAAAAAGAGTGGCAATTTCTGCTTTGTTAATCTAAAACTGTTCACCTGCTTGTGAGAAAGCCACCTGTATCACTCACCAGCACCATACAGTGCTTTTCCCTTCTCCTTTCCATTGATGACTGTGGAAGGCACCTCAAATAGTTAAACCATCCCAACTTTCTCTGCTCTACACCTTGGCTTGTGCAGCAAGTAAGAACACTTTATAACGATACACAACCTTGACTGCTATGGTGTAACAGCGGAATGCTTGTTAATTATCAGTGAGCAATAGTGTAAGCTGTGTTAGCTACCAAAATGACATTGTGGTCACTGAACCACGCGGGCGCTCCAGGCAGTCTGCTCTCCATGTGACAATGCGGAGACCCTACAGTTGGCCACAGTGAGCTCAGAGTGCTCCCAATAGAGCAAAATTTGTGTTTTAGAGAAAACCTCTCCACAGGTGTGTGTTGGATGGTGAAGAGATGTTGCATGATTCTCAGATGCATTGGTTTAAAATGAATTTTTTTAAAAGTTAGGTATGGAATAATGGCTGTGAACAGTGCAAACCAAGATTCTAAATGCATTTGGTGTGGAGTTTAACCTTGCAGGGCATTGGCTTAAATATTCATCAGCAGTATCAGTTTTCATATTAATGAAAAAATGTAATATTTGACTATAAATTGAGGTTGAAGGTACCTCAGCAGAGATTGAAATAACTGAGGTTGAGGTAGGACTGAAGGAAAAGTGCTACTGGTTGGTTAACTCTATCCTGTTAATCACAGGTCAGGAAAAGAGTCCTGTCTGCAAAGCCACTAATCATAGTGGTGATCTGAAAAAGCTGAACAAATAACTAGATGTCCCTCCATTAAATCTTTGCAAAGGGTTTAGAATCACACAGTCATGGAATGGTTTGGGTTGAAGGGGCCTCAAAGCCCATCCAGTTCCAACTCTTTGGGCAGGGACGCCTCCTACCTGATCAGGCTGCTCAGGGCCACATCCAACTTGGCTTTGGGCACCTTGAGGGATGGGGCATCCACAGCAATCTGGGCAGCAGTGCCAAAGTCTCACCCTCATAATGAAGAATTTGTTCCTTATATCTAATCTAAATCTACCCTCTTTAAAATAAAAGACATTACCCCTTGTCCTGTCTTTTTAGGTACTGAAAGGCCACAGTGAAGTCTCTCTGAAGCCTTCTCCAGGCTGAACAACACCAACTTTCAGATTATTTCCATAGGAGAGGTACTCTAGCCCTCTGACCATTCTCACGTCTTTCTCTGGACCTGCTCCAGCAGCTCCATGTCCTTCTCGTGCTGGGGTGCCAGAGTTGAATGCAGCACTGCAGCAAATTCCCTCCTGAGCTCCCGAAAAAGGACAGGTTCTCCTAGAAGAAGTGAGGCTGCAAGGAAGTGGAATGTTCTCAAAAGCTATTCATTTTTCATAATTGGTTTCTTTCTCTGCTTTTCTAGGAGTAAAGGTTTTTGAGGTTAGGAAATTCCCATGGTCAGTTAAGCAGAAAGTGTCTGCTTTACTGCCATCTGACCCTAAGGGGTGAGTTGAAAAACCAGAGCTCCAGACACCTCTGGATTTAGACATCTGAGCAACTGATGACTCACTAGAGCTGAAACTATTGCCAGGCTGGAAACAGATGGGCAGTAGGGCCCATACCGTCCAAACAAAATAATCTGGCATGAACTTGGCCTCAAGATGCCCTTGCAATGTACTAGTGTACACTCAGTGAGGGAAACAGGACCATTCTGGAACTCTAATCACGCTACAGGTCCCATCAGGGTGTTATCTGAACATCTTTGTCCTACAGAACAAAGTGCTAAAGGTTGTGTTTCTGAAGTTCAGACTGTCTTAGAGCTGATAGGACTTTACATTACTAACACACTCCAAGAGGAGATCTGAGACTGCCTGTCAGTGTAAACCAGGCACAGTGAGTGAGACAGCATGGCTAGGGACCATCTTCTTGGTTGTCCCAACAGGAACACTGTAGTATTGCTGGTTCAAGCACACGAGGAAAAAAAGATTGTGTTGGTTGCAGCTGGCTTCAGCAAATCCTATCAGGTATTGGTTTGCTCTGGTATGTCCTCCAGGCCTGAGCAAGAGAGGCAGAAGTAAGTCATGCAGCACCTGAAGGAAAGCTATGATACAGGTCAGGATCATGACATTGTTATCACTCTTCTGTTTTGCAGCTGATTGCTCCATTGCTAGTTCCTCAGAGAGTCATTGTTAACACAGCAGGTAGGTTTTGCCTCCAGCCAGCGTCTCATTTCTCCAAGCAGGGAGTTAGGGATTAAGAAGGACCAGGAGTCTTTAAAGTGATGCAAAGTATAACTGCTTGTGTTGGTAGGTGGTGGGTCAGATCCCATACAATTCTATGCTTTCTGAAATCCTGCAGAACTAGAGTAGTTTTGGAGGCTGTTGGAGCTCTGGGAGAATAATTTCATGCTGTAGCTCTCCGCAGACCTCTGATAATCACCTTGAGTAGTTGATTGGGTTTATCTATGCTTTTAATGATTGCCCCTTGCATTTGTATGCTGTATGCATGGACAGTTCATCCAGTCATGTCCTGTAGGACTGACGCAGGCTCTAGGGAACAACTTCTGTGGTTGCTTAGGCAATCCTTTTAGGTTTGCTGTCTCCATGGACAAGAACAACAGTCGATGTAGGAATTCTTTCCTCACAAAGATAACAGAGATCTACCTTCTGTGCCTCTTTCTGCCTTCTTCAAAATGGAAGTGATACTGCTTTTCTTTTTTCTATTTAAACTGTTCTATTTTTTTGAGGAAAGGGATGGTTTTCACTCCTTATTTTCACTACCTTGTGCAATATGTGAATACTGATCCACTGTGCCTCTTGTTATGGATTTATGAATGACCCAGCACAAAGGGTCTCAAACTCTTCCATAATAGATGCAGCAGACAAGCTTTTCATTACTGCCCTTGACACACTGAAGCTAGCAGCTTATTAGATAAACCAGAAATTAAAAGGAGACCAGAGCTTGTCTTCTGCCTGCATTAAAGCTCCTTCCGTGCCCTGGGTTAAAGCATCTCTGTCCTGTGAACTCAGATCTCTGCCCAAGGGCTATGGCCCGTACTGGCATATCACTGCTCCAGAGGCAGTTTCTGCTTACAGAGCTATTTGGAGCAGATGGGCTGCCCTCTAAACTTTGTACCTGTTTCTGTGATTGCAAGAGATGAGGCTTTAAATATTGAGTCACTAAGCAGTGTGAGGTGCGGACTTGATGATCTCCAGAGGTCCTTTCCAACCCCTATTATTCTATGACATTGCTGGGCCTGGCAGAGCTGAGTTTTCATCGTGCTTAGACTCCACCAACTCCCTGCCCTTCGCTTTGAAGGCTCCTCAGAGAGCACCACACCCTCAGATCTCCCTTCTCATCAGTGGCCAGGATGGCAGGTGCTGTTTCATTATTACTCATTCCCTTTTTTATCACCTTTGACATGTTAAAATATTGTTTAGTGATTTACTCCCCTTTGTATTTAAATGTAGTGATTAGAAGATCTTTTTGTATTAAACTGCAGTTTTACTCTGAAGATCAAAAGTGACAGGTATTAAGGTATACTGCAATAATTTATGGCTCCTGTTAGTTACAGTCTAAATAACCTATACTTGAGAAGCAGCAAGTCAGATACTCTTCACGTGTGTACCTGGATGTCTTCACTGCTCCTGCTATTCCATTTCTGCAAGGGGTGAGCTGAAATCACAAAGACTACATCATCCACCTGTGTCCTCACAGCTGATACCAGTAGAGCCTCTTGAAGAAAACTGAAACCCAGGATTCCAGCAAAAATGAGTCTACTCATTTTCAGGAGAAGGTCATAGACTAGGCAGGCTGAAAAGGCCATTCAGCAAAAATAAACAGAGAGAAATGTGACCATCTGTGCTCATCTCAGATGAGCAAATGCTTTTTGGCATAGTCATAGGCACAGCTGAGTACTATTACCTTCTGTCCCCTCCAGGGAGGAAGTGTGAACTTCACCATTTAAGCACCGGGCGGTTTTGCAGTTGAATTGGCATCATGAGCTGTGAAACCTTCTTGTGTGAACCACAGCCTTCACTGCAATTTTTCTAACCCTTGTGTACCCATAAAGCAAGCAACACATCTTTGGTGTAACTCCATCTTCTGATGTGGCTCACAGTTACCCTTAATTTGCCAGAGGTGTGGCTCGCTGTCCCCATAGAAAGCCATGGAACTTGGCATTATGAGATAACTTAGCTGCTTATGATAGAGCTGGTAGGTGAATTTCAGACTTAAAGCTTTTGACCATAACATATATTTCCGTTCTTCTTTTTGTCTGGCTAGTGACATGGTGTCATTGAAGGAATAGTCCGGGAAGAGGGTGAAAACTCCACAAAACAAAGCAGAATGGGGTGGTGATGGTAAACTAAATGAAGGGATCTTGGTGTATGTAATACAGTAAGATATATTGAGTGTATAGGTAATAGCAGTAACACTTCTCCCCTACTTCAGCTTCTGATGTGAATGTCTGACTGCTGCATTTATGGCTTCCCCAGCAATATTGCCCTCTTCACTGTGTGTATGACTCTTTCCTAAATACAAGATTTAAGTAATTTTTTGTGTTGCTTGAAGTGCCTTTGGGTAATAGAGATGTCCTCTTTGGCCAGGCAGATGAGACCCACTGACCTGTGCCTCTGCAGTGGCAGCATAGTCCATAAAAGATAAATGGAGGCATTTTAGATGGTCACGAATACTTAGAAATCTAAATTGTACCTGATATGTCCACACTATTTTCATTGCATAGAAAAAATGGTGTGGCTTTTGCAGTACCAAGGCAGTTACGTCACTGTGATGTATCTGGATGTGACTTGGGCACACAATTGCATTTCAGTAAATTAGCCAGTGTGTGCAATCTGGTGTTCACAGTGCCCATCTGCTGACCAGAAGAGGACAGAGACCCTAACCTGGATAGAAGAGTATGGACAAACAACTCACATCTGGTGCAAAGTCTTCCAGGACTAGATAATTTCCTTGAATGCTTGTGGCTGTTTTGGGTCTGGGTTTGGTTGTGGGGTGTTTTTGGGGGGATGGTGAAGTTTTTCTTATTAGGGTTGCACTTGAGTTCTGCGGCCAGAGTGCTTTTGAAGCAGGACTAGCCACTCTGGATCTGGGTTTATTGAATGGTAGAGATGTGACCCAAGCTACACTGTCATTAAGGGTATTTTTTTTCATTTGTGCAGCTCCATCTGCACCAAGGCACATGCCGGTGAAATGTAACCACTTCTAAATGAAAGGATCACATGGATCTGTATAGTAAACATAGGAATATAGCACACAGGAACATAGGAAGTGGCAGTGGGCTTATCTAATTCCTACTCAGACATTGCAGCTATCCTTGTGTATATTCTTTGCCTGCTTCTGTTACAAGAGATGCAGTTTAGTTTGCCTCTTTTTCACTGAGGCATGAGCTATTGTGCTTAACTCACAACAAGAAGCAATTAGTTACCTTGCCAGTTTAAGATGCTATAACTCAATCGACTGATTGTGTCCTAGTGTTTTAGACCAAGTCTATCATGGCTGAAAATGTTAACTTAATTTAGGCACTCACCAAATGCTTGTTTCTGGCTGGGGTCCAACTTTCAACAAATGTTTCAATCCTGGGAGATGTATGCACGGAGGACTGCTAATTTGCAGCCCTGTTAGTTAGGACTGTTTCTACAGCAGGTTCTTCTGCTGCAGGAAAGTTGTTCTGTACTCTGGAGGGGCAATGGAAAGAGCCCTGGGGCAGCACCAGCCAGCAGAGTACCCATCCTTTCTCTGCTCTGCAAAATCGAGGGCTCTAAACAGACCTGCAGTCTGCATAAGAAGGCAATATCAGGTTGGAAATTAGGAAAAATTCTTCTCAGAAAAAGCAGTAATGTACTGGAAAAGTCTGCTCAGGGAGGTGGTGGAGTCACTGTCCCTGGAGATGTTCAAGAGCTGTGGCACTGAAGGAAGTGGTGGGGATGGTGGCTATGGTTTGGTGGTTGGACTTGGTGATCTTCGAGGTCTTTTCCAATCTTAACTGTTCTATTATTCTTTGATTCTATAAGCTCATCCACGCTTCAGAAAACCCTCTAAAGAAAGACCTTTGCATGCATTTGGACATCACGTGGATTTGCATAGATTTAGAGTAAAGCTCCATACATGCCTCCATCAGCTGTGATGTGTAAATACGACTCAACATTGCACCATGCCATGGCTGTTAAGGTCTCCTCTGTAAAACCTAGAAAATGAGAATTTGGGGATTTAGGCCCTCTCAGCTGGAGCTACCTGCTTACCATTCAGTTTTTCTGGAAGTCACTGAGAATGGCAACTCACCAACTTAGAATCATGGAATCACTAAGGTTAGAAAGACCACTAAGATCATCTAGTCCAGCCGTCATCACCATACCACCAACCCATGTCACTCAGTGCCACACCTACCCTTTTCTTGGAATCCTCCAGGAACAGTGACTCCACCAACTTCTTATGCCTTGAATGAGGGCTTGAAGTAAGAAGGGGATGAGTGAACCCTCCTACCACAGAGCTGCAGTTCTGTTTGAGCGTGTTCGTTTACACCTTGAACGCAAAGCCAGAACAGTCCCTAGAGCCACTGCTGTGAACATTACTATGTGGTCGTTGCCATCCCCTTGGAGAGTGTGGGTTTGTTCAGGATCATAAATTAACCTCTGCTGAGAGAGGAGATGTGGGTATCACTGAGCACTGGCTGCATGAGGATCCTCACAGCATGAGGTGCAGGACCTCTACAGAGCAAGGCAGTTCTCTCAGCTGTTGTCTACCCCAGCAAGGTTGTCATTGGAAGGAAATGCTTCCCGAATGCACATGCATAAACTGGGATTTGGAGCGTACTGGAGATCCAAAGAAAATCAGGCACTGTCCCAAAATTCAGCCACTGATCCAAGATGAATCGGTGCACACACACACATGCAGAAGCCAAGATCCCCACCCTGGAAACGAGTGCCAGGACCTCTCCAACAAGAAGTTTTGCATGAGAAAAGAACTTCTCCTAAACCCTGTTTCTACCTATGTCTCATAGTACTCACTGTGTTATGTCTCATGAAAAGTAGAGGAAGATTTGCCTGTCCCAAGCAACGAGACTACTGCTGCTGCCTTTGGGAGAGTCTGTGCCAGAAAATATTTAAGTGAAGTATTCAAAGCAGGAGCAGCTCTCCTAGTGTTTAATTTCTCTAGTGAGAAAAGCGCAGGGTGGGCTGCAGATGATCTAAGCATGTCAGTTGTCAGATGAAAGCATTTCCAAATGGCTTTCTGGTTATATTTATGTCTTCTGGCTGAAAATGCATTTGATATTTTTTTCAGATGAGGACTTTTTTTTATTTCTGCCTGTCTTGGAAAGGGAATTTACTGATTAAAAGTCACTGCATTGACAGCGCTGGAAATTGAAGTTCCTTTTTTATCTACAGAACAGGTACAGCATGTACAGAGGCAACATAAACCCAGGCTGCTGATGTGTCTTAGCTCTGTCCTGGGCTTAGCAACGTGAAGGGAAGAGGGAATAAGCTGCTCCTCATGGCTCTGTGAGGTTGTGTCACTGCTCAGATGGAGGACCCTGCCTTTAAATCAGGGATAGGAGCCTTGGTTAATGGGATTGTCTGTTCAGCAGGAGCAGGGCTGAAAACCTCTTGGTCGATTTGCAAAGAAGGTAACTGGATAGCTGTCAGGCCCTGACAAGTGTTGATCTCCTGAGTTGGATTTCAATGGCTCAGTGATTGGCAAAAGACTTTTACCACTTCTAAGAAAGTCCCTTTAAGAGGAAAGCGGTCTCTGTTTGACTGCAGAGGAGATCCCCTTACATACTCACAATGAGGATATCACTTTACATACAGGTCTTATTCTTCTAACAAGCCTCTGAAAGAAGTCTTTGTCTTGTGATTTAGTGAGGTCCATTTTATTTTTTTTTTCTTCCTGAAAGATCTGTGCCAAGAGCTAAACGTGTAGAAACTGATTTGGGAAAAATAATTCCACAGCAAGGTGATTGGCTGTGCCATGAAAACCAAGAGTTGCCTTACTGTTTGGCCTAGAGATCCTGTCTCTGTTTGCAAACTTAGGCTGCCAGTACTGCAAAAACAAACTTTCAGTATGCAGCCTCCATATTTCTGCCTCTAGTGAGGCCAAAAATGCCTTGAGAACAGTTTTCTTCTGGTAGACCATCAGGACACTGGATGTTGATGTATTTTAGGATGCTCGTTTCTGCATACAGAAACAAAAATATAGCCATAAAATAACTCTTCATTGATCTTTCAACAGGTATATGTGTGTACATAAAAGGCAGGGGATGTATTTGCAGCCTGTTTTCCTCAGGAAATAAGACTTACATGATCTCTGTGTCTCTGTATGTATTCCCTTGCTACCTTGTAAGACTGCTGGCCTATTTCAAGCTAATTTAACATAGGTCTCACAGATATCTCAGTCCTACAAGTTTCATTAAAATAGACAGTACAAAGGCACATCCTTTTAATGCCTTCCCTGGAGAAAGGCTGTGGGGAGACAAGAGAATCCCTCTATATGTGTTAAGCTTGTGGGAAAACTGACTTCGCTAGTTCTGTTATCTCTTAACTCTGGAGTTATTTGGTGAATTATAGGGAAAAGTAAAGGTGCAGAGTGTGCTGTCCCTGTAGGACCTCCTCTGTGTATCCTTCTGTCTCTGGGAAGGGGTGAGTCTGGAGTTAAAGCACAAAGATGAGATCTGGACAACATGGATGATGTTCTGCCAACAAAATCTCAGTGTGGGACTTTTGGGGACTTGAGGGACTTTTCTTTTCTTTGCCTTGGTTTCTACATAAAAATTGTAGTATCTTCCATGATTGCCAGGACCTCGTGAGGACATTTGTGTTTGTGAGCTTGGGTGAAGTTCCTTCAAGTCTGTGGGTAGATGTTTTCTACCAAGAAAATGTTGTCCTCCAGCAGTGCTTTATGTTCTTTGCACAAGAACAAGTAATAGAAAAAGAAATATTCCAAACTTGAAAATGTTACTGCTCCATCAGAAAATCAAAATACTGAGGAAAAAAATATCAGTGGTTTGACTTGCTGGAGAACAGATGCAAGTTTTTGAAGCCTTCTTGCTCAAATGTTGAAAGGTTTTCTTTCAAAATAATTCTTTCAGAGCCTTGCTTTCTTCTTCATCTTCTTTTTTTAACTAGCTCCAGTGCAAAGAACATAAAGCAAGATCTTCAAACAAGTAAATTTATCATTAAACATGGATAATGTTCTTTATAGAAGCTGTTTTTCTCTTGAGCTGGCAAATTAAGTCCATATAATAGGGAGAAGTTTTGATTGGGTAATCTTTTCACATTGTGCTGTTTTCATGCTTCATGTTGCGTGTTATTCAAAAACCAAGAAAGAAAGAAAGAAAGAAAAGTGGTGGTCAAATACCCTGCATAAATTCCTGTTGAACTGAAGGGTGAATCCTCTCTTGACTGTATTTGACACCTCCTTCTCAGCTCCTCTAATGGAGCCCACATTAGGACCTTCCGTGGCTCTGCCTCTTGAGCCAAAGTGGTAATTCACAGAATCTGGCTGAGGTTGGAAGGACCTATGGGTCCATCTAATCCAACTCCTGCTCCAGCAGGGACTCCTAGAGTAGGGTACCCAGGATCATGTCCAGACAGTCCTTGAAGTTCTTCAAAGAGAAGTTCTCCAAGGAGAAGTTCCCCAAGGAGATTTCTGAAATTCTCTGAGATAGCAGGGGCTATAAGCAGTTATCTTCAGTATGTCCAGAAAGTACATTCAAAAACATTACATCTTTTCAAAACGTCTCCCATGTAGAGGAGAATCCCCACTTGCTTTGTACCATGTTTTGCTGCAAAAAAAGGAAATTTTGGCAAGGCAGTGGATCTGTCATGTTGTGTGTGACTAGAGGCAATGCAGCACTGTCTGGGGAATGTTTTCATGCAAAAGTAAAAAAGTTCCCTAATGATTAATAATCGGGAGGTGTGGGGAAAATGAAGAGAAAGAGACCAACTAAATTGTTTCAACTACGCAAAATTCATGTGGTCAGTAAATCAGTTAATAAACCTGTCTGTTGGAAATGCCCCAGCTTACACTGATCAAAACGTTCCAGCAGGCAGTGCCTCCGAAACCTTACAGCCCAGCAGAGAATTGAAAACTGTTAATCTGAAAAATATTAAGAGGCAAAGCACAGAATAAAACAACCCTCTCCCCTCAGCCCCGAAGTCAAGTGTCTGTGGTTCCGAATGCACTTTGTCTATGTCACCCCAGCTGCAAAATGCCTTCTATTGATTTATCTGTTGCATTCTTTTCTTTTTCTTTCAATTTTTCGGGGTTTTTTTTTGTGTGTGTGTGTGTGTGTGCGTGCTTTTTTCCTTCTCACCCTTGTTCTATATGTACAATGTGTAGTTTTAAAGGCCACATAATGACCACTTGCAAGAGCAAGCCTTCCTGTTGTCTAAGCCAGCACCACCTTGGGAAGCAAATGCATTTCTGAGGCTCTGATGGGATATTCAGCACGGGGGCTGAGCAAAAGGTGATTGTTATCTAGTCCCAGCTGGGTATCGTCCTGTATTTTTGCTCCCATTGTTTCCGTCCCTTTGCATGTGGCAAGGAGCAAACAGAGGAGTGTTTCCATCTGCATCTAAACACCATCATTGTCCTGCATGTGTTAGAGACTCCTCCAAAAGTAGAACAAATTGGAGACTTCAGAGAGGACATCTCACAGGAAGAATTCCAGTTCCCGAGGCTTTTGTGGTTGTGTGGGTTGTTGTTGAAAACAACTGCTGTTGTTTTCGGCTTTGTTTTTGTCCACTTGGTATGTTGATATTATGTAGCTGGGCAGCATGGGAATTGTTAAGGGAAAACATTTATTTGTGGTTGTTTTTGCCTGTTTAGGAGCAAAAGGGAGCATAATTTGTCTAATATGGAGGTGAAACGTGGTGTGCAGAGGTATGAGCCACCCGGCTTGAGGTGTATGGGAAAGCTGCTATTTCCACCCTCCCCACTTTCTCACCGTCCATCAGAATTGAGATCAATTCAAGTGTCTTGGCTGCAAATTTGGTTAGTAAGTGGGGAAACTATGCTTTTGTTCTGATGCTGGCAAACCCCAGCAAGCTTGATTATCTAAAATAAAACCATCTGCAGCCACTCTAATCAATGGCACATGCATAGCAGCAAAAGCTCTAAACTCATGGCTCGTGTAAAAAGTTCATTACATCAGACTGTTTTGCTGCAGGAAAGAATTTAAGGGAGAGAACAAGTGTCTCAGAATGACCCAAACTCATTGGCAAGACACATGCCCCCCTGAGTACTGTGTGATGCTCATCCCCTCTGATGGCTTCTCCAGCAAGGGTGCGACTGGAGGAGTTTGCTATAAGTGCCAGGGATTATCATAGAATCATAGAATTGTTTGAGTTGGAAGGGACCCTTAAAGGCCATCTAGTCCAAATCCCCTGCAATGAATGGGGACACTCACAACCCCGTCAGGCGCTCAGAGCCCCATCCAGCCTGATCCTGAATGTCTCTAGGGACAGAGCACCCACCGTATCTCTAGGCAACATGTTCTAGTGCCTCAGTAAAAACTTTTTTTCTTATATCCAGTCTAAATCTCCACTCTTTTAGTTTGAAACCATTTTCCCTTGTCCTATCACAACAGACCCTGTTAAAGAGTCTGTCCCCCTCTTCCTTGCAGCCCCTTTAGATACTGAATGGGGGTTCCTGTGGCACTCTTGGTCCTGGATTCAGGATTCAATTCGTGGTTATGTTTGCATGCAGGCTTAGAAAATGGGGAAGTTTGCTGGTATTGCAGTGTGAACGAGATTATATCAAAGATCTCATCAGGACGTGGGTTTCTCTAGTTCCATGTAAATAATCCCCTCTGCAAGTGGAGGGGTCATATTCAGATCCATGTCTTGAGGGTAAGTAGAGCATGTTGGTATCAGAGACCGCGTGGGTCTAACCAGGGATCACAATCTGGATCACAGTGTCTAAGTTTTCAGATATTCCTTCATGAGTTGGAGCCTATATCCAAGATATCTTGCTCATACAGGACTCCACAGCACAGTACTTGCACATCTCTTGTCTTTTAAATACGTCTGCCAGCTCAGACCAGAGCACAGAAGACAATTTGTTCTGTGGAAAAGCTCAGTGCTGGTACTATGTCTAGTTCCAAGACAGTTTTCTTAAAAACTGAGGGCAGTTCAATCATGGGATCACAGAATGGCTATTGTTGGAAGGGACCTTAAAGATCACCCACTTCCAACCCCTCTGCCATGGGCTGGCTGCCCCCCACCAGCTCAGGCTGCCCAGGGCCCCATCCAACCTGGTACTGAGCACCTCCAGGGATGAGGCACCCACAGCTCTCTGGGCAGCCTGTGCCAGTGCCTCCCCTCCCTCTGAGTAAATAATTTCTTTCTAGCATCTAACCTAAATTTCTCCTCTTTTAGTTTAAAGCTGTTCTGCTTTGTCCTATCACTATTATGTAAAAGGTTGATCTCCCTCCTGTTTATATGTTCCCTTCAAGTATTGTAAGGCAGCAGTGAGGTCTCTCCAGAGCCTTCTCTTCTCTAAGCTAAACAAGCCCAACTGCCTCAACCTTTCTTCACAGAAGAGGTGCTCCAGCCCTTTGATCATCTCTGTGGCCTCCTTTGGACCCGCTCCAACAGCTCTGCATCCTTCTTGTGCAGATCAGTGCATGGAATAAGTTCCTGTGCTACTCCTGTAATTCTCTATTCCTAGAGCTTTATGGAATAAAGCTAATGATGTGCCTGCCAAGAGCAAATATTTCCTCAGGTATGAAAAAAACATATCACATCACCGCTGGAGCTCACCTGCCCTAACGTTATAGAAGTTATTCACTGCCATCTTTTCCTATTTGCACTTTTCATATCAGACTATTGTGCCAAAATTGACAGGCATGGCAAAGATGGAACACTGAATCCATTATCTTGGCTGATGATAATCACAGCATCTATTCCTCTGAAACGTTAAAAAAAAAAATCTGCTCTCCCATAGTCTCTTTGGAGCAACACATAGCCCAGTACTCATTAAAAATTTCTTTGACATTTTCTTCGTGTTTGAACAAATGCTGAACCTGGGAGATCCTCCCAGCTTTTGTGATCTTCCTCCTGCAAAACCCACCTTTTTGCTCAGCAGTACATGAAGCAGCGATAGACACGATTGCTTTGTATTCCATGTCAGTGCTTAAAACTAGCCTTTTCCCTTCTAAGTCTTATGCATGGGTCAGAGGGGCAACTGGTCACATGGCTTCATCTAAATGCGCCTGACAGCTCCAATCCTCTTCTGCATATTCATCGCTGCCTCATTCTCTGCAAAATGATGTACTTGAAAGTCTACTCTGCCTCTGACCACCTTGGGGACTGTTTTATAAGCGATTTTTTTCTCCCAAATTATATTAATCTTTACATATTGAATGTGGCCCTGGGCTGCATCGCATTGGTTTCAGGCTTACATGCTTCTGTTTTTGAAGGGTTATTATGTTATTTTACAGTAATGATTTAATCAGACAAAATTTCCCAGTGTAGAACAAAAGTCCTAATCTAGTAAACCGAACCCGCTTGGCAAAGCATGTGAGCACGTGGTTTACAGCAAGCAAGCCCTTAAATTGTGATAGGGTCAGTGGCTTTGAGGGATTTGCTTAGGGAGCTATGCAGAACAGGGTGCAGGGTAGGGGTCCAAGAGGAATTCTCTGCTGGTTCTCTCACCAAATTCGGGTTGCTCACGTGCAGCAAAGTAGGAGTAGGAACTACAGTAGTTGAAAGCAGATTAGCTTCTTGTCTCTGCTCATAGGGACCAGTACAGTACCCAGGGGGAAAGCTTGCTGAGACTTCTAGCCCCATCAGCTACTGCCCCACCAGCTTCCATGCATGCAGTGGATCTGAACACTTTTCAAGTAACTGCACTGCCTTTGCAGAAGATACTTTGCCAGGGTGAGATGCCTTCTCTAGAGTAAAGAGGGTAGGTAGGTGGAATAAAAATTCCAGCCTTAGGAACATGACCAAGTCAATCTGGGATTGCCATTCTACATTCATTTGGGAATTCCTCACCTGCAGCAAGCAATGATCTGCTGATCTGGCCCCTGCTGAGGAGAGGCTCAGTTAATTCAGGTTGTCTCAGCCTGAGAGCATTCTCAGGAACAGCTATTGCGGATCAACTATCAGGTTGAAATTTGGTGCCCTCCAGTAACTTTGCTCATGTTTCCAAGCCCTCAGATCTGCTACATGCCGCTTTGGTATTCACTTCTCTGTAATACTGTTTGACCGTTCACTGAAGGAAGGTTCTGAATTTGACAACAACACTCAGCAAGGGTGTGAATTTCCAAGTTTTACGCTCATGTGTGCAGCTCAAAATTCGTACTGCGGTTGGTTTGTTACATAAGATTTTCCAGTGAGAGAACTGGAGTGTTACCTTGACGCTCCTACAGCGAACCCACACAGCGTGAGCTCCAAACTGTGACTGCTCGCTGTGTACTGCTCAAATGATCTGCAGACTGATTGTGATTCACCGAAGAAACCTGCAAATAATTTTAGATGAAGAGTCCAATCAAGAATCTATTTGCAGACAATTCACAAACACAAAAAGAAGTGAGAATCGTTGGATAAATTATGCAGTATGAATTATTCATCCAGCTCTAGTTAATGAGGTAAATGATACTATCAGTGTTTAAAGTTAAGCTCGTTTGTATGTATTGGGCAGATCAAGGCCAAAGTAAATGATCAGATTTTGAGGGAGAAAACTGGGCTACGTAGACTTCAACAGCAGAACTGCTGCCTATGTGTGCAGCCAGGATTTCATCCATTGATTTAAGTGTACTAGCTTGCCTGTGCTCTTAAATCAGAGGAGGAAAAAAGGTATTCCTAATTCCAGGTTTGGGTCTCCACATTACATCCCCTTCCATGGAGCTGTGTATCAAACCAAGAAATAAAATACCAGCAAGGAAGGGAAGCTTGGTGTTGATTTCCTTCTGGTTTTGTAACATTCCTAGTGTGAGTATTGTCCCGAGCTGCAAATGTGGGCTACTGAATGAATTTTGGGAGAATTAAGGAGTCCACCTGTGTTATAGTATGAAAAGTCCTGTTGAGGGGATCATCATGAAAATCTGAGAATATTCTTAAGCTTTCCTGCTTAAATGAGTTTACTTTGACCAACAGTTTAAGACTTCCATACTTATACCTTGGCTTTGGACCAGCTAAGCACTTAAGCACACACTTCTCTTTAGTCACATGAGTGACTCTACTGAAATCAAGAGGAATACTTCTGAAGCCAGTGTATGTGTAAGCATAAGTCCATTCAGAAAATCTAAGGTAAAAATTCTGATTTTAGCCGCTCGGAGACTTAATCAGAATTAAATGAGAAGTTGAATGAATATTAATTTCTTCCAAAGTGTTTTTTTTTCTGTAAGAGCCTCAAGTTGGATTTAGTATCTTCATTTAATCACTTGAAAAAGCTTGGAACTTTTCACTTTTCACCTTCTACAACCTTGAGTAGCAGAATTCAAAGAATTCATTATGGAATTGCCTATTACTTTACTGCAAAATCCTCTAATTCCAAATCTAGCTTTTCCTTTGTATTTCAAATTAGGAATTGTTGAAAACTTGATTTCTAAGTGGTAGGAATTTGCTTTTTTTTTTTTCTTTCTTTTTAATATGAGGTGACATTGTCATGACACAGATTTTTTTAAAATCACTGCACTAAGTCTTTAGCAGGTAATGCCTGAAATTATAGGCCACAAATCTCAGTAAGTGCTATTTACTAACACGATAATTGTGGAACATTCGATGATGTGTTAAGTACCATGGAGTGGCAGTATAATTACAGTACATGGCACGTTACAATATAAATATAAAGTAAATACATGATTATTTCTGGCTTAGGTCACATGGTAAATACTAAGTGCAATTACGGCACCAAGTAATCTGCAGGAACGTGTAATTACTCTTGGGCTCAATTCATTTACAAATCCTTGTCCAGCTTTTCACACCACGCGGGCTGTGGAGAGTGTGGAAAGCAGATTATTTACAGCTGCAGTGGCCTCCTTATTATCACAGCTGAATCTTACCTATAGAAGGTGGTTCCTCTGCCCTCTCCCATGTCCCTGAGGAAGGAGGTGAAAGTTGGTGTTCTCAAAGCAGCTCTGTGCATCCAGATGTCCATTAAAAGCTGGGCCAAGAGCTCCCTGCAGATGATGTGAAAAACTCAGCTGATGTTATCTAGTTGTTTTCACCTCACTCATTTTCCTTTAGGGAGATCATCTTGCTTCCCTTTTGAATAACCATCAGTAGCACATATTCTGCCTTGATCTGAATTTTGGAAGACAAAGGCCGCAGCCATGTGCTCTTCACACACCAATCCCAGGTTGATCCAGGAACCTGCTGTTTTGTAATCCCTACTTGCATCCCCCCACTGGGCATGGGGACCTGAGTGGGATGGCTTGGATGATACAGCCAACATCTCCACAGGTTCAATAACAAGACCCAGGACATAGCAAAACTCCATGCTCCCAGTTGAGAATGGACATTCAGTTTGGATGATATGAAACCATCAGTCTGTGAACAGCCATAATACAAGACATCCAAAAAAGGATGAAAAAGTAGGGGAAAAAAAAAGTTTTAAAGCCACTAGGGTATAATTCTGTTTATCCAGCCAAGAGGACAACACAGTGTCTCATACATCATCGGCTGCCTGCCCTCCCAAGCACCTGAGGCCTCAGAGAAGGTGATCCCTGCAGAATTTTGCTAGGCAAGATTGTTAGTATTAATCTTACAGACTGTCAACAGGATCTGAACCTGGGACCTTCACTGTTAAAGCCCAGATCCCCCGAGATAACACTAATGACTGCAGCTGTTTGCCATTAGCGAGTCATGCTCTCCCGAGACTGCTTCTGGGGTAGCTGGGATTTTGGCTGGTTTCTTCTAGGGTCAGCTGCGATGTGTTTGAAGTAGAGACGGGAGATGAGGAGTGGGGCTGGATGCAGCAGGAAGCCACTGCCTCTGAGCTGCTTCAAAATGCACAGGAGGTGCCAGTTCCAGAGCTGACACTTCGTGGAGTCTGATGAAGAGAAAACCTGAACCCAAAATGGGCACCTCCGGAGGCTCTGAAACTCCTTAGAGACTTGGGTGCAGAAACATCCCAACTGCAGAAACAGGCACAGGTTGACTGAAGGGCTATGTGGCTCTGGAGAGACTGGGGAGTAGGCATCACTGCATATTCCTGGAGTCATAGAATGGCTTAGGTTGGAAGAGACCTTAAAGCCCATCCAGTTCCAACCCCCTGCCATGGGCTGGCTGCCTACTACCAGATCAGTCTGCCCAAAGCCCCATCCAACCCAACCTTGAGCACCTCCGGGAATGGGACATCCACAATTTTTCTTGGTTGCTCTCAAGAGCTAAAATGATGCTCCTTGCTAGAAAGCTGCTTTTCTGCCTTCAGCACAGAATCACAGAATCATAGGAGTTGGAAGGGACCTCCAGAGATCATCGAGTCCAACGCCCCTGCCAAAGCAGGTTCCCTACACCAGGTCTCACAGGTGGGCGTCCAGGCAGGTCTTGAATATCTCCAGAGAAGGAGACTCCACAGCCTCCCTGGGCAGCCTGTTCCAGTGCAGGCTGAACGTTGCAAGCCTGCAACAGTGGATTGCACTAGGGCTTGCAGTGCATTGCTCTGTCATGATTTTCTCACAAAGGGAAATGCCTAGCTGCCAAGCCCGAACACAGCCACAAGGATGAAAGGATGTGATCTCCCCCTCTTTCAGCATTTTTATTTTATCCTTCTACCCTTTCTTCTGTTACACATTTCTTTAGCTTGTTCTCTTTGATTTAGTTCTATTCTTCTCTCAGCCTCCCCTGGACAGAAAAGAGGGAGAATTAGCAAACAGCTTGAGGAAGCATTTCCAGTTATGCTGCACACATCACAGTGCACAGGGTGTTTAAACGTGGGGCCACGCAGCCTCAAGTGAGGGAGGAATAAGAGAAACACTAGTGATTCTTATTTAACCTCAAAATACATCAGTTCTTCCCAGTAAAATGGTGGAACACACTTTTAAGTTTCCCAAAGCTTTGGATGAAGGCTACGGGGAGGTGTCAGATTATAATTTCTGCCTTGCATTAGGCTGGAATATATGATCGTATATTATATGATTATGGTGCCAAGAGAAACTCCAGAGCAAAAACCTTCTTATTTGTTGCATGCTGTTTGCTTATCATGAAATACGAAATGTACTTACACTGTGCTACAGCCTTGAGAAATCGTTATAGAAACCCGTCATCGCAAGCAAAGACTTTTGCTTACTTTTGCCACAGCGAAGGCAATAACAAAGACATGAATTACATGTTACCTAACTGAAGGGAAAACTGCTTTGCCCTAGTTGAACAGACTAGCATAATTTTTAAAGATGCTGTGTCTAATGCTAAGTGTCTGAACACTCTCAGGTTGTTTAGAATCAATTGGTTTAAATCCTGTGTAATGAAAGTGTATTTGCCAAATAGGCTCAAGCTTATTGCCATGCAAATTAACATTTGCAAGGACAAATTTCCAAGTCCTTCCTCTCTTTGTTGCTTCTAAGATGTTACGGATGCAATTTTGCACTTGCAGTTATGTGTGGGTGCAGTTCGTGTCATTTAAACTTCTAATTACGGCATCTGATCGCACCCACGTATCTTATCAGCTAGTTAGACACGTCAATGACACGCACCATAACTGCAAATAACTAGGGGTACAAAATTGCACCAGCAATTATTTGCACCCACTGAAGGAAAGATGGGTATAACGCAGGCCATTAAAGTGTTTAAAATACTTTTCCTACAGTAGCATAAACCACTGCTGCGGGGATATTACCTGCAGGAAAGTAGAGCAAACATTAGACTGAATTTTGAGCTGCAGCTGAGCTAGCTTGGTAACATGAATCTAACTAAGGTTCCCTTTATGGGTGCAAAGTGTGTCAGCCAGGTCTGGGTTTACTTCCCTGGCTTCCTCCCTCACACTTGGCTCTGCTTGGGATCCAGCTCTGAAACACCTCCTTCAGCCCAACACCCTTTGGCAAATGTCGTGCAGGCACCTGCAGACTCTCAGTGAGCACCATCTGGCTTCTCAGGCAGCCTCAGGGCTTCTCTTTGTGGAAGAGGCGATACGTTGGTGGGACTTCTGCTCATGTTTAAATTAAGCTTGTAAGTGCTCTGCTGAATAGAATCAGAATCATAGAACTATGAAGGCTGGAAAAGACCACTAAGAACGTCTAGTCCAAACATCAACCCATCCCACCATGCCCACTAACAGTGTCCCTCGGTGCCACATCTCTGTGGTTCTTGAACACCTCCAAGGACAATGACACCACCACTTCCCTGGGCAGCCTGTGCCACTACATTGCTACTCTTTTTAAGAAATTTTCCTAATATCCAACCTGAACCTTCCTTGGTGCAACTTAAGACCATTGTCTCTTGTCCTATCAGACATATATGAAGCAACAACAGTTCAAGAGGGAAGAAAATTAAGCTCTTCGTAACTTCATGACCTTCCTATTATTAACCCAAATAACAAATTATAGTCATCTCCGGGAGATCCCTGGTGTCTGTGATCTTGCCATTATACCCTGGAAGCATCCAGAAATGCCAACAACACTGTGGCAAAACAGTGTGATCATCCTACATCCTCATATTGGGCCAACCCTACTACAGGAGAACTGCAGAAAAGAGATGTGGTCCCGGCCCCACAAACCTTCCAGGCTGCTTTGATTGTCTGTATCATATGTGAGACTACAAACAGCATTTTCTCTTATAGATTCATGACTAGCTGACAGTAGTAGTGATGCTAGCAGAAGAGGAAATACTGGTGTTGCTTTTTTGAGTGTTGCACTGTGAAACCAGGCCTGTTTTAGTGTGTTTGTTCATTTGTTTGTTGTTCTGGAAGAGGTGTCTTTTCAGTGATACCCATCTTCACTCAGAAATGGGGTACATTTTCACAACGATGTTTCTCTGTCTGAACTGAATTCTCCTGCAATGACTCAGGTTTACATGGCTTCAGATTCTTTACTTTCCTATTGCAACTGTGTGCAATTATTCAGGATTAGATCTGATTTTTGCCAAGGAGATGGTAACATCATAAGAGCAGAGTTGGAGGGTGCTTGCCCTCCCCGAAAGAGGAATACCATCAGGAGCACAAATATTTACTTCCACACAGATATGAGTGATGATGAATAGGTGGTACCTTGGAGCTGTACTGATGTTACCTTCTTGAAGTCTGACTCTGATGCTTCTTTGGAAAGGAATGGAAAGGACAGAAAAAGGAAACCTAGAAGGATGAAGGATTGTGTTCTGTTCTCGTTTGCCCTGGGGTAAATCCATAGAAAATTCAGAGGTCCAAGTGGAGCTAGTCCAGATTTCCACCGGCCTAAAAGAAACCGTTGTTCTCATATACAAGTGGAGAATTCTGCTGTCTTTTATGCCACACTTATAAATTTTGCTGTCACTGTGGGACATTGAAATTTTATATTTTGGCTCATATTTTTTTCCTGGGAAAGAATTAATTGCTTCAGCTTCCTAGAAATCACGGCATGAGTCAAGTTACTCTTTTTCATGATTTGTTCGAAAGTTGGGCTTAGTTTTCACCAGAACCACTCCCTGTGCTAAAACATTATTTATATCCACAAACGACTGCATGTAGGGAACTGCCAGTTTCCTAAATCAGCACAGTATTGCCTTTTAGCTGGAGTTGCACTCCGCTCTGCAGAAGGGATAACATTTATAAATCAAACACAGGCTTAATTAACCTTCCATCTTTGCACAGGATTAGGAGGGCAGGCACAGGCACACCAATCTGAAGACACAAGGTGCTCATGCTGCCACTTCACAAAATTTCAGGGATTCCAAGCAGTAAAATCAAGCTTGGTTTAATAAACACAGATCTGGGTCCTGGGGTCTTCCAGTTTGGTAAGAGACCTGAGGAAGTAAGTTTAAAGCAGTGTGAGATTAGAACATAGTGCCCAAAGTGAGTATTTCTACCTTTCACATAGCAAAAAAAGATTACTCTTTTTTTTTCCTGGATGAAAAGACAGTAATATGCACTCTGGCATTTGAAAGGGGTTTGCATATACTTTACCATCTTGCAGTCTGCAATCACGCACACTTATCCTTAACCTGTCATTTCAGTGAGTGACACTAGAGTAGTCAGAACCTCATTTCTCCCTGTTGAGAGGCAGAGGGGAAATTCATCTTTCCTTTGTTAAAATGCTGTATCCTCACTGAAAGGCATGTTTCCTGGAAAGTCCCTCTTTGTGCAAGTAGCCTGAAATTAACGGTTAGGACAAAATCAGTCAAAGAGGAAAGCAGTCTCATTTGCAATGAAGCTAATTAACCACATTAATCAAGATTTGGATGCCTTTGAGAAGAGGAGCTCTAGTTGAATCACAAGACGTCAATGTTTGACACAGGAAGGTTGGGATACACTTTCTGGCCTAATGCCACTGGGTTGTGCATGATGATCGGCCTTGTTCTTGTGTTCTTTAAGCTCCAGCTCTACCTGTGTTGGGAACACTTCCAGAACATATAAGCTATGGATAGCATCATTTGAATGCCAGTATTTCTGATGGCAAAATAAAAGAGCTGCTATCTACGGATCAGCTCCTTAAATCTTTATTTTCAATGCTGTTTCTGCTTCAGCTGCTGGAAGCTCAACTTTAACTTATCCTCCAAGCTTTGCTAGGCCAGTACAGGGAACTAGTGCTAGCAGGGGACATACAAGATCTTTGTCTGTTGTGAACAGGGCATGAACATTTCCAGAGTCTCCCTGAAGCCTGCAGAAGTTTTACAGTGACCAAAGAGTTGTCTCTGTTTTCTGATTAACCCAGAACTGATTTCCATTTTGTGAAGGAGGTGGGCTGACACCTCTGCCCAGAAACCTTAGTCCATGAGTGACTTCCTTCCTCCACACCCACAGAGGACAGCACTAGTATCAGCAAGTATCAGCTTGGGAAAGCATTTGGCACTTCCTGGGAGCCATGACAGGACAGGCAGATAAACTTTTAATAGAAAACAACACTGATGCCTGGGAATTGGGCAAGAAGTCTGAGTCCTGGTCACCAAGGTTGAGGAGAGCCCCAGAAAGGGGGCTGGTGGCTTGGAAGAGTCCAATCCCATCCTGATGTCCAGCTGGAGGGGGAGAACTTTCTAAGTACTCATTATCCTGTCCCTTTTGCTCATCTTTAAAATAAAATCCAATTGGGTGTTTCACTATGGGTCTTGTTGCCCTGGCATGGTAGGACACAAGACCAGCCTTTCTCGCTTGATCTCTTCTACTGAGGGCAAGAGGCTGCTGATCAGACACCATGATTGCTGTTCCTTGTTCTCTGAAGTCTTTTTAACAAAGATTTCCTCTTTTTAGATCTTCAGTCTCCTTCCTCTTACCCATTTCAGTGTTGCTGTGTTACTAAGAGTTTGAGGAGCATCCAACTGCTCCCACCGGAGGACCCTACTGTCAGATGAAGCTCCTAACCCCAGTGGTGAATCAAGCATATGATTTATAAAAGAGTGCAGTGCAGGATGAAGAGATAAGACACCAGGCATCCAGCTGGGAGTGCAGATAGGGAAATCACTAAACAAATCGCTCTGCAGTGCATAGTGCATGTGTGTGAGCAAAGGACATGCTAATTCTAACTCCATTTTGTCTTTCTTCTGCCTTCTGAGCAGTGCTGACACCCAGTCTGTGTTCTTCACTTGTTTTTTGTAAGGAGTTATTAAGTTTAAGTGCTGTCTTGTTCTCTCTTACGAGAAGAGAGTGCTTGAGCCTGTTGATTAAACACATCCCTTGCTTTTCCCTGTTCAGGCACAAATTTCCAGACTCAAACTCTAAGTGTAATTTCTATTCCTCCCACACCTCTGCGTGTTGCAGAATTTTACTGTCACATTCCAAATCTTGCAGTAAAAACTTTTGCAAGTTATTAACAGGCATGATGGGTACTTCAGTTTTGACTGCTCTAGACTTTTGGATTGGGCTGGTGGTTTTTTTTTTGGTTGGCTGGTTGGTGTTTGTTTTTCTTTTTCTTTTTCTTTCTTTTTTTTTTTTTTTTTTAATGAGAGATTCTAACCCTTGGAGATCTGGAGAAAAATAGGTTGAGGCAGAATTGCATGGATCAGTCACACTTCTTTGCACTGTGCTATCAATCACGGTAAAACACAACATTCTACATGACCTTGTAGAAGTTTATATACCAAAACGGATAAGCATGTCACTCAGGTGAAAAATGGCAACCAAAAAGGTACTGAAACTATCAGATCTTATTAGAGTGTGTCTAGCAAACTGCGTATTATGGTGACTGTAGTGTCTTGCTATTACACATGCGTGCAGGGACAAGACACAGTGCAATGAGCACATTATTTTTAATTCAAGGAAACATTAGCTGGGAAGCCATTAGGTACAGGGCAAAACTTCCAGTGTGCATGTCTGAGAGCAGAGAAATGATTGAATGATTTGCAGAAGACCTTTCAGGGCCTTGAAATAATTCTCAGGGCTAGTCTGTGAACTTTGCTTTCCAGGAGATACAGCAACTATTAGCACATGTAGCCTCCTTGACTTCACTGGAATTACTCATAGGAGCACTCATAAGTGGGAGTAGGTGGTACACAATCTCCCTGTGAATTCATGTTTCCCCAGGTTTCTTGCTGTGAAGCAAAACTGATAATTACAGTCACCCAAAGGCTTGGGCCATTTAGGAGCCCATCCTGTAGTAATAAGGCCCATGGAGTACCATCTCACACTATTCTGAGCATGGTCTTTGGGCTCCTATCCCTACTTCCATATTCAGCTGGGATTTTGTTTTCCAATCCATCACTTTGGGATTCCCAAGTGATGGGTAAGAGGAGATGGGAAACAAAGGTTTTGCCCTCAGTGCTAGCCTTGTGCCATGTCTGTGACCCAAAACATGGAGTATGTCACCAGGGCGTCAACCTTACAACCTTTTTTGTCCCACTACAATGCAGTTGCTTTGGGGTTTCTTTATGAAAAATAGCAGGACTCCCCACTGCGTGATTTAAATCTTCAGTAGTCTGAATGCCTTCTGTAAATGCACCTTCCTTGAGTACAGATGGCAGCTAGTGTGACTCTGTTCAAGACACACTGTCATAGAAATGGGACTGGAGTTGGGAATAGGATGGAAGGAGCTGAGGGCTCACATTGCGCTGTTAACTTATATAGACTGTAGGAATAACAATGCATACAGCTACCAGGACATCCTGGAAATGGAGTCTTCAAATAAGATCATGTTGCGAAGCTGCTCAGTGCTGGGTTTCCCAGTTTGAGCCTGCTTTTTTACCTCCCACCGCTGTTTTGACTCCTAAAATGTTTCGGGTCCTTTAACTCTTTTCACTTTATCCTTGTGAAGAGGAAATGTTGTACATCAAAGTCTCCAGGAGGGAAATTTCTCATCTGGAACTGCACTGAGAGAGCTGACATTTTTCCATCCAACCATCTCAAGTGTTTGGGCCAAAGTCACCAGCCCAGGACAGCGGCTATTTAGCTACACCAGATATTGGGGAAGACTAGTTAGGGAGCAGATGGAAACCATGTGCAAATCCTCAGCTACTCTCCCTCCTGAGCTTTGGGCCAGAACCAAATGCTGTATTTGAGCAGCCTTCTGGCTGTGGAGGTGGCATAGACAAGAAGCCGTGCAACTCAAAGCCAGAAAGCAATAGCAGGATAGAATTCAACACTTCCCCTTAGAAACCTTCAAGTTTCTTTTTTCTTTATTCCACTTTTCCTTTATTTGGCTGCTTGTCTCCCTTCACAAGAGTCCTATGTGGCAAAGGGGTGAATATCTTTGATATCTTTCTTTCCATTAAGCTGCAAATATAGTGAGAGGGAGATTCACCAGTCTAGATTCACCCATCAAACTTCAGGCATTTTACCAAGGCTCCTGAATTAGAAGCCTCATTGTACCGACTTACTGCTGTTTGTGCCAGCAGCATCTTGAGGAATGGAGAATTGCTGGCATCTTGAGAGCATGATTCACCCTCTTCAGATGTGAATCCCTCTCCTGAGGTGTCTGTCTCTTCTCAGTGACTGTAGCTGGCACCCAGATAATGACAGCCCTAACTTCGGCGTCTCTGCCTACTATTAGGTGGGATGCATCTGAGTTGAAATGCCAGATAAGCAGAACAGCCCATCAGAAGTATGATGAGGAATGTGAACATGACTGATTCAGTCTTTCTTGTGACAGAAAGAAAAGTTCAGTTATCAGAACCCTTTAAATCTGCTTCTGGGAGGGCGTTGGTCCTTTTTGCCACCTAATCCTTAGAAGCAACCTTCTGGTAACCCATTCTGAGCAGGTGCAATGGCAGTTTGTTAGCCATCACCTTTCAGGACAGACAAGGAAAAACCACTTCCACTCTTCCTCGCCACTGACAGATGAGGTGTCTGCTGAAAAAAATCAAAACAAGGCAAACAAAAATAAAAGATAAAAAAAAAAAAGAAAAAGAAAAAGAAAAGCCTTTAGCAGTAGATAAAGTTTAAAATAAATAGTTGTTGCTTTCCAGGAAAAGGACTTCATAGGAAATATAAAACCTGTTGAATGACAAACCTATATCTACCTTGCTAGCAGGTACCACTTTCCCAAAATATTGATGTTTTTTAGCTTTAATCCATCTGTCAGATGTGATAGGATATTTTTAAATGGAAAACGCTGCTCCGAGCTATTGGGGGGAAATGGAATAGAGCATGTTAGCAAGATATGTTACCTGTCTCCTGAAAGCTAATGTATCTTTCTTCACATCACTGCACCTTTGTCCTCTTTTGTTGCCAGATAAAAACAGAATCATTATGAATGTCCCCAAAGACAGCTTGGTAAACACGTACGATAAATTAAGTTCTAGATTCTCCCTGCAGGAAAACTCAGTGCAGCATCCATATGGGCTCCAGGTACCTTTGCTCTGTGAGTGTACACAGAGCCAGTGAGAAAGCCAAGACCTTCAGCAGAATAAGGGCTAGCAGTTCAGTCCTTTGCATTTCTTAAGGCTCTTATTGGTACAAGATCTGTTAAAAGCAAGGTTGGTTTGACTTTTCAAATCCACTTAGGCCGTTTAGAACAGAACTGGTGAGACACTCAGGCAAACCATCTATTCAAAGCTATGGTCAGAGGAAGCATGACAGCAATCAGAAAAGAAGGTTTGGAAAACGTGAAGGGGAAGCACGTGGGTTTACAGCTGGAGGAGGAAGAGGAAATACTATCAGTTGTCTAACTTCAAAACTTTCATCTGGTAAGTAAAGACAAGAGGAATACATTTTTTTTTTTTTAACTTTTTTTTTAAGCATTTGCTTGTTTGGTAGTAGGACAATATGGAGCCATACAAATAAATAGTTCAGAAGAACACAACCTGGATTTAATAATCCAGATAATGTCTTTGAGTCTTTTCTTGCACTGAATATCAGAGTTCAGTAAAGACATGAAAGACATGAAAGAATAGGTTATGCCAACAGGAGGGATAATTATGTTTTCAGGAAAGGTTACTCTCAGTATCTTCTCACAGAGAACTGCTTTTGTCTCCATTTTTCATTATCCACCTTCACAAGTTTTAAAGCAATTTGCACTCTCTGATTTGCTCTGCTGCCTGCTTGAGGGCACAGTCCCAGGTCACAGTGATGTGAGATCCAGGAGAAGCAAATGGTACCTCGATGTATGTGAGATGTAAAGGAAATGCTAGCTTGCTTCTGCCTAAAAGAGCTGAACTGTGGTCTTGCAGATCACCTGCTTTAGTAGGACATAAGTGTTTGGGTTCACTTTCCAGCTCTACCACAGATGTCCTGTGTAATCTCAAGGGGGTTTAATTTGGAACATTTCTGGAAATCTGTGTTCTTTAGTAGATCAACTGAGCTGATTTTATCAGTCTCTTCTGGCCCTACAATCTGTGCCTTGGCTTCACACCCTCATTCTCCTTTCTCAAACCTCCCTTGGGCTGCACTATGGGATAACACGCAGCCATTCTTTGAGATGGATTGATTTTACCTTCATGGATATGATCAAAATTCTCAGAAAGGATACATTGCATTCTAAGGGGGTAATGTAAAAAGTCTTACTTAAATTGTTGCAAATAGGGGGTAGTTTAAGAATTATCCTTGTAGAAAAGTAAATTTGGAGAAAGAGGAAAGAAAATGATGTTATTTATTACTAATAGACAGTAATTTGATGGTATTTTAAGTGGACTTTTTTCTGTTTTTGTCTCCTTTGTGAGGTCATTTCCACATCTGCAGAGTATGCATAAACCCATGGCAGTTCAGGAAGGTCACTTTCATGCCCACTTGTCATCGCATTCCAAAGGGCTTTAAGATGCAAGATGGCAGGAAATCACCCAGCAGAAATCAAAGCAGATCTCCAGAAACTCTGACTGATCATTGCCCATCAAGAGTCTTCCCACTGGTCTTGACTCTTGTCACGTTTTGCTGAAGGCAATTAATCCTGTACCTCCTTCCCAAAGTTCACCTGCAAACTTTCACTAGTTCAGCTATCTCAGTGCCTTCCTGCTCTCCACTTGCAATGAAGCTTCTACTTGGTTCACATTTTTTTGCCTGGCTCACAGGCTGTCATGATCTCCAGCTGCTGTTGGAGAATGGCTGTGAGAAATCTTTCCACTAATCTCTGAAAATCTTCTTGAAATCTCTTTTTTTTCATAGCATCTGGAACTTTTTCCTTTGATTCTCTTATTTTCTGCAGCTTTTCACAGGTTCTTAAAAACTTTCCCATTTTATCTCCCTCCAAGACAAGACTGGATAACAGGAAAAAGTTTTTTTTTACAGTAACAGTGGTGAAGGACTGGCACAGGTTGCACAGAGATGTGGTGGATGCTCCATCCTTGGAGATATACAAGGTCAGCCTAGACAGGGCTCTGAGCATCTGATGGGGCTGTGGGTTTCCCTGTTCATTGCAGGGAGTTGGACCAGGAGGCCTTTAAGGATCCCTTCCAACTCAAATGATTCTATGATTCTGTGATGTACACTGCTTTACTGGGTATCTACTGGCCATCCATCACTTTTCAGACAATGAAGGCATTGGGTGTTTCACCAGAACAATTGCTGCCAAATGTGTGACGGCTTTTTTTTTTTTTAATATGAAATTTAAACATTTATGGTGCTTTACAAAACTAAAGCAAAACAAAACATCTACAAATACTTCACCCTTAGCATCTTTCAACAGATCTTATGGTGTTGGACGGAAAATGAATTTAACAGGATATTACTGTTCTGTTGCAATATTTCTGTGGTACAACAATATTATAGTTGGTGTTAAACTTTATTACTAGCCCAGTGATAAAATTAGTTCAATATTGGCTGCTTTTATAATGCGGTTTTACAATTGCAACATTGGATAATGTGATAGTAAGAAAAAAAAACACAAACATAAACAAAACAAAACACTCTAAACTCAAAGGCATGTAGAGGAGGAAAGGAACAGAAAGTTACATAGGAGGAAGTACAGGACAGGGGTTGCATTTTAATGTAGGTTGCTCTGAACATTTCTTTCTGGACCGGCTTGAAGCCAGAGGCAGCCTTTTGATTATGTTATACACAGGCTGATGACTGTCACAGTGAAAAGTGTCAAATGGGGATCAGGCAGGAAAGGCAGGCGAGAGGCAGGAAGGAAGGCAACAATTTCACAGCAGTGACTAAGCCTACTTTGCCCGGAGGTGAATTTAGAGCAACGTCATCGTGCTGTCATTGGCTTCCCAAGGAGTGGAGGCTTCCAGAATGGTTGTTTTTTTTTGAAGTTATTTGTATTCTTAAATTGGGTGAGCTTAACCTCAGAAGGGTTTAGTGCATTAAGGTAGAAATACAAGTCTATGCAGTGCTGTAGAAGCATACTCATGATGTGGCATTCAGACACCCAACCTGCAGCACAATGCCACGTTCAATCAGTGTCTTCCTTTCCCTGCTGTCTCATTTGCTGTTTCATGTACAAAGCTTGTGAGCTCCTTGGAGCAGACATTGTCTCTTATCTCATGTTTCTGCAGAGCTTCATGCTATAAGACCTGCTCCTTGTTGCTTTTTCTGGTTACTGGGCTAGTACAAATCCTAGCAGAGCTTGGAAAGCCCTGTTCTGAACTGGAACTAATCAGGTGAGCTGTACTGGAGCCAGGACTAAGCAGACAGAGATACAGGGCAAAAAGGCTCAATAGTGACAACTGAAAAACTGTATCTGGTAGTGATGACTTCCGAACTGTGTTAAAGGTATTGTCGTAGGTATGTTGCACCCTGTGCTGTGCCATATCATGCAATCCTTATCCTAGGACTCCCTGTCCTTCAGGGAGCAGATGCGCCTTCCTGCACCTTGTCATAGAGTAGGAGATGAAATCAGATCCATATCTCAATTAATATCATATTACTATATCATCTTTTTTTTAATGAAAGTAGAAATTTTACTTCTGGAGAATGGTGGCATCTATTGGATGCTATGTTTATTAAAAGTAAGGCTGAAGTTATGCAGACCAAAGGAATATATTGATGTCTGTGCAGAGATCTTCATGCTGATTTCAAAATAAATATCTGCTGTCAACCTGATGAGTACCAGTGTTTCCTTCATGTTTGCTTCATCTTAATCTGTTCTTGTGTTGGAGCACATCTCCAGCAAAGAGGAGTGAAAGGTGGAAAGGATCTGGAAAATGTATTACATACTTTAGCAATGAATGCAGCCAGAAGAAGCAGATTTTCCTAGAAAAGAGAACTGGGAATTGCTAGAAACACTGACTGGGATGTATGAAACCCTTTGGGTTTCTTCCCGTGAAGATGCAGTGGTACAGATATGCAGTAGTTTTCAGAAGGAGAGCTAATGAAAAGTAAAATGTCAAAGCTTGGAGGCGAAGATCAGACATTCCCAAATTAGCAGTTCAGCTGATAGCTGTCTTTGGAAGCATGGGCTGTGCGGGCTCTTATCTAATGCACCTTGCACTGAAAGTGGGGCGTGCTGTCTCCTAAACACCAGAGCTCCATCCAACAGTTACACACCTGTGTGTGTCCCTCACACATCTCCACAATTCTGGAACACCTCCAGGGATGGTGACTCCACCACCTCCCTGGGCAGCCTGTGCCACTGAATCACCACTCTTTCTGAGAATAAATTTTTCCTAATATCCAACCTGAACCTCCCCTGGTGCAACCTGGGGCCATTACCTTTCATCCTATCACTGTTGCCTGGCAGAAGTATCCAACCCATGCCTTGGCCAGAGACAGGGCTGCCTTACCCTCGGCCCCAAATGCAGCCATCCCAGGGTGCATGTCCATATCTGGATGGGAGGCCCTTTCAGAAATGATTAGGAACACAAAAGACCATGCCTGACAATTAGAGCAGCTGTGGTACTGCGTTAAGCATGACTGGAATTTGGAAGAGCACTAAAATCATCCATGGCCTTGTCTCCAGCTTTATGTTTGAGCAGCGAGTTTTCAAGTTTGGGGATGCTGAACGTGTTTTCGTTTTTTTGATGAAATATCTGTTTATTTTCCCCACAGCTTTCTCTGGCAGTTGAAACAAAGTAATGGTACCAAATCAGCACATGTTGGAGGGTTTGCAGCAACCAAACCTGGAGTAAATTACTGGGACCCAGAAAGGAACAGTAATGAGAGCGCGTCCTTTCAGAGACAGCTATCAGGGGAAGCAAATCAACCGGGTCCTGCCATCCGCTGGGACCAACGTATGATTGATGCTGCTGCCCTTACAGACTGGGATGTGAGAACATGAAAGGAGCAGAACAAAGGCCCCATTACCACAGCGGGCAGAGGGAAGGCTCCCCTGCTGCTTGTCATGTATCTATCTCTCTAAGTTATTGCAGCCTCCCCATCTTTGTCCTTCATTCTCCTTCCGTGCTTTGATTCTTCTGCTGCTTTCTAGCCAGCCTGGCCCGGGTCTCTTTTTCTAGCTCATTCACTAGTCTTTCTCCACCCAGGTCACTACTGGTGATGCACTGCTCTCTCGTTTCTTCTGAGCATCTCCCATTTGTTCTTTATTTGTTTACCATGGGTAGGACCGCGGTGCTGAGTCACAGAAGCAGGGCGGAGCATGGCTATTTTTGTTTGAAAAGTGTTTCTGTCCCTTCCCACTGCAGGGAGAAGAGTGAAGGGATGAAAATTTATGATTTTTCTTCCCTGAGCTTCTTGATTCCAATAACATTATTCTTAGTCCCTGGATCTTACTGCTCAGCACGTTTCTGCCTGCTATGTGTCAGGGCTGTTGCCTCATCTCCAGCTGTCCACAAGTGTGGCCAGGCACCTTGGCCTCAATATCCAAACACAGTTGCAAATATTGAGTGCATCCTGCTGGAGTGTCTTGGCTGTTGTTTTCTCAGGAACTCCTAAACTTCCCAAAGGAGGTCATGGGCACTCAGAGCTCCAGGTATTCAAACTTCTGGCTGCCTTGGTTAGCCTTTGCCTTATGATGATGGATCTCAGTGCTTGTTTCCCTGTTGCCAGATATTTCCAGAGGTGTGGTGGATGCCCTGTCCTTAGAGACAGTCAGGGTCAGGCTTGATGGGGCTCTGAGCTACCTGATTGAGCTGTAGGTGTCTCCATTCATTGCAGGGGAGTTGGATTAAATGATTTTTAAAGGTCTCTTACAACTCAGATGATTCTATGATTCTATGTTCTTTGACACCAGAACAGGCACTAGAGCCACTGACACAGCATTATAAGGCCAGAGGAAGGTTTAACACCCCAGGATATCTGGAGTCCAGTAAACCCTACCACTTCCAACACCTGAGCCTTGGGGTGGCTCAAAGTGTGGAAGAAGATCAGCCCTTGACATTTTCTCTGCTGACTTACGTGGCTGTCCTCCCTTTAATTTGTCCTTTTTAATTTGGTCCTATTTAATCACCCTTCCATTATTCACAGTCAAGCTGCAAGAGATTTCTTGTTCCGGCTAGTGCAGAATTTTTATTTCTCCAATCCATATGCCCATGCAACCTCAGCAAAATCCACTGGCACAGAGCAGCGTGGTTTATATTCTGCACCTCTATGGTGAGGCTTTGAGGGTTTCTCTCCCTCCTTTTGACTTTCTGTGGACACACACACACACAAGGAGAGGGCAAAGGCTAAAACCTCAGAGGGGATGCTTACAGTTTCATCAATATTTCATGATTAAGAAGGTGACAGAATTCTGCTTTATTTAATAAGAATATTCCCTAGATAGGTCCTGTTTTCCCAGCCCGCTCCTGTAATTACAAACTGTTTGTGCATTAGCTGAACAGCTTCACTGAATTGTCCCCCCTCAACTGTTTTAAATTAAAGGGTTGACTTTTGCCTTGGTCAGACCATTGCTTTTCCTGCAAACCACTGACATTTTTCTTAGTTGGTTATAAATGAATCAGGAAGGGAAGAAAAGAAAGCGTGCAAGAGAAACTGGGTGTGATGGGAGGAGATGAATTTCATCCTCCTTGAGCACAGCATGCTCCCAGGAGCAAGTGAGCATTATTCTGTAGTAGCCAAAATGTCAAAAGAGACTTTCCAAAGTACAAGTTATAATCTGGGAGAGGTAGCAGCCACCAGCTGGATAGATGTTGGCCTGCAGAGTGGTGAGGATGGAGCTGCATAAACCACCAGCTTCGGGTCTTCATGGCAGAAACTGCAGATTTCCACGGCACCCAGAATAACGGGCCAGAGCCTGGCTGGCTTCCTAGGGCTGCCACAGAAATACTGTGTGAAAAACAGATCTTACTTAACACTCTGCTCAGTGCTTTGCAAGTTGCTGGTGTTTTACAGACCAAGTAATGGGAGTGCAGCCCTGTTTTGAGCTCCCAGCTCAGACGCTGGAAGGAACTACAGAAAACTTCCCAGATCTTTGGTCCCAGTGTGTCCCTGCAACTCAGGCTGGGGATGGGTGAAACCCTAGTGTGAAATGGGGAAGGAATGTGTCTGTGGGTCTGTTGCCAAACCATAGGAGCATGCAATGGTGAAAATAAGGGAAAAAATGAGGGCTTAAGCCTTCTTAACACTCCCTCTCTCATCTCAGTAGATCTGTGGCAGAAGTGCGTGGTGGCTGGTCTTATTTTGGCTTACTTCCAACTCGGGATGCTTTGGAGCACAGGATGTGTTAGAGGCAGGCACAGGGCTTCAAGCAAGGGCTTTGACACCTAAGGAACTCCACCTGGCTACACAAAGTCATGGATTTGTGATCCCTAGCAGCCCTTGGGATTACCCTCTAGCAGGATATGCTTTGTTAGCATCTCCAAGGGGTGCTGTTAGCTTAACTTGAGGTGTCACTGTGTGAAGGCTCTGTCATTTGACTAGATATAAGGAAAAAGTTTTTTATAATAAGGATGGTAAGGCACTCACACAGGTTACCCAGAGACGTGGAGGATGTCCCGTTCCTGCAGAAATTCAAGGTCAGGCTGGACGGGGCTCTGAGCACCTGATGGTGCTGTGGGTGTCTCTGTTCATTGCAGGGGAGTTGGACAAAATGACCACTCAGGGCCCCTTCCAACTCAAACAATTCCATGATTCTATAATTTCAGGGGTTCCCCCCAGGCTGTCTGCTTTAGTCCTCACAGTGCAGTCATGGGTTAAGTGAAGCAGAGCTTGCAGCATGGGCAGAGCAAGCAAATGACACGGAGAGCTGCAAAGGGGCGACAGCGAACGTGGGTAGGATGATGGAGGTAGCTGCTGCTGTCCTGCTCCTCGCATTCATCTGATTTCTTTGTTGCAGCCTCAGGAGGGCAAATTCCACAGGAGATCAGTGATTCAGTCGCGGTGGGATCAAAGCAGCCTCATTTCCAGGGTTTGTGTCTGCTCTTTGGATTCTCTGGCACAGGGACAAAGTCAGGGTTTTTCATCAGCTAGGGCACTGAAAGAGGCATCTGTTTGTATGTATATCTGTGTGTGTCTCTGTTTGGCCTCTCTCATGTCTAACACTGGCTGGGAGTCTCTGCTCTTCCTTCTGCTTGGGGCTTTCCCAGCTACCTGGCTGGCTATCTTTAAGAAATCCAGACAGTTCCCAGTTGGTTTGGGAACACTTCATCTCTTCTGTACTTGGCAGGTAGTGCCCATTTGTTTCAAAAGTTGTTTGGGATGAAAACATACAAGCTATGATTGCATAAACAGTAACTACACACACACACACAAATAAATAAGGAAAACCAAATCAAACAATTAAAGAAAATCCAAGCTGGAAGTAACTCTTCAAATGACTTTTCAGGGTCACATCTCCCCTCCCAGCATGAGCTGGAGCAAACTCTACAGAACAGCTTTTGTCCTCCAGTAGCTCAATATCCAAATACTTGTAGTTGGAAATGCTCGGTGAATGCCATGAGCGTGTGCTCTGAGTAAAGGAATGTCTGATGTGAACATCACTGTTCACAGACTTTTCCCTCTGAGTTCTGTCCATCACAGCCATCCCTCCTTCACCTGGATCCTCTTCCCTCCACCAGTACCACATGGAGTCAGTGTGGTGCAGCAATAGGATCTGAGTAAACAGAAATAAAAGCTAATCTGTGCCATATTCCCCAGAGAATATTTCAGACATCCTGAAAACATCCTCTGTGGCATCCTAGGGACATCCTATGGTAACCTTGAACCTTAAAGTCACCTTCTGGGGCATCAGTATGGGTGGCTTGAAAGAAAGGGCAGTGTTACGGCTAGCTGCCTTACACAGCTGCCTACACAGAACTGGGAGTCTGGTGACATGGGTTGAGGCTTCCATGCTCTCTATGCTGCACTTTCCCTCTGGTAAAATGATGTATTGCTGCTGACCTTCTGTAAGGTGCTTTGGGGTTTTCAACTGGGAAGCATTCCATGTACATCGCATGTTGTTGGGTAGAATAACAGAAAGCTTTAAGTGCAGACAGTGATTAAAAGAGCAGCTGGAAGTTCAGCTGGCATCTGTGGGCAGCAATATTCTGAAAACCTCATGTCATTAGGTGGATACTGATGGCTCTGAAAGCTCCCGCTGAGCAAAAAGGAGAAGGGACTGAGCCTGGGAGGCTGCAAAGGCCTATTCTGTCTGTGGCAAGTCAGGAGTTAAATCTGAGCAAGGATTAGTCAAAGTTACTGCTCCAGGCACAGGAGGCAGACAGCAGGTCCTTGGTGGAAGGTGTGCCATGTGATAGTCATTAAGGTTGGAAAAGGCTACTAAATTCTTCTAGTCCAACCATCAGCTCATCACCATCATGCCCACTAACCATGTCCCTCAGTGCCACATCAGCCTTTTTTTGCGGAGACCAAAAAAGTATGGATGGAGTTGTCTTCAGAAACTCCATTTGATGAGCTATTCCACAGACTCATGTTCAGCTCTTTTCTTGCCCCAGAATGTGGCTTTGCTTCTAATGGAAAGCCATGAAGCCAAAATACTACTAATAATTACAATAATAATAGCTGTTTGGCGTGACGCTTTGCCAAGAGCTTATGATTCAGGGGTTTGTTCTTATTTCACAGCTAATTCCCCCGTGTCCCTCTAGGTGGATGGATCCTTTTGGGAGATAGGGAGCTGCCAGCTTCACTGGAAACCACAGGGCTCCATGCAATGGAGATACTGGGAGTGTATCTGCTGTTTCAAATGTGATGTTCCATGGTCTCACATGTGATAGAGCTTCAACATAGATTTGCAATGTTATTTTTATTTCTGCTAAGAAGGCCATCTTTAGAGTGTCTCCAACATCTTGGGCTCCTATCAAACTAGTGATGTGGTGAAGAGAAATGGTGCTTATGTGTGATCCTTGAATAGAAATGAGGAAAAACAAAAAATGTGTACGCATAGGGAAGGTATTCATATACCTTCTTAGGATGGCAGGCTTTGTAAGGAGTAGGGAACGAACAATGAAGAGTGGAGGTGTTTTGCAATGGCTGCATAAGGGATCTCCAATTTAGTTGGGCTGATGAGCCCTGAAGGGGAGCAGTTGGACATTGCTCAACCACTCAAGCTCCAGGACATGGTACAGGGGCATGGAGAAGACTGGGAATGTCAGCAACAAGCTCTGTATTTTGCTGATTTTGAAATACCAGCCATCCCTGGAGCTTTTAAAAAGACTGTCCAGCCAGGAAGGGAGAAGTAGTAAGTTCTTTTCTCTTATAAAAACAATACAGCGCAGTTGGAGCTGATTCAGTTCGGTTTGTATCCAGCTCTGAAGCTGTTTGTGCTGATGATTCAGTTTGCTGCACTGATACCCACTGGAAAAGCCCTCCAAAATGCTCTCAGGAATATCAGTTCTGAGAAGAGTTGGACTTTCCTGACAATCAGCCACTAGCTGATACAACTTGATCTGCTCCATAATAGAATGGCTTAGGCTGGAAGGGACCTCAAAGACATCTGGTTCCAATCTCCTGCCATGGGCAGGGTTGCCAGCCACTAGATCAAGCGCCAGCTCAGGCTGCTTAGGGCCCCATCCAACCTGACCTTGAGCACCTTCAAGGATGAGGCATTCACAACCACTCTGGGCAGAGAATGCTTTTGTAGAGACCGGGCTGATCTGCTGTGACCTGAGGAGGCCTTTTGGATCTGAGCGTAGGAAGCTTTGCTTCCACAAAATCCTCAAAACAAGTTTCAAGAGCAGTTGTTACTGCGAAAAACTCTGCCTCACTTGCACTGTGTTTCGTGCAGTCAAGGTCTAGGAGAAAGTTATACGGCAGACAGTAAATCCCACCTACACTTCTTTTTTTTCTCTTTTTACAGATAGATGTCAGTGCCTTTGAGTGTATGCTACCTTTCAAAGTGGCTTTGTAAGCTGATAACACATTCTTCCGAGGCTACATAATACTTAGCACTGCTCTAACAATTTTTTATCTTCAAAGTGCTCTCCCCTGTGCAAAAGGAAAGTCAGTCCCTTCCCTGAAGAATTTCAAATCTAAAAAGACAAAAAGGGTTGGTAGAGAATGGAGCTCAGTGAAGCAAGCTCTCAGACAGTAGTTCACTTGCCATAAACAAGTCGTTCTTGGTTAACCCAAGATTTGGTGAAATCATGCCATATTTTCAAGGTTTTTCACCCCCGAAGTACGAAAGAAAAATGCATTTGGAAAGACTGCAATCTTGCATCTTGCTCTTTGCAAAACTAAAACTTTACATCTTGAATCAGAATTTTGTGTGGGAAAGTAACATTTTTTTTTTTTTTAAGCCCATAAAAATAAAATAGAATAAAAACAAAACAGAACAGACAATGAAAGAAATATTTCATTTTAAATGAAAGGAAATAATATTTTATGTTTCCCATTCCATCCACTAAATCAAGAAAAATAAAATCAATGCTGGAAAGAGTCTTTGTAAGAGAAAAGCATTATAACCCCTCCTGCAAAATGGAGAACCTAAATGGTAGCTGGATATCATTGCACTGATTTTTATGGTTGACCTACTGGTTACCCTTGCCCTTCCCAGACCTATGTCATGCATCAAAGCCAGCTACAGTATACTCGTGATTTCCTAAGTGGGGTGCTGGGATTGCAGCCTGCATTCCCTAGTATTGTATAAGGAAGAGCCCTTGCATGAATCGACTTGCAAAGCACTTGCTTTTCTGAGCTTCTCTTGCTTGAAGATCAGCAGACAGCAGAAGGGATACAGAAACTCTTGGAAGTTATAAAAAATACAGTGGGATGGACGTTGTAGACTAGTTTTTGGTGTTCTCCTGCCAGGTATGGGTAAGTAACAAACCTCATGGATGCTGTGTTGGACAGTACTGGGGTCTGAAGCATCAGCCTTCATCACAGGAGAGCTCTCAGATTTGTTATGGGCAGCCACTAGGGTGAGAGCTTAAGGAAACTGGTTGCTTTAAATTCATCTTAAGCATAAGTGGAAATACCACAAGCAGCTATGTTTGTTCTTTCCTTTTCTTCCAAAGTAAGGAGCCTAAACATAGTCCTTCCCATAAAGAAGGGGAATTTGGGGGATTCTCCCACCACAACAAAAAATCCATCTTCCCTGAGCACCAGCCTGCCTCCCTGTAGGCAGAAGCTGGCTATGCTTGCTTGAGAGCAGTGGGTTGGACGTCCTCTTGCCTTGCAGCATCCTTGCTCTGCATGCTGTGATAACGGCTCATACTGCCAATTTACAAAAGAAGCAAAAAAAAGATCACTGTGAGTACTCTGAGAAGGCCCAGCATAAGGCCTCAGCCTTAAAATAATTAGTATTGATTTGCTCCAATAACTCGGGCCGAATGTGATAGTTCCACAAGCTACATCTGCCTAGAGGCTCTGTGCTCAAAATAGCTTCCTTTTCTGTTCTCCTTCACCTCCCTTTGCTCCTCCACAACACTGCAGAGTAGTGTTCTGTGGGGCACTATAGGGAGAATGCCATTATAGACTGTGTGGGCACTCAACAGTCAGAAAAGTTGAGCCAGGTTGACTTAGGTTTGAGTATTAGAAACCAAAGTACAGAAAACCACACATCTGTGGTATCTCACAGCAAACAACCAAAAATGAGTCCTGACAAAATCAGCTCCTTTACGACTTTGTTTGAGAGGGGTAAACGCCCTGTTTCCTATAGACACTAAAAAGCTGGCTGGAAGTGTTGGCAAATAACTTTTTATAAATCCCCATTGCCTACCACTGTTGCACAAGCAGGAGAATAATACTCTCTGCTCTTATCTTTTTGGCATATAGTCCCTGCAGTGTAAGGATGTCTATTTGCAGTTTCCCATTAGTGTCTAGCACAGTGGGTGCAACAGTAAGTTTAATTACGATTGGGCTGAGGGAGAAAAGACAACCACAATGGGGAGAAGAGGTTTGTAACCATCGCAGCTTCTCCTCCTCCTCCCCTGGTTTCCCAGAAAAGCTCAGGCAAATTCCTCATGCTCCTCCCCAGATTGAAGGGAAAGGCTTTTAAAGAAAAACTTAGGGGAGGTTGGAAGAAAATTGGTTCAATGTGTTCTGCCAGTTGGTCTCCTTATGCAGCCATTACCCTGGACGCGAGTTACCTTCAAGTTCTTCAGACACATGCAATTACTGGCCTCTAGAGAGGCTGAAATAATACATTGCACAATGTGATGTTGGGGCTCCACCTCCTTCCTCCCATAGCTGGGCACCCCCACAATACCTTATAATACACACCAGGGTGTCCCACAGCAAAGATTTGGGGATATTTTTTCTACTTACAAAGCCAAAAAAAAAAAAAAAAAAAGGAAGAGAAAAGAAATTAAGCTCAAAGCTTCTAGCATAATGATATAAATCATTGGACGGATGTGTAATAGTCATGTCCTGAAAAATATGCATATACCATTTTTATGCTCTTTTGGGAAACAACACTGCTCTCCAAAAGAGAGGAAAATCTATTCCCATCATTTCCTAGAAATGCTCTGAAAAGGGAGAGGAAAACCTCCCAAGCAGCTAAGGAGGAGGAAATTTGGGATAGGGGATATTCTGACAGCAAAACTTACCATGCAAATGAAAAGTTGAGCATGAGATCGCAAGGGATAAAACTGCACCAGCATCCAGACCCCAACTGGAAAAATAAAGGAAAGAAGAAGCTATGTATGAGATGAACCGGTTAGGGCAGACCAGTCTGTTTCTCACTTCAAAATAATGTTATGTCACAGAGATATGAGTAAGGGACACAAAGACACAGAGAAATAGAATAATTAGCACGTCTCCATCAGTGCTATTGCCTGGAGGGACATGGGACTGTGTGTGGTTGTGTCTCCTGTGCTGCGCCTGCAGAGGTCCATTGCGCACACACTGAATTCCAATGTTTAAGATTTTCAGGTTTGCAAATTTGTCTTCTGACTCCCTTTTACCTCCATTTTCGAACTGAGAAGCTGGGACATGAGGAGATGGAGGCACTGGGGGGCATGGCTTAGTGGGAATGGTGGCGGTGGGTTGCCGGATAGACTAGGTGATCTTAGTGGTCTTTTCCAGCCTTAATGATTCTATGATTCTATGGAGTAGCAGATATAACTCACCTGCTCAAATCTCTGTCAGAGGAACTCAGCCTCACCTTTGATCACACTTGAATGTTGGGCAGTTGTACAGATGCCAAAATAGGAGCTGCTTTCTTGAAAATCTGGCTTTTAGTGACCCATTCCAGTGAAAATGTGGAGACTTTGACATTTTTGAGGGAACTATTCAGCTTACAGACTAAGGCGCACAAATTTAGATGTCCAGCTGTCCAAACTCCCATTATAGTCAATGAGGTCAAGGGTGTGATGTAGTTGTCTAAACATAGGCATCTAATGTCGTCTTTAATACCCTTGGATATCCAAGATACCCCTTGGAGCTGAGAAACACTACTCTATGGGAAACCTGCACCCCTCTAGAGCGTCAGGTGGAAACTTTGCAGGACACCCCAGAGCATCTAGACGCCTCTATCTATGCAAATGAATTGCTCCCTTGATCAGTATTAAGTAGAATCAGGAAAAGTAGACATCTACAGATGTTCAGCATTGAGTAGGTCTCTAGTGACAATTAAAGAATCACCTATCTCAAAGCACAGTGAAGCTTAAGAGTGAGACTGATGCTTGATCCCACAATCAAGAGTGTATTCCTTCCTTTCGATGTCTATGAATTCATAACCCAAGTGGAGTGGCCCTGAACTCCAACCTGGTGACCCTCATCCCAAATTCAAATACAGTGTGAAAGCAGAGCTGGGAAACCTGTGAAGTCTGGTTCATCTGGGAGATCGTGGATTGTTCGTGGGAGACAGTGATGAGGAAAGACACTGTTCAAATGGTTCCAAAGGCCTGAGAATGAGTTCATGGAATCGTAGAATCATTAAGGTTTGAAAAGACCACTAAGGTCACCTAGTCCAACCCATTCCCACTATGCCCACTGACCACATCTCTCAGTGCCACATCTCTACAGTTCCGGAACACCTCCAGGGACGGTGATTCCACCACCTCCCTGGGCAGCTGTTCCACTGCATTACCACTCTTTCTGAGCATAATTTTTTCCTAATATCCAGCCTGAACCTCCTCTGGTGCAACCTGGAGCCATTACCTCTCATACTATTACTATAACCAGGGAGCAGATGCTGACCCCCCACCTCACCACAAGCTCCTTTCAGGGAGTTGTAGAGAAAGATAAGGTCTCCATCGAGCCTAACTAGGGGTTAATAGGAACCCTATTTAGCTAGGTGACTGAAACCCAGAACGGCTTTGGCTCACCAAACTCTGTAGCAGCCCAGCTCCCTATGAGTGCTCTTGTCCTGTTCTTTTTCTCTGCTACTGTCCATTTTCATTGTGTTCATATATTCCAGGTTCCAGGTGTTGGTTATGATGACTTCTTTCCTGTGGAAGTAAGCTTTTTGCTTAATTTTAAGTCTTATATAAATCAAACAGCTAAGAAAGTGTATATGAATATGACCTCATTTTTCCCTCCTACCTCCCCCCACACACTTCCCCAGTTGACATGTTTGTGCAAATGTTGGAGATGAATAACGTAAATAGACTTCTTTAACAGTGATAGCTTATTAAAATAGCATGGGTGTGTGAATTTCTATCGCTAACCGGGAACCCTGCTGCTTACCAGTTGCAATGCCATACATGCATTATTCAGCAGCTGAAAAAGCCCATTGTTCCTGTGTTCTGGAATTAATCAGTTGAGTATGAAAATTACCTGTCACCAAAATATCGTGTTTACTCAGTCCATCAAAACAGCCAGCACTGACGGTGGTTGGATTTCCTCTGTAGAGCGCTACACGCTAAAATAGTTGTTTATGAACGCGATGGAGACCTAGCGGTGTTAAGGAGAATGCAAGGAAGCAATCTTTTTCATCTGTCTGTGAGCAGGAGTTTAAAGCCTGTTGTGGAGGGAAGAAAGATGAAATGCACGGAGCAGGGAGCACCTGTGAGTTATAATTCAATCAATCTGAAATGCATAGTGTTATTGTGACAGATCTAAATCCGACTTTCAGGCTTAAGTGTTTTCCAGCTGCAGCAGAAGCATGTGAGGTCCTTGACTTCATTATTTTGCTTCCATGCAGTTTCTGAGCTGTGGTACTTTTCTTTACTGAAAGCTGCGGCCTTTCTTCTGTTTCTCTTCTCCTGGCCCTTGACCTCTTCACTACATTTGCTCCTCTTGTTGCCAAAGCAGAAGCATTTGAACATCTGTCCTTGCCTATTTTCACCACTCTGCTGTATCAGATTAAGGAGGCCCAGGGCTGAGCTATGCGGCGGTGCATCTCTAAAAAGACCATTGTGGACAGTCTGATTGAACTGAGAGACCTGAGTGCACAATAACAAAACAAAAAAGTTTGTAAAGGAAAAGAGTGCCCTATTTGGCTTATTTATTTATTTATTTATTTATTTATTTATGAGTCACCAGGATATTTGGAATAGGCAGGAGTGCTATTTATCCTAAATATCTTTTTTTTTTCCCTTTTCATTTTTACAGATTATTTTCCCAGCACACGTAGGTATGTCCTTAAATAGGATCCCAGTTCTTCATACACAAGTGCATTTATTTGCTCATCTGGGAAGCAGCAGCTTTGTGAGCAGGGATGAAGGATGTGGATGGCACTGTCCCTGCTGGGTCTCCAGGTCCTTGCAGAGCCCCACGGGGCAGAGGCAGATGTGCAGCAGCAAGGTGCTGCCTGCGTCTTTGTCTGCAGAGGCATTCATTTCAGTCTCTCGCCTTTAATTTGCCCAGATGTTGATTTTAATTAAGCTCCTTAAGTTTCACGGTCTTTGAGATCTCTTTCACTCTGTCAATTTCTGTTGAAGCTGACAGGCAGCATGATCACAGACCTGCTTCCTCCTAAATTCAGGCTAACGTATGAGAGCAAATGTGACTATTTCCAAGCAGGGTTAATTCATTCACCTGGGGTGTGAGATATCAGCGATGTCGCATGTTATCCATCTGACCTTGAATCTGGGAGTGCCATATGCTCGCTGATGCTGGTCGCAATTTTTTTCCCCTCATTGACTTCAGTGGGTGTCTGATCAGGGTCTTAATCTGCGTGTGCCTGTAATCCCAATCAGCAAATGGGCACACTCTTTTCTTTGTTTAAAATAGCTTCTCATGATTGTCCTTTGTGCAAATTCCAGGACAACGTGGGGGTGGGTGCCACTTTCTGGATCACCTGTTCCCAAACATAGAGACAAAGCCTTGCCACCTACCCCTTATGGATGCTCCTACTGGGGGTTTTCAGAGCATACCCATGTCTTACAATTGTAGTAGCGTGCCTCCATGTCCGTGTCTTACAGTTGTATACCTAGTGTGCCCAAGGCAGAGAGCATAACCCAGGGAATAAGTTGGCCTTGTTCAGTGAGACATAAGTCCTCTAGCACTCAGGCAACTGTCTCCATATTCGTCTGTTCTTAGCGTGATCAATCCTGTTTGCTTTGCAAGAATGTTTTAAGGATAAATAAAATGCCAAGGAGAAAAATGGTTAATTTTGCTGGAGAAAACCTAGAAAAAATTAATGGCTTTAAAAAGTATTGAAAGAAAAGAGAGAGAATGATGACAATGCCAAACATTCCAATTAACACTTCTGGAAAAAAATCTGTTCTCCTCAGACGTGTTTCTTTGATCTTTTGACTGAGACCTGTCTTGCTGGTCTGAATGCTGGTATCTCTGCTCTTTCCATATACAGTGTGTCCCTGGCCTGGTTATTTGAATTCCCTAAGCCAGAAACTGCTTCATTCATTGCAAATATGTCAGCTCTGCTCCAGGCTCTGTAATAATAACTCTTTCACTTCAGCTGATGAGATCTAGATATCAATCTTGCTGAGGTCACCAAAGGAAAAAAAATTAGCTTGGTCACTTCTCCATTGAAGATTCAACACGAGCCATTTATCTTCGCCTAGGGGGCCTTACGCTTCCCCCTTGTTTTATCAGAATTGCACAAAAAAAGCACAACTGAGATTTCTCTGAGATTAAAAAAAAAAACCCTCCTTGACACCATTCATTTTTGGTACCTACAATGTCATAGGGATGAAGTAGCAAAAAGCTTCTCACTTTATTAATGCCAACCATCTCTGTTAGAAAGAAGCTATGAGTCTGACCTGAGCTCTCCTCAAATGCAAAGCACAAAATCCCAGTACTCAGAGACGTTACACAGACCTCGTAACAGCCTTTTCTCTGGTGCTTACTAATACTGAGCGGAGAAAAGCAAGTAAATGAATTCAAGCCTGTTTATCCCCATCTGGTTAGATGATGTGTTATTGGCAGGCCTGGCTGAATTTGCTTTGTGTGGCACCTTATACAAGACACCTAAGGCATATGTCTTCCAGATAAAAGCCAAGTCCCCTGATTAAAGGGTCGAAGCAGAGTGCTGACAGTAGGAAGACGAAGCAAGCTGTTACTGAGCTCTGCAGAGGGATGGGAGTGGAGATTTCAGAGCAAGACAGTGAAAAGCTGAGAAAAGATGCATTTCATCCAGACAGAGATACATGCACTGCTGAGTGAGATTCAAAATCCTACCTCCATTCACCTCCAAAATACAAACCAGAGAGAAACCCCCACCAGGGCCCAAATTTAAACAGAGGGAAGTGGTGGGGCAGTGCTGTGCTGTGCTCCTGGAGTGAGTCCAATGGATGTCACAAGGTCCACTAGTTGTCTCCACCATCACCTCTCCATCCTTCCTCACTCCCATCTTCAGGCAAGCTGTGAGGAATGCAGATCATGAGCATGTGGGATTTGGGCTGACTCAAGAAAGGCACCAACCATTATTAGGTGGTACGAACCATCATTAGATGGTTGCCAAGCTGGACCAGCACCTGTATTGGGGATTGAGGGCATCCCCACCATTTCTCTTTCTCCATGTTCCTGCAAGGTTTTGATGTTGTATCTCCCCTGGGAACAGCTTTGGGTACCTTCTGGTTGTACAGAGCTGAACCTTTCCTGGGGGAGCGGTTTCCATCTCCATGGGCAGCCCTCAGCACGTCCCACTAAGAGCGGCTCCATACCTGGGGAGCGGCTTTTGGTGCACTGCGTAAGAAGCTGGTGTACAGCATCCCCAAAGCAAAGATTAATTAATGAGTGTTTGCACAGCACTTCAAAGGTGTGAAGAGCCATATAGATGTTGCTAAGTATCATTGTTAATTATGATTAGGTGCAATATTTTAATACATCAATATTGCACGGTAAATAGTGTGAAAAGCAAGAGCTGAAGATCAGCAGCTGCTGCCATTTTATCCTTACATCTGGAGATACGTTGACCCAGTGGACACAACGAGGTCTGGGGGTCTAAAGGGTGTGTGCAGTAGGTGTCGGAAGCCAAAAAGTTGTTTTGGTGTTAACCACCCTGGCACAGACTGTTTGTAAGGAGTGGAAAGAAGGCAGAGCAAAGTCGTGTTTTGAAACAAAACAAAACAAAACGAACAACACAGCACATAGCAGAATCTAGCAGCTGAATGAACATAATTTCGGTGGCCCGTTTTAAGGAAACCACCACCTCACCAGCCTTCACACCTCACCAACAGCAATGCTTCTGCCAAATGCATGTTTTTCAATAGCAAGTTTTAGATTTTTGAGTGCTAAAAAGGGTGACACCAGACTGAGGACTGTCCCCAAGCAGCCACTTACAGGTTTTCCCTTCTGTCTGGGGGGTACTTGCTGTTCATTGCAGGGGAGTTGGACTAGATGACCTTTAAGGGTCCCATCCAACAGGAACAATTCTATGATTCTATATTTCTACAGTTTCTACCCTGGGTGTCCATGCCAATGTTCCTTGTGGTTCTCCAGCTGGGAGGACAGGGACAGACTTGGGAGGTCAGCTCTCATCTAACTGCATCTGGGTTTGCCTGCAAACTTTAGGGTTTGTGCACCCACCCATCAATCACCTCAAAACAGGGGGAATGCTGCTCACCACCTCCACCTCCCCACAGCCTCCAGCTGCCTCAGTGCTCAGCAAAGGAGCTGTAAATCCAAGGATTAAGCTCTTGAGCCAACACATCTGACAGACATGCAGTGTTAGGCAAAACCCTGTTAAAATCAAACAGCTGAGTATTCCTCAGGCTGGGGCCGTTTTCTCAGTTCCTCACTTTCCTCACCTGTAAGGCTGAAGGACAGTAATTTCCTTTATGAAACAGGCTGAGACGTATGGCTGTAGGGCCTAGAGCCAACTGGAGTTAACTTTTATTAAATGGATTCTGAAGGCCAGAAGGACCAATGTGATCGATAGGTCTTGTCCACATAACCTTCTTCTGCACATTTTTTGTACTGATCCTTTAACTCCTATTTTGGGTCTAACATATTGTTTTTAACCTGTGCCTTCATCCACACTGTGGACCTCCCAAAGAATGGATCTGGCACTTGGTGCTGTTGACACAAAGCTTGATGCAAGGATGAGTTCGTTCATATTTGTAAGGGGCTATAATTTGGTGGCTGAAAGGGCAGGAATATCAATCAGTTGTGTATGAATGCTATCAAAACTCAGATTTGCCATAGAAAAGGGAAAAGAAGTAGAGTGGGGAATTGGTACACAATAAATCCACTTAACATACATAGAGAGAAACTTGCAGTGAGTTGCTCTGCTTCCTCTCCTTTCTGTCACTCATGCCTTATTAATAATGCTTGTGATGTTAATTTTCCTCTCACATAAATGACAAATATAAAGGTCTGATTTATATTGTTCTTGCAATGCAAAGATATATACACAGCCTTGGAGAGAAACTCTGATCATTCCTTTCCCCTGGTAAACATAAATATTCAATAATTAATATTGAATTTTTGGAAGGCTGATCTGTTCTCTTGATCTCTACAGCATCCTGTTGACCCTGTCAAGTGTTATAGGCAGCACTATATTGAAAACAGGGCCTGGTCTATAGCTGCATGTACCAAGTGAAGCTATTCAATCCCAGTCAGAAGGTGATATATTAACCAGCTCAGAGCTGTCATCACTGCATTACTGCCTTGCTGAAGAAGCAGCACTCTGATTACACCCTTCATGCAGTGATTTGGGAATTTCTTGTCCTGTATCTGTTCACAGGAGTCCTTGATCTTTCCCATTCCAGATCACAGAGAGTTCTTGACCAAGCCAGTGTGGAGTGGCGGGAGAGCATAAGCTTCTTGAGCTCTGCCCACTCCTGCCCCTGTGCTGCTGAGTACCTTTGGGACTCAAGAGCATCATTGCAAAACAGCCATGGAGGAGGATCACGGAGAAATGAAAGGAAGGAATAGATTCCAAAGCATGCTATTTTGAGGATAAACATTTAAAAAAAAATAATCCAAAGATACAGCACAACAAAATTCCTCCCCGGACTCCCTGGGGACTTCATCTCCTTCCTTGCTTGACCTCTACTAACACTGCTGAACTATAAATAAACCTGTGATAGTCATGACACGAGCCAGGCTGCCAAAGCAGCGTGGAAAGGGGATGGAAATGCTATGAATGATCTCTACTATCTGAAGTGTTACTTCACAGTATTTCTTCCTAGTGACCAAGAGGAGGGGAAGAACAGACCCAAGCAGGTGAAAAATGTCTTTTTATTCCGGTCTTTCAAATTCATCCCCTTCTTTAAACTGCTTTAAAATGTATAGGTGCTTTTCTGCCTGTAAATAAATTGCTCTTTTGTGCAATAAACATGTAAATTAGACTATCGAGCATCTCAGATACAAAGTATTTCCTTTTGGGTGCCATAAATATCGCAGTGTAGCCTCTGTCTGCGTTAACAAAGTTTCTGTCTCATAATCAAGACATAGGAAGAATCATTCTCACAAAAACATACCTTATTCCCCGAAAATGGTTTGTTGTATGTTACCAGTCAATCCTTTAAGAGTCTGTAGGCAGACCCTTCCTGCTATAAATCAGTGTCACTCCACTGAAGTCAACGGAGATTATATAAACTGAGGGTCTGACTCCGTGTGTGTGTCTCCCACTCCCTTATGCATGGTGTGTTTTAATCAGCTGAAGCAGAGAGCTTACAGTATAACCTATTTGAGGAAGGAGAAAAAATAACATTAGAGAAGTGATCTTCTTTATCTAGGGCATGGATTTTCTGTTTGAAGCCTGGGATTGTAATGATGACTGAGAAACAGCTTGCTGGTGAATGTTTGTGGGTCTGTTTGCAACTGAGAAGAATGATATTCTTTTAAATATTCTAAATAAATTTTCAAGGCTTGCTTCTTTATAGAGTGTACTTCTGGTGGTGGCATCTCTGACCGCAGGAATGTTTCTTGTATGATGCTGTGCTCAGGAGTTCTGCGTTCTGACCCATTACTGCATCAAAAATGAAGAGATTGAATTTAGTTCCAATAAAATTGCATTAAGTTTGCAATAGATGTTTTTTATTTCCAATTGGATATGGCAGCTCCCTTCTACACAAAAGAACAAAGTACAGCGTTTCCAACAAAAACCTCCGGAGGTCCTATTTGTGACCTTGTCTCTAGAACTTCTGACAATGTCCTATTGAATTAGGTTCCTATTTCTTTATCAAACATACCTTCCTACTAGTATTGATGAGTAATTATGGATTGGCAACACTTAAATCTTACGCATGCAACGTAAGCTAGACAGTCCAGAACACCACTGAGATGCTCTTTCTTTCACAAAGAGATGATGTATGGTAGAGTTTGATATTTATCCATTACTGTAAAAGTCACTGTGAAAGGCAGACATTTTGAACACATTCTTGCTTTTTTATCTGAGCATCATCATTACAAGTAGACATGACTTGAATTTTTCCATGAGTATTTAACATCCTGTGTTCAGCAAGTTTTCCAGAAAACAATTTACAGGAGTTTAATTTTAAAACTGTTTGCTCTGCCAATCTATTACTTCCACTGGGTGGTTCCATCAGGTTGGATATCAGGAAACAGCTCTTCTCAGAAAGAGTGATGATGCATTGGCACAGGCTGCCCAGGGAGGTGTTGGAGTCACCATCCCTGGAGATATTCAGGAAACGTGGAGATGTGGCACTGAGAGATGCAGTCAGTGGGCATGGTGGGATGGGCTGATGGTTAGACTAGATGATCTTAGTGGTCTTTTCCAGCCTTAGTGATTCGATGGTTCTATGATTGGCTGCTATGTGTTTAAAAGAAAACAATACTATACTGAACGGTGAGCTACTGAATAATGAATTCTATTATTTTATCCTGGAACAGATTTAGGAGCATTCTGAACATTGCATTTATTTTTTGAATGCCTAAAGTTGTAGCTCTACTTGTTTGCAAAGAACAAGCAAAGCAATTCTACAAAATTCCAGGAATCAAATTCATGCTGTTTTGTTTATACTTATTTACCAAATCTGTTTCCATTTTCTGACTAGCTCTCATTGTAACTAGAGTTTATCAACATTTCTCAAATACCAACATTTCAGTGCAACAGATTTGTTTGGGGGGAAGAAGAGGAAATGTTCATTTCATTCCAAAAAAGAAGACTACTTATGAGTCAAATTGTTCCATCTGATTTTTATAAAGCTCTATTTTCAATTATTATTTCACACATCTCGCAGGTTTCTGGGCAGAATCAGATAGTTTTCAAGACATTTCCTAAAGGCCCCTAAAGCTGCTGAACAACTGCAAATTTCTGTCATTCCTGTTAATGAGAATGATGTTTCTAGAGATTCCCTATGTAGGACAAGTGTTTCATTTCTTTTCACATCTTTAGTGCTTCCAAGTTTGTTTATTATTTATTGTGAAATTATCTAGAGTTGTAAACTTACATGGATGCCCTGAGGAATCTGGAGAAACAATACAGAAAGGATCAGAACAAAATCAATATATTCTTGTCATTGCTCAGAAGGTGATACGTCATGTTATCAGCCTTACTTCTTATCCTGACCTGTTTCCCTACCTGATTGCAATCACTGATGTACATGGTACGAACAATCTGTGGCACAGGCTTGTCTATAATTTCTCATTCTTACTGAATCCAGTAAATGCCAAAAAGTGTGAATGAGCTTCGGTGAAGTGGTTCCTGTCTTACGGCTGTGGTAGGTGTAGAAGTGAGCCTGGCCCTTATGGCTGGGACTGCTGATCTCTAGCATTACTGATTATTTAATATCAAACATTCCGTGTCTGAAATAAGTTTGCTGGTAGTTTGACTTAACAAGTACGGTCTGTACAGCCCACATACTTTTAAAATAATTATTTTCCTCCCACAGCTATTAGTGAAAACTGTGACATCTTCCCCTTGTTCGCAGTGATATGTCATCTCTGCTGCAGCACCAGATGGTCCAGGAAAATGAGCAGGAGAAATAAGCGTGTCTATTTTCCCCTTCTTTAACATGGCAAGAAAATAAATGTGAAATAAAGAATGTGTTACCTGTGCTAGGATAAAGCCTCAGACATGATGGCTCTCTCTGCCAATTTCCTGTTCTGTCTCCTCCACCAGTGCTGCTGTTGCTGGCAGGTGAACTACATGCATAGATTTGTCCTTCTTCCAAGCCCGCCTTCCTTGAGGTTCAGATGCAGGAAACACAACCCAGCCATTGTTTTTTGTCAAAGATTGTTGTATATCATGTATCCCACCTGGCCCACCCCATGACTAAAGCCTTCTGTTGGAATTTGGAAAACTAACTTTGATTCCACTATGGAGATCCTGAATGACTTAAACTGTGTTCATGCCTTGTGCTCCGCCAGTTGCATAAGACAACAATTCTTATCTTTCCTCTTGCTTATTTAGAGACAGGGAATATGTATGACACTGGGATCAGGCAGTCGGGTGAGAGCGAGATCTCTTCCCATGCCTAAAAAGCATTTAGTACACCCACACCTGTGAAGCAAAACTTGGAAATGTGAACTGAACACAGTGGAGGAAACTCTACTTACCTGTGCAGGTAACAGACAGTAGTTGTGAGGCTCGTGCCACTACCAGACTGAGAAGTGGTGCCAGGCCATCCATGACTCTTCTTTGCCTGAAAACTGAAGATGGCAGTAAGTCCTAGCAAATATCCTCTGGTTACTGGATTAATAAAAGAAGCCCTTTTACTGACCCTCACTGCCTTGCCTTGAAGGTCAAAGACCTTCTTTTCCAGGAGCACTGGATGAGCATTCTCCAGTCTCATGTACCATCCACCTAGGAGGGTCTGGAGCTGTGGTGACTCCTGCTGAAGTGTTCCCAGATTTACTTTTATCCAGTTTCAGAACACAGGGATGAGGGAGAAAAGAAAGGGGAGCTGATGGCCTTCCCAGTTCTCCTGCAGCCAGGGTTTCCTCATGCACTGAAAACATTTCATACACAGCTGCCTTGCAAGAAGCTTGTCACCCAGGTTGGAACAAGAGTGAACTGAAGGTAACTCGGACATTAGCTCCACATAGCACCTTCCCTTCCACTACGTCTTCCCTTTCAGCTTGAGCTAGTCACTAAATCAGCCTATAATCCAAACTTTCTTAACATTGCTGCATTAAACTGCTACCCCAGGTAGCTAACTAACTATGCTAGGTGCAGGGACGTTTTTCATGGTAGACATGTCCTTCATGTCCTGGCAGAGGTTCCAGTCTCTCACTTTGATCTGCTTGCATGGGACGTAACAGCATTCATGAAGATATGAGCATGAAATTCAGCTGTGAATAGTCTGGCCTCTTGTTTTGTTTTGCTGCCTGCTCATCAAAATGTTTGTTAATCCTCAAGTTATCTTCAACTTCTGCACCAGTGGTTACATGTGTCAGAGTTTCCTAATACATGTTTCTTATTCTCTCCCTTGAAAGCCCTGTCATTTATCAGATAATAGAAACAGTATGACTGAAATGAACTACAACCCAATATGGATATAAAATATTCTGAATGAGCATCTTATGAAGAAAAAGATCCTGAAATTTCTCCAGTGATAGCTTGACAAAAACATAGGAATAAAGAGCAGCTTTCCAAAAGCACAGATTGGGTCATAAGTATTTTCTGGCCCAAATTACAGCTGTTTATCTCTTCTCACAGCCACCCATCACAAGTGGTTTGAGCACTCACCCATAGTTCTTATTCTTGGCAAAATGCCATGCTTCCATTTTCTTTTCATTACTGACCTACAATAAATTGTACTGATGTCCCAAATGCAAAAGTCTCACCAGTCCATTATCAGTCCCTAGAGCCATCCTTTTACATGTAGTTAAACTTAGATCTCTCGCATCTCCGAGGCCTCTCTCATTTTCAGACCATTTTCCATTTAGATTGACTGAAGCTCTGAAAGGCTAAATGACTTGGCCAGGGTCATCGAGTGAGTATGTGGCTGAGCAAGAGAGCCCCTGTGCATGATGACAACTGTAACCTTCTCCCCAACCCAGCCCCAGCCCAGAGCCCTCAAGCAGTATAAAAGGATTTTATAGGCAAAACATCAGCTCACAGCAAATTGCAGATCCTTAAATAGAGGGGTTTATAATGGAAATACTAAGAGAAACCTGACTGTAGCAGTGGAATAGTAGTAATGCATTACTTATTCCATTAATGGCTGTATTCTTAATAGAAACAGGTTCATTACATGGTAAGGAGCAAAGTTTGCATTAAATAGAAACATCATTTGGTGTTTTATTGATTAAAAGGAGATTAGATTTCCATGATGTTCTTTAGCAAATAGGATGCCTCGGAGGAAATGTATATATTTATATTATAAGGAGGAGGGTTTTATTACAGCATAATGGAAAGAAAATGTATCTCATAATGATAGTTTATATCACACAAGGGATCTGATAACTAGAAGTTTAACTCTTAACCTAGCATTGGCCCTGAAGTCTGTATTAATGGAAAACTAAGGTTTTCTGTTGGATAGCCTATTGTTACTGCTGCATGTGACAGCAAGGTTAGACCCTCTCAACTTGACTAAAAGGCACAATCAAATCTGTCCCTGAGGACTGCAAAGCTGGCTTACATGGAAGGGGAGAACGGAGAGGGCAAATTACTATACTGAAATATTGGCATCAGCAGAAACATAATCATCTCCAATCAACGAATATATGGCGTACCCTTGTTTCCTTAATGGTATAAATATCAGCAATGCTAATTACCCACCAGCTAGTTCTTTCATGCGCCTTTCAGACACATGTGGCTTTGAAAACGTGTCTTTAATAAGTGTCAGGGCTGTGGGTGAGGGGCTGAATTTCAGCTGTGTGGGGGCCACCCTTCCCTCATTGCAAAGGGGTTAACTGCTGATACCATGGTGCTGATGTGAATGTCTGGATGGGCAGCCTCACTTGAAAGCAAACACCTGCACACCCCATTGTGCATGTTCAGTTTAAGCAGAGATACTCCAGGTGATAAAGTTTAAATGAATACCCCAAAGTGGTTGGGCTATCTGAAATACTCTTCTTCCTTCATGTGTGTCCTCCCTGAGATCATATCCCTATATGTCTTCATTCACAGGTACGTGGTTTGAGCAAAAACCCACTGGCTCTTCTGTCTGCCATGAGTCAAATCCATCAGGTCAGTCAACAGTTAATGGTAAAGCTCCCATTAACTTCTATGGGACCTAAATAATTCTGAGGAGTTCAGTTAATGTTAATAGATGTCTAATGCCAGTAACTAACAATATACCTTTAACAAGCTAATAATTTCTTGACAGATGTTGGACTAGTAAATATTCCAGTGGTCTTTGGTGATAGCTGTTTGACAGCTTTGGAAAAATGCCTCTCAAGGCAAAGAAAAATGGCTTTCTACCAGCCGCCCTGCAGATGGTCAGGTTTTACAACTTGGCTGTATTTTGATGCCCTTTTTTTCTTTTTTACTATGGCTGAAATATGCACGATAGGAAGGAAATACAGTAAATATAGTTTGGTTGGCTCTACCATTCAACCAGAGTGCAATATTATGGTTCCTAAGTGCTTACTGGCAAGTATGGTCTGTTCATTTCTAGTTTTTTTCTCTAAATGCCTGAAAAATGGGGCTGAGGACTCCAGTACTTTAATTTGAGCTTTTTCCAGGAAGCAGGCAGCAGCCCTAACTACTCTTTCACCAAGTGAAAAATCAGGAAAAAATTTCTTCTCATAAAACGTTGTGATACATTGGAACAGGTGGAGGTGGTGGAGTCACCATTCCTAGAAGTGTTCAAGAACTGTGGAGATGTGGCACTGAGGGCCGTGAGTTAGTGGGCATGGTGGGATGGGTTGACGGTTGGGCTAGATGATCTTAGTTGTCTTTTCCCACCTTTATGATTCTATAATTCTGTGATTCTAAGAGAAGTGTATAAGGCTCCAGCTGTCTGGAGATATAACATTTCAGTGTTTCCAGGTGGGTGCAAGGTGTGAGGTGGGAAAAAAAGACTATTTTAGAGGTCTCCCAGGTCTTTAATATCTTTACATGAGAAGTGTTTCTTGCTATGATGTTCATAATCCTTGAATCCAAATCCACAAAAGAGGCAAATCTGTTCAGAAAAATCTGCTTGAGTTTGCAGATAGCCTGGAAAAGCAAGTGAGATGGGAGCTGCCCTGATCTTTCAACAGGAAATCACAATGTACTTCATCCACTGCCTCCTATGGCCCAAGTCCCTCTTTGTGTTGTCCATGCACGCCACAAACAAGAGTTTCCAAAAGCTACACAGGATCACATGGGATGTAATCAAGCTGGTCTGCAGGTCATGACTACAGTAATAGGACTACAGTAATAGTTCCCTAGTTTTCACCCAAGGATCATAGAGTTTTCACCTGTGCCACACCTGAACTATGAGATCAGTGCTGCTTTCAGCCACCCTTTGTACTTGCCTACTTTTTGCCTACCTTTGACACGTAACAAGCATGGGAAATCTCCTTCACTCACAGAAAACTTGTTCACTAATCTCAGAGGACACATCTGGAAAAAACTGTTTCTGTAGCCATGTCTATCTCTCACCTGACAGCCTACCTTATGCTTCCTGGCATGAGCTCTACCTCCTGGGCAAAGAGCAAAGCTCCCAATACTTATTGGTTTTATAGCAACAAGGCATAACAATGATATTTATATAGTCCAGCTTGGGCCTGATTCAGCTTAAAGCATGCAAGGACTTCTTTCAAGGAAACCACTTTCATTTGGATAATATTGAAAGTCTGCTCAGTGTGTTTCATGGTGCTGGACAGGAAAATGGCTGATTCGATGCGTCTATGAATTCCGTGTGTTCAAGAATCTATTGGGAAAATGCCAAATAACTTCCTGATCCAAAACTACCTGAAGATAAATGCTTATTACAGAGTGTGCAGGACGGCACTGGCCTTGTTTTTTAGGGGTTTACCTGGCATGGGAGTAGTGAATTGGCTGGAACAGGGGCAGAGGTCAACAGCGCAGGATGCATCTCTGGTGCTTCTTCGTTGGCACCCCAAATTGGCCACCACTGAGGCTGTGGCCATGGCCTTAGGACTCACAGCTGTATTTCACCAAACGAGAGGATTTTGTTCTGACGGGGATCAGGCAGAGCAGAGAGGTGCAGCTTGCCCAGCGATGTAGGGGTCTCTGACTGAACTAGTCACCCAAGGCTTCCTGCATCATCAATGGAGAAAAACTGATGTGATTTATCTGGCCCTAAAGCTGTCCATTGTAGGACGAGCTGAACTGCACAATAAAAGTGTCTGCTTCGCTGCAGGGATATGGAGGAGTCAGGCTATTCAGCTCCAATGGAGACATTCGCACTGCCAGGGCTAACGCTGGGTCAGACGAATCTCTCCCACCAGGCTTTGGACACTCATCTTACTCAGATGGCTGTTAATGTGCTGGCTGGACCAAGCAGCGTCAGCCCAGGCCAACAATGATGATTTACAGTGTGTCACTCACTTCTTTGAGAGCTGTGCTCTTTGCAACACTGACTGGAGATGATTCCGGCAAGTTAAATTTTTCATTTGTTGATTTCCACTGCATCAGAAATATAGCAATAAAATACAACTTTTTCTTATTGTGTTTATTTTTGCAACGCGAAGTGTAAGTAGTTACTCTGTAAGGTGTTGCTGAAAGCAATCCTAGTATGCTGTGCAGATAAAAATGAGTATTAGATGGGATTGGTTGAAATGCAGAGAAGAAAAAAACATGTTCATTTAAAGACCTAATGCTTATGTCTGTGCTCGCAAATAAAACAAAACCAGAGCCTGTGGTCTGATCTTGAAAGCCATTGGCATCTCATGGCTCATGCCCATGCAGCTAAACTCTCTCTTACAGACAGAAATCGGCAACTCCAAGCAGCTTCCTGAAAGGATGTTGTAATGAGATGGGAAATGGCCTCTTCTCCCAGGTAGCAGCAACAGGACAAGAGGTGATGGCCTCAAGTTAAGCAAGGGGAGGTTCAGGTTGGATATTAGGAAAAAATTATTCTCAGAAAGGGTGGCAGTGCATTGGCTGCCCAGGGGGGTGGTAGGGTAACTGTCGCTGGAGCTGTTCCAGTGGAGATATGACACTGAGGGATGTGGTCAGTGGGCATGGTGGGAGGGCTGGGGTTGGACTTGGTGATCTTAGAGGTCTTTTCCAACCTTCATGATTCCATGATTCTAGCTGGGATATGAAATATTTTACCTGGACTTTTCTTACCAGCCATGAGCACTGGAGGCACTTTTGGTGACAATTCCATGGTTCTGCAGGAGTGTCAGTCTTCACAGTTTCTGGTTTAGCTGAATGAATGCAGTAATCAATATCTGTGAAGCTTTATATCTGGCCACTGACTGATATTTTAAAGAACATAATTTTGTCATCATGTTTATTGCTAATAACAGTGACAAATAGTGACAGTTATAATATCTTGTGAGTAGCTGGCATGGAACAGAGACACTGCAGATGGAAATTAGTCCATTTTCAAAGCAACAACTCTGAAGATGACAAGTAGGCATCAGAGAAGAGGATGGAGACACCTGTAGCTTGTCGATGCTGAAAAATAGTAAGGAGAGATTGTCTGAAGAAGTGAGATTTAAAGACAGATTTGGATGTGTGAAGATAGAGGCCCAGATTCTCAACTCTTCCCAGCTGCTCTCAAGATACAACACAGCAATAAAATTAGGATTTGAAGCTCTGGGTGGCACAGAACTGACAGATCTCTGTTTTCCTTTGATGCTCTTCCTAATCTCTTCAGAAAGATAAAGCCAGAAGCCCTACTTGCTTTAGGATTAATTTCTGACTGATTTGGGTTGGAAGAACACATAGTCATTGTACTTCCCTTTGGTTGTCTACTAGAAATATTCCAGTGGGCCACAATGGGCCCAGCAAACCTGCTGCTGCAAAATGATGGTTTGTGCAGCAAAACAAAGATGAGAATGGGAAAATGTAGTGATAGAAGACCAAAATAATTAAAGAGGAGTGGGGAAAAGGGAAAGATGAGGTCAGAGTCACTATAGAAGGAACAAACTGTATTTTCCCTGTCCCCTTACTGCATCTGCTAACTAACACATTCTCTCTCTCCTTTTCACACTTCCATTTTCTGCACAACAGAATGATGAAACTGCTCATGACTTTATTTTTGGCATTCCAATGTCTGTGTCCATATGAATTTTACTCATCTGTATATCTCAAACGAATGAGATATGAAATGTAATTAAGCAAGCAAATTAAATTAGCATGATTTGTCCTGTCCTTGTTCTTTGCCTCAAGTCCATCTCTTACACGTTTCCGTGAATTATGGTTTCTATGGGGAAGGAGATTGAAGGCCTAAAGAGAATAATGTGTTAAAATTAGCATGGTGCTGAGACGAGATCCTTGATTTAGGCGCATCTCACATTAATGGCATTAAAAGGTCAAGCTCCATCACACCTTTTGAGCAGCGACTATTTCTGGGCTATACTTACTTGAGAGAAGAAATGAATGAGGAAAGATGAAAGTGTGCAAAGTATCTACTCAGTCTCCTGCAATGTATGCTCTTGCAGCTCAGCCCTGTGCCTCTGCCACCATGTGAATGGTCAGGTTGGGTGAGTAAAGCAGAGGAATGGTGGCAGGACTCAACACACCTCTTGGGCTTTGAGGTGGAGAGAGAACCTTTAGGTGAATTCTACACTTTCATCACACTTAGAGTGGGAAAGTTACTCTTGATGTTTTCCCTTCGCTTCCACTCCGCTTACGTCTAATATCTGTGCTTTAGTCAAGTTCATGGCAAGTCTACACAATCTGAGCTCTCTCTATTTAAATCCTTTTCCTCTTTTCTGCATCCTTAGCAGCTCTCAGCCTCCTTTAAGACATCATGGTTTCTTGCTGTACAGTGCCATCACTGAATTACACATAATGCCAGGTACTGTTCTCCTCCAGCCTTTTGAGTTCATCCTGTGAGCTATGCAAAACCTATTAGATGTTGTACAGTCCTTGCTGACCAGTTACCATTAAGGAAATGCTGTTAACTTAATCTAGACTACATAAAGGAGTAAGACTTGTTTCTGGTTCTCCTCCTACTATTCCTAAAGCTGATTTTTTCCCTTTACAACTCCATTTTCCTGTATATCAGTGCTGTTTTTTCCAATCTTGATGCTTTGGGAGGGATCACACAAGAACTAAGTTTAGTGGCCTGACTCTGAAGAGAGAGGAGGAACACATCCTGGGGTGGAGGTGTGTGTGCTTCTCCTCCTGCTGCCTCTAAACATTAGGGGGAATTTACTTCAACTGGGTTCCAGTATATGCTTTTCCTTTCAGCCCTGTCTGCTCTTAGTGCCCCTGGTCCCGGGGCAGAGACAGGTGTTAAGGTGCTCAGTGCTGGAGAAGAGGAGCATTTGTCTGTCTCTAACGACTTCTGGTAGCTGTAACCTAATGTGCTGCTGTCTGACAAGCTCATTAACCACTTTACATATTGGCTCTTACCTCCTTCTGAAGAACTTCCCTCTAGGGCTCTCGCTGTGCATTAGCTTTAGCACTGCTTTTGTGATGGGAATTAAGCAGCTCAGACAGCAATGTGAAGTGTCCTCTTGGGGAGTGCTTTAAATGAGTCACAACACCCAACCATGGCCAAGAAGTGGATGCCCTTCTGTCTGACACCAGAGAGAAACAGGAGGAACAGGGTAACGGCCACCATGAACAGAGCCCAGGCAACCAGGAGCAGTTAACTTTCATGGCTGGAGAAAGATGCTTCAGTCTGAGTTGTTTGAAAGGCACAGGCAATACCAGAACTGAGGGAATACTCCTGAGCAGAATGAGCACAATGTTATGCGGAAAGCACAAACAGTAACATTTAATGCTCAGTGTAGGCAACTCCATCCTCTCCTTCATCATCCTACCCAGAGAATGGGTACCCTTGGGATTCAGTTTGTCCAGAGAGGTGGTGGATGCCTTGTCCCTGGAGATATTCAAGGTCAGGCTGGATGGGGCTCCTGATGGAGCTGTAGGTGTTTCTGTTCATTGCAGGGAAGTTGGACTAGATCCTTTAATAGTCCCTTCCAAATCAAATGATTCTATCATTCTATGATTGTATTTTCATTTGGTGCTCACAGGTACTTGGCCACATGAAACGCATCTAATGTAGCGGTTAAGTGATGGCAGAGGATGCAGAACTCTTTTCTTCTGGGAAGCAAAAACAGCAAAACTCCTCAGTGAAATAGAACCAAGCATTGTAACGTTGGCTCCCTCAAAGCTTCTGGAGGTCTAGATCACCTGCTTTACTGGACACAGTGACACTCTAGTGACACTTCTAGAGAAGCTCTAGTCTGGTCTCCTGATCCTTTGCCAAAGACGCAGTGATCCCTCTGTTTCCAATCCCAACCTCCTGCCACAGCCACCCCAGGGGGTGTTTGTTCACCCCAGTGGGTCTGTTGCATTACCCCACATCAGAGCAATTTTCAGGTTGGCTTCCCATCCCAAAACAGTGCAGTGGACCTTCTGGACTGTGCAGCCACCTCCATAGCTCTTATGGGATCATAGAATAATGGAATTGTTTGAGTTGGAAGGGACCCTTAAAGGTCATCCGGTCCAGTTCCCCTACAACAAACTGGGACATCCACAGCTTGATCAGGTGCTCAGAGCCCAGTCAACTTTCTCCACTACATTTAAATCACATGACTTGACTGAAAAGAGGAGTCCCTCTCTTTTTGCACTTGGAGCAATGAGTAAAGCAGAATCTTACAGCCATAGATTCTCTAGATGTTTCTCCATAAGCAGGATTTGGATGGGATCCATTTGTACTGATGCTGGGTGTGGGGGAACAGTTAGGTAACAGCCTGATGACTGAGCACCTGATGAAGGGGTATGGCTGACCCAAGAAGCACAGGTGTAAACAATTTACCTGTGCTTCCCACGTGACCAGAAGGTGTGGACCCAGGGTCCACCAAACCTTCCCCCCTCCCCCTCTCCCTTCCCCTCCCAGGCTCATTTAAGGGTTAGCCTCTGAGGAGAGGATGTTTTCTGGATGAAGGCTTGTTCCTGAGAGGGAGTGTTCTGCAGTCAGGGACCCTTATCTCCAGCAGGGTGAGTCAACTTTTTCCTATATATGGCTATTGATATTTCTGATAATGTTTTGTCTAGCATCAAAAACAGCTTGTCAGAAGCTGCTTTGTAGGACAAGCACTGGGGAATAGTGTACAGCTGTATGGTGCTACCTGTGTCTGAGGACCTCATTCATGGTCAGAGCATACCTTCATACAGCCTTATTTCTGCCCTGTCTTCAAACTTGGCTGGAAATACATAGCATTGTGGCAGGCTGACTGCAGGACTGACAGAACTTACCACAGGCACCTTTTACAAAAAAGCACAATGTGTGCAAACCTGTCTCAGCATCCTTTGACTCCGAAGGATGCTTTGTCTGAGCAGGTTTGATAACACATGTAAGCCAACTCAAGCCCTTTACTGGAAGAATTTGCGTCAGAGCTGTGCACAGCTTGCACTGTGAGGATGTAATGCCTTTAAGCCATGTGCTCTACAGGTCTCTTGCCTCTGCACACTTCACTCATGGTATTTGTGAGGACCAGGGTCGCATGTGAGCTTTCATTAATTGCAGATGGCAGCACTGTTATAGGAGTGGTAGACCTTATTTTCTTCTTCCTGGGGAGAGGGCTTGCCTTGCTTTCACATCCACACCACATCAGTTTGTCCCAGTGTCCCCCTGACTCCTCCCTCCCTCTGCCTTGTTAAAACTGATGCACAATAACTGTAAATTTAAAGCACTCCAATTAGTTTATTTCCTTTAACACAGAAACAAACAGGCTGCTAGGAAATGACCACTTCAGATTACTGGAAAAGTCACACAGCACTCTCACACCCAGGCCAATTGCTGTTCTTCGTTGCATGTGTAATCCCAGGGACATCATTTAGGGCTGCACACAAGTGAGGGTGTGTGCTGTGCCCCAATGTGCATAAAAAGCTGTGGACCCCATTCTGTATTCTGCTGTCATCACCTTCAGACTGCTATGCTTATAAACCAAACACAGAAAACTTAATTAAAGGGTGATCCCACAACACTAATCAGATACACTTGTAGATACAGCCACAGGATTGGGCCCCATCTGCTTCCATGACTGTGCTTAGGTTGGATATTAGGAATAAGTTCTCAGAAAGAGTGGTTATGCACAGGCTGCCAGGGGAGCTGGTGGAGTCATTGTTTATGGAGATATGGCACTGAGGGTCATGGTCAGTGGGCATGGTGGGTTGGATTTGCTGAACTTAGTGGTCTTTTGCAACCTAAATGATTCTATTGTATGGTTCTGTGATAACAGTCTGGAGTCTGAGGATCCATAAGGCTGGGCTTTGAGTTATTTTTCTGCTGAACTGAGGCACATATTTCTTGGCATGGAAATGCATTCTGTGAGGAACCTGGAGGCAGTGGTGGCAGCAACCAGAGGTCTCTCTGGCTTGCCCGGAGCAGGGCTGGGGGCAATGTGCACTGATCCAGCACCAGGCTGTGCCCAGCATGTGTTCAGCTCAGACCAGTGCAGTATTTGCCTTTCTGCACAGTAGCAAGAAGTGAATCAGCTAACAGAAGCTGCCAACACTTCAAAAGGAATATCAGCTTGGCTTGTTAGGGTACATGGAACTTGCTTGATACTATGCAAGGAAATCATTGCTATGGCCTTGCAGTGCCTTGAACCTGGTACACACCTGGTTCTTGGCTCAGAAATGAAGAAAATGAGTGCAGAAGGAGCAGTTTTCATAGAATCACAGAATTGTTTGAGTTGGAAAGGATCCTTAAAGATCATTTGGTCCAACTCCCCTGCAATGAACAGGGACACCCACAGCTCCATCAGGAGCTGAGCCCCATCCAGCCTGACCTTGAGTGTCTCCAGGGATGGGGCATCTACCACCTCTCGGGGCAACCTGTGCCTCATCACCCTCATTGTTTAAAAAAAAAAAACAAAACCTTTTTCCCTAAATCCAGTCTAAATCTCCCCTCTTTCAGTTTGAAACCATTTTCCCTTGTCCTATCCCTGGTTCAACATTATTTGTTGGTAAGCATAATCCTTGCAGGATGTATGACAACAGGAGAGCATCATTTCATTTCCTTATGTGTGGAAGCATCAGGATCATTCACATAGGTTAGCAACACCTTCAGAGACATGGGAGATATATGCATGGCTTTTACTTGCATTGAGCTTATGCTGCAGATGAGGTCTTTGCATCTGCTGCACAGATCCCTTTGCTGGGGAAAGAAAGAAGCTTTGTCTGAACCCTTCTTCCTTTGACAGGAGAATGAAAAGCCCTGCCCCAAGCCTCTGTTGGGCAAAAATAAGCAGGGAACCCCATTTCCCACACGTGGTGCACCACAGCATGGCTGTGAGCTGCTGTGAGCAGGAATCCAAGCTAATGATAGCAGTTATTCCAACAATGCTAATGATTTGTAGAAAGATGAATTAAGCAAGGAGAGAGAGCTGCACAAGTCTATTATTACCCTGTGCCTAACTCTATTAAAAAGAGCTGAGCTGTTCATCCATTTATGAGCCATTGACAGGGAGGTATATATCTCCATGAAAAAGGTCAGATCACTCCAAAATGGTCATGGGCACATTCCTTTTCAAGGAGGAGCTTTCTGTGGCTGCAGGTCTGCCTTTGGCAGAGGGTTTCCAAATGCAAGGCCACCTTAATGCTCCTTCCCTGACTGCAGGACTTCATTCAGCTTTGGAGGTGAAGGGGACAAGAAACTCAGTTCAGTCTTGACTGCCTGTCCATGTGGCCAGGGCAGAGGCAGGACACCCTGCTGGAAAGCAGAATGTTTGGGATGAGTGTTATTCTACCACCTCACATTATTCTAACCCATGGGTTTTGCCCTATCAGTCTATCTTGGAGTACTCTAGAAAGCTGTCATTGTGGTATGGGAGGGACTCTCATTCAGAACAGTTAGAATGAGACAGACCTAGAGTTCTCTATTCATCTGCAGAAGAAAAACAGCAGCAGTGGGGGGATGTGGCCAGCAGCATAGGGTACAGTGCTTGGCAGAGAGGTCCTAGGCAAAGGGCAAGGCAGATCTGCATGAGGCACAACTGAGTGATCTTGAAGCTTGTTGTCTTATCACAGTTTATAGCCCTGAGAGTAGGTTAGCCACCATCATCTCAGGATGGATGTACAGGGGTCTATAGGTCCTGCCCTGCAGTTCTCCCTGAGGCGTGCCTGTGCAGGCTGCAATTGTACCTCTCTGATGACAGCTGAGTCTACTGTCACTTCACTTAACTGTGACAGCCAAGTGACAATGGCTGTTAGCTACTAATGAGCTACACAAGACTTCACACCCCCTGCCTTTCTAGTGACCTGGTGTCCAGAGCTGTTCTGCTCCCAGAGGAGGGTGGCAATGAAGGCAAAGCCCAGCCAGGCCTGGAGGTTCTGCCGATTCATCTACTGGAGGCTGTGAGGATGTTCACTCCCACTCCTGCCTTTTTCTCCCATCTACAAGAGGTTCAGGAATGGAGTGTATGCACCTTGAATTTCTGTCATGTCTTGGTTTCAGCATGTTGTGTCACTTCTGTTACATCGGGCCACGGAGTGTCATGCCTGGTGCCATGACATTGTGCTGACACCTAAGGAAATGAGATGGAAGTATGCTTCCAGCTGTCAGCACTGCCAAGTATTTATGCTATGGTCATGTCCAGAGAGCTTAAGTGAGACAATGTATTTCAGCAATGGCAGTATTGCAAAAAAAAAAAATCATATGCCTTTTTTGTGATGCCACTTTTGGGCCACAGAGGAAACATGTCACATATCAGGATCACAGAGACCCCCAGCAGCAGAGTGTGATAGACCTTTCCTGATCCCACTTCCATGCTTCATTAAATCTGTCCATTCCCATTTGGTTGTAAGAAGAGGCTGTACCTAGAGGGGACTCCAGCACATGCTTTGCCCTCTAAACATTAAGAGTAGTCTACTGCCTATGCAACACACACAGTGCTGTATTAATCCTTTGATATGTCCTTTTATTGATAATGATAATGCAGAGTGGGTCATAAAGTCATAGAACCGTGGAATGGCTTGGATTGGAAGGGATCTCAGCGATCCTCCAGTTCCAACAGCTGCAGACAGGGTTGCCAATTGCTGGATGAGGCCCTAGATCATGTTGCCTGTGGCCCCATCTAGCCTGGTCTTGAAGGCACTGCTAAAGATCAAATGTTTTTGTGACATGAAATGCAGTTTGTCCACCTGCTTCACCAGCTGGATCTGTGCCATTGTAGCTGCTTTACACAAGACAGTAAAGTTTCTTGTGAAGCTCCTTTCTCATTGCTTCCAAACCAAATGCAGCATGTAGGTTATGAAAGGTCGTCACCTGAAACCAATGATGAGTGAAAAGGTTTGAGTAAAACAAAATGCAACCCCAAACATCTCATATTGCTCAGACTGCATCTCATCCAAGTTTAGACTTTTTCTTGGCAAAACTTCCATTCTTATTCAAAGTCTGTTGCTATCTGATTTCCTGTAGGGTATTTCTGGGTGGGTGGGGACAACATATCTCTCCATCATATTAGCTGTATCATGTTCACTTAACAGGTTTGACAAAGTCCTGTTAAAATCCAGCAGTGTTGTGAGGAAGAGCCTAGATTATATCATTTAACTCCAGATCTTATCGTGGCTTCTCAGTCCTCATCAATTACAGCAATTCAGATAAGTGGCTTCTTTTTTGCTAATTTGGACCAAGCGAGTCTAGAAGACACACAGTTGACATCCTAAATAACAAATCAGCTATTCGTTACTCAGATGCAGTGTGGCTAATGTTCCCCAAAATCAATGTACCTTTGCCCCAACAGTACTAAAGTAAAGAGAGATCTCAATTCCTCCTTCATGTGTTTCTGAGTCTCCTTACTAAAATCACTGCAATAAATCTCTGGAGGCAAAAGTAAAGGTTATACTAATGAAGATAAAAAGGTTGGAGTGGGGTTTCCCAGTGCTTTTGGGATCAAGCCCTGTTTCCTTTCAATGTACTACTTTCTGGTTTGTGAGTAAGAGTTCATAAAGGAGTTAAATCAAACATAGCAACAGGTTAAACAAAGAAACAGGTTCCCAGCCCGAGTAAAGAGTGTGCTCTGACCTGAGAGGTCCTTTTATACAGCTAAAATTGAAAACTTCTGGGAAAAATGGAGGTCCTTAATGAAGAAAATGAGGATTGCCAGCAATATAGTGAATAGTTGGGCCACTATTTTCTTTCAGAGTAGATTATAGATAAGAACCAACAGACACCAAGCAAAATTGATTTCTGAGGCAATAAAACCCACTCACCTTTAAGAAGTTTTTACAATCTCAGAAACCGGGAGATAAATGCTCAGAAGAGCTGCACAAGATGTAACAGAGTATTGTGTGCCACAGCCAAGCAATTTTGTAGGCTTCTTTGAGCTTCATAGTAGGATGAAGAGATGATGTAGCGGAATATGTGGCAGAGCTGGAGGGGCTAATTGAATGTTGTTTGATTAGCAGCCTCCTGAGGGATCTGCTGTGAGACAGATGGAATTTCATCATTACGAGTGCCATAAACCACTGCTGATTGCTGGTGGAGGAACACTTCACCTGGCCCGGAACAGGGCTGTCAGCAGTGGCAAAGGAGAAAACTGTGAAATGCTGAAAAGACACTTGGAAAGCAGAGACAACTGAGCTGGCCAACTGTAAAATGGAAAAGGATTTTTTTCTCCTGTAAAAGAAGACCCTGTTTTGCAGCTAATTCTACCTATGAAGTAGCCTAGGGCCATATATGCATCAGGTTGGGATTTTCAGCCAGAAAAAGAAATGGTAGCTCTCAGAAACAGCCTCAAAAAGCCAGCGTTCCTTCCAGAGGTGAAGGTAGGGAGTAGGAGGCTTTTGAGTTTGATGAGGCAGAAGACCCATGCACCATACATTTCCTAAAAGATGATGAAGGACTTCACAGCATAAATGTAGAGTTAAACTGCCTGTCAGCTTCAACAGAAACGCACACAATACTCATTGAGGAATATATATCCTGAAGGGCAAAAGAGGGCTGAATCCACTGCCGAGTGCCACATTGATATGTGGGCTTGCTTTGGAGAACTCCTCCTGGCTGTTGGTTTGTTCCTCTACAACACAAACACAGAGATAAAAATATATTAGTCTCAGAAACCTGGGACATGACCAAAACCTGTCAGGTAGAGATTGTTTGCAAGAATTAGAAGGAAAACATCAAACCAGGACCCATAGATATACTACTTCTACATGAAAATACATGCAGGGATTTATAAAGGGCTAGGACACTTACAAGACAGAATAACTGGGATTTATGGTGTGGATGGGCTCACACTGAAATAGCTGCAAGTAGGGTTAGTTCCCCGTGCCCTTGGAGGAAGGACTGAGGAGGGAGAACATCATTCAGAGCTTTGTTTATCTGCACGGATTGCACCTTGAGTTCCTGTATTTGAACCAAACAGAACCAGTTTCCTCTGCAGCAATTACAGTGCCACAGTGAATCAAGTCTCCAAGGACACCAGCAGCCCATTCCTCAGACACAGCCTGGCAGAGTAGGGGAGGTGGAGGCTGAATGCTCAGTGTAGGGCAGCATAGAGAGTTGTGAGCAGGAAGGACTGGGCAAGGGTCTGACTGCCAGGCGAGTGAAATAGGCTGTGACAAGCCTTGGAGATCCTCAAAGCATGAATGAAATGTCACTGAAAAGGGCCTTGTGTTCTGCAGTGAGAATAGGTGATGCCCACTGAGAAAAGGTATTTCAGTCATGGGGGTAGCAAGACTTCATAACCAACCTGGTGGTTGTAACCAGGCTACCTGGTAAGTAGGGTGAAGATTTACCCTTCTTATGGCCATTAAATAGCCCTGCCCCTGTGGAGGCAACTAGTATTTGAAACATACTTAAGTTGGTTAAAAATTATTACCAGAGTGGCTCTCAAATTCCTTAGTCATGGAATAGAATCATAGAATTGTGGAATTATAGAATGGCTTGTGTTGGAAGGGACCTTAAAGGTCATCTAGTTCCAATACCCATGCTGTGGGCAGAGTTGTCAACCACTAAATCAGGCACTGAATCAGTTTGCCCTGGGTATCACATAAAAACCTGAGGTGACTTGTTACTAGTAGAAAAAGGCACAAAGAGGATGATGAGAAATCTGAAAGGCAGTGAGTTCAGGGGAAGTGCTTTCCATTTTGACTCTTGCAACGATCATCAGCTCCACATCCCATGACATTTTCGTATGCAATGTGAAGGCTATTGGAGGGTGGACAGATGGCTTCATCTTCAGGTCAGTGACTAGGGCAGAAATTAGCTGGTGAAAGAGAGGTAAGTTTTTGTTCTGGGAATATAACATAGCTGCCTAGGTGGGAAGTACTTTATTTTTTCTGGCAGATCAGAGCTCACTAAAAGGATTCTTCCATGGAAACAGAGGTGAGCTGACCAGGGCACCAGGCCAGCTACTCTGCTGGGTTTTATCCATTTTTTGTGTGCAGAAAATATTCTGTAAGGTGAAGGCTAATGTAGATATCTTCCCTCTGGTAATGGCTCGTACTGCTCTGGCTGGTCCCAAAAAAGAGGGCATGTCCTTCCCCAGTGAAGGATACAATTGCTTGTTGGGCCATCTTCTCAGGATCACTGGGATGCCCAGCAGAATTCACAGAATCACAGAATCACTAAGGTTGGAAAGGACCTATAAGATCATCTAGTCCAACCATCCACTTATCACCAATGGTTCTCGCTAAACCATATCNAAAAGGATTCTTCCATGGAAACAGAGGTGAGCTGACCAGGGCACCAGGCCAGCTACTCTGCTGGGTTTTATCCATTTTTTGTGTGCAGAAAATATCCTGTAAGGTGAAGGCTAATGTAGATATCTTCCCTCTGGTAATGGCTCGTACTGCTCTGGCTGGTCCCAAAAAAAGAGGGCATGTCCTTCCCCAGTGAAGGATACAATTGCTTGTTGGGCCATCTTCTCAGGATCACTGGGATGCCCAGCAGAATTGACTTCAGTCTCCTGATTTTAAAATTCATACTGTGGGCTATATACTTCCAAAACAGCAGGGATGTCCACTGCTGTCTCCAGAAAGCCCAGACCAGTTGTGCTGTGCAGAAACCACCCATAGGGACCAAGGAGACCGAAAAGCAGTGAGCAGAGAAATATTGAAGACTTTCTGAGCAAAAATGGACTTGCGTATGTTCGAGCATTTTAATACAGTACAGCTTCAAATAGTGTATTGGAGGGCTGCTAGAAAGGGGATGTGAAGGAGATGATTAATGGGAGCTTGGGAAAAGATCTGAATAGATTTCTTTTGAACTATGCCTCAAATTACAATGGATGTGAGCCTGGCCCGGCTGTTGATGAGCAGGAAGATAACACTCATTTGGCCTTAATCTATCCCATCTCGGGAGAAGGAATAAAGCAAGCCTCTAAAATGCAAGCTGCTCACTTTCATGCAAAGGATGAGCGCTGTGTAAAGACCATCCGCATAAAAATGCCAGTCGATGACAGTCCACATTATTTCTTGGTATTACTTCGAAGTAATTGGACTCTTTCTATTTAAGTGGTGGCTGAGTCTTAAGATGCTATCAGGACAGCGTGTCTATAGAGTGGTGGTGTTTAAAAATTGGAGCTTGAGTGCCTCCGTGCTTGGAGCTGAGGCCAGGAGATGTGTGCCTGGTCCCAAGGTGGAGGCTCCTTCTTAGTTCTTTGGTTGACAGCAGAAATACCTCTGCCATGCAAAGAAGAGAATGAGAGTGCTGTGTAGCGCAGGTTCTGAACAGCCTTTGTTTTTTAAAGTAAAGCATGAGAACTGTAATTAACAACGCCTTGTTAATGGCAAGGGAGGAGTTCATAGAGGTGTTCATATCTTATTCCAGTTATTATGGGATGCAACACACTCACTGTATGCTTTCTGCAGCTCCGTGATGCCATAAAATACAGCGGCAGGTTCCCACCTGCAGTGCTGTGAGCATAGTGTTAGGTTTTCTTCAACCAAACAGTCTCTTCACTCAAGGAACTGCTTTATCTCCACCTTAGTGGAAGCCTTGAGGAGTCAGATCCTCCTCAGGCAAACTCGTTCCTTGAGCATATGAATTTACTTCCGTTTATTCCTTTTTCTGTGTTTCAAGGAAGGAAGAGACTGGTTCCAAAACCTGGCTGCTTTGGGAGGCTTTTATCTGCTCCCTGTAGGCACATCAGTGGGTGCAGCTCCCCTGGGGTGATGTTTACCATTGTGTGGGTGCCAGATGCCTGCCAGGTGTAAGCAGCCCCAGCTGGGAGTACTGCTGGGGGAAGATTAGATGATAGGAGGAAATTTCTCCCTGAGAGGGTGGTGAGGTGCTGGAACAGAGAAGCTGTGGGTGCCTCATCCCTGGATGTCTTCAAGGCCAGGCTGGATGGGGCCCTAGGCAGCCTGATCTGGTGCTTGGCAGCCCTGCCCATAGCAGGGCAGTTGGAATTGGATGGGCTTTGAGGTCTCTTCCAACCCAAGTTCTGTGATTGGATGATTCTATGATTCTAAGATGTAAGGACCTGTGCAGGGACGTTGAGCCAATCTGCAGATGGAGATGGGAAGCAAGTGTTTGCCTACACTCCACATCTACAACAGCTCCTCCAGGCATGGAGGCAAAGATGGGCCAGGATGAAGCCCGTCCAACTCTCTGTGAGCCATCTTGTGATTTCAGCACCCATAGAAAGCCCCCAGCCTGGTTAGTTGCTCAGTTGTGTGCAGGAACAAAGAGAAGACAGAGCCTCATCAGCAGCACCTTTGCAAAGTGGGCGAGACAGAGCACCGCTTGCCTGAGCAGCTGCTTTTTGGAGCTGTCTCTGGCTGTCATTTTTGGGGAGGGACGGGGGCAGGGAAATTGGGTTGGGTGGCAGATGGTGTTAAACAGGAAGGGAGTCAGTGTTTGTTTGCAAACATGCTGAGGTGTCGTTCCATTATTGCCCGGCGCTCTGACAAAATCAGTGTGGGAGCTTTCTGCCAGCTCCTGCAGCCCCAAACACTGTGGCAGATGAATCATCTCCAACCCAGCAGTAGGTCGCTGTCCCAAAAGTCCTCCCTTACAGTGCAGCGAGCCTGAGATCCAAGTGGGTATTTACTGCAGGGCCAGTGGTACCTTGTATTTTGCGGCTTCAGCCAGCCTGCCTCTCTAGCTGCTTGTTTCCTCCTTCCCATCCTTAGAGATGCAGAGACATCCACGCAGAGATAGCTTGCTGCCCACCGATGTGCTGTGTCTCGCGGCACCCACGCAGCACCTTCCATGCACCAAGGACCAGCACTCAGCTCCTGTATTTCACCCCAATCCTGCTGGTGTGATGTCTCACCCCCGGGATGTCACAGTGGTAGCACATGGGGGCTCATTATCTGCAGCTGTGGCAGGTCTCTGTGGGCATCAAACCCCACTGGGGGATGCTGATAGTAACCCTAGTTGCATGGGGAGATGCCTGTATCCTTAGCACCCATCCAAACACGTGGCTGCTTTCACAGCCTACGCACTCTTTTCACATTGCATCCCATGCATCTCAAGAGTTGGGAGGGACCTTAAAGTCCATTCAGTTCCAATGTTCCTGCCATGGACTGGGTCGCCACCCACTAAACCAAGTTGCTCAAAGCCCCATCCAGCCTTGCCTTGTTCAGCATGTTTAGGAAATTTTTGGCGTGTTTATGGAATTTTTGGTACAATCATCAACTGATGGTAGGGTTGGGAGGGATTCTGGGGATTCTGGATCATACTCAACCTACCATAGTATCAATGGGTTTTGTCTCACCATCGTGAGATGGTGGGCAGCATGAGAGACCTGTGGTACTGCGTTAACCCCCAGGCAATTGGCACCTGCCCCAGCACCACACAGTGGTGGGCACAGAGGAGGTAGCACCCTGCCAGCCTGCCTGTCCCTGCCGTGGGGGCTGAGTGGGTCAAGGACCAAAAAAAGAGATGGTGGTTTTTAAGAGCAACCTCCTAAGCCATCCCAGGCCCTCTATTTGTTTGTTGTTGTTTTTAATTTCTGAAAATATGGTGTTTTAGGACATCGTTGCTTTGCTTCTCCTTTCTGCTGCTGGGAGAGCCAGGACTGATGACTCAGAAATTGCTAAAAACATCACGCTCAGCACTGCCACAATTGGGAGATTGGCTTAAAAATCATGAGATTTCTACAAAACAGAAATCAATTATTTTCCCTTGTCCTCTGGTGTTTTTGACACGGAGGTCAACTCTTCAGCCCTCAGCTCTGAGGAACGCGTTTCTTATATTTTGTTTGTTCTTAATGAAAAATAAGGTTGCTGGCTTGTCTCCAGCATGCTTGGTGTGAGCACTGCACAGAGTCCTGTGCCTCTCCTATGGAAAATGTGCAAGCTACCCACATCTAAGCACAGGGAAATCAGGGAAGAGTGGATGCAATCAGTCAACTCTGCACCATTAGCACTTCCCAGTGACCAGGCAGTGCTGCAGCGTGTCCAGATCCGGGGAGCCAGGCTGCCTCCAGGTCCCAAGACTGCTTGCCAAGAGAAAAAATGAGTGAAAGATCCCTGGCTGTTTTTCAGGGCTGGATATTGTACTTTAATGAACAATCAGAAGGCAACTAGCTGGAAAATAACTGGACCTTTAACAGCCTTGGTGCTTAATTTACCATGTACTTTTTCTTACGTTCTCCCTCTCATTGCTGACATTATATCAGCATGGCCGCCTTTCTGACACAGGTTTTATTCAAATATTGCTGTTTCATCTTGCCTTTGTTTCCCCAGGCTATTTGGCCATCCTTGCCTCACCTGTCAGAGAGGCCCATTGCCGCCTCCTCCATCCCAGCCCATTAGCAGGGACAACTCCATCTCCGTGCTCACATCCCATCACACAAACCAGCTCCTCCATGGGATCCAGGGCTGCTCACCATGGCAGCGGCTGCTTGGATGGAGTCATTTGAATCCATGATTTATGTGTTCTTCACACTTTAATTGCATGGCGGAATCTCTCACTCTGGCAGTGTCTAATCTCCCGACATTTCACATGCTCTGCCTGTGCAGTGGTGGAAGATGAATAGCCCATTCATGTGGGGAGTGCTTCACATCCAGATACGCTGACTTACGATACTGATAGACTGGAGCGAGAGATGAAGGATAGCAGCAGGGACTGGGTAACTTGTTGTGCCTGGCAAACCTCATTGATTCCAAAATAAAACGCACTCTGTGTTTATCTGTAAATGATGGCATTTTCACTCGCATGACTTTTTACTTCCAGCAGATCTCTTCCCTGTCTGTGAGTCTCTAAAGGAGCTGCAAAGCATATCTTTGCCTTTAGGGTTTGTAGGGTGGTGCTCCCAGAGCCAGCTTTGGCAGAACAGGCTATTGAGGGAACCTGAAAGCTCTCTTTAGAATATGTATGTGAATATTGTTGCTGTTTGGCACTGAATCTGTCACCTGAAATGCCTGTGATTTTCTTAATGGGGCATGCACATTTTGCTGGCTCCTTTTCTCTGCTCTCCTTAAAATGTGTGCTCTTGAGTACTGTAGGGCTGAGGGCTTCGATTTATTTTTTTTGGAAAAAAAAATCTTGAAAAAGATATGAAGAGGGAAGACCATACCCATCAGACAGAGTGGGTGGAAAGAGGTGACCTTATCCTCATCTGAGGAGCTAACACATTGGGTAACTTGCCCAAGGTCGTGCAGAAAGTCTGTATCATCAGATCAGGGAACTGAAATCAGGTCTTTTTTTCAGAATTCTGATCACAGAACAAGTTTTACCATTCGTGACCTGTTCTATTTTCACACTGAAATCTATTATTTACCCCTACAACAGATAAAACTTCCCAACAAAGTGTATCTGTAAGGGACATTTCTCTATGCAGTCAGAAAATCCTCCTAGAATAACCATAGAATAATTAAGTTTGGAAAAGATCATCCAGTCCAACCATCCCCCTGCTGCCAATATCACCCACTGTCCATGTGTCTCAGTGCCACATCTCCAGGGTTCTGGAACAGCTCCAGGGACATTGACTCCACCACCTCCCTGGACAGCCTGTGCCACTGCATCACCACTCTTTCTGAGAAGAAATTTTCCCTAATATCCAAACTGAACCTACTGATTTCCTTTGGTATTTTGTGCATTTGCATTTATTTTGGAATAAATAGAGGACATCATCTATACTGTGATGTGAAACAGCACCTGCAAGAAGAGTCATATCACATCAGCTCAAATTAGTAATTAGATATTTAGAGGCATAAATCAGAACTTGGATGGGCTGAAATCCTGAGGTGTGTAAATCAGCAAGTATGAAGGCTCAACCAAGGAAGGAATAGAAGGGAATGTGTCTCCAATCCTGAAATTATAATGTTCTGTTCATTCTGACCACTCATTTGATAAACTGTAAATCTTATTTGATTGGCTGATAAATGCTGAGTTACTTGTACAAAAGAGGAGTAGCTTTAGCAGAGCTTGAGGCTTAGCCCAGAGCAGCCCCCAGTCTGGCTGGCACTGGGTAGAGGAGTCTCCTGAGTGACTGTTCCCTGGTGATGGAACACCTCTTCCTTTTTCAGTCTGGAGGCTTTCTGTTATGTTCATATGAACATTTTTGGAAACGTTTCTGATAGTTGGAAGATCAGTTTGGGGGCACATCTAATCCTGAAGTTTGTGGTCGAGAAACTGTACAGTAGTAGGATCAGAAAGGAGGAAGTTTTCGTAGAATTATAGAATCATTTGAGTTGGAAGGGGAGACCATCTAGTTCAACTGCCCTGCAATGAACAGGGACACCTACAGCTACACCAGGTCTGAATGTCTCCAAGGACGGGCACCCACCACCTTGCTGGCCATCCTGCTCCAGTGCCTCACCAGTGTTTTCTTCCATTTCTGTTGAAATCCCATGAAGTACTTATAACATGTAAAAGTAACATAATGATGTGTGTTTGAGCAGTCAAATAGGTGGAAGGCGGGAAGAGAGGCCTGCCTGATACAACCCAGGGCTGGACCAGGAGAGGATGCATGGGTTCAGCTGGCAGAGATAGAAAGGACTTTTAGCTTTAACCCACTGCAGTTATGTTCCCAATGTTCATTGGGCTGACGTTTCCTGGCAGTGTCTCTCTGCCATTATCTGTGACTAGATGAACCGTCTTGGAAATGTTGAGCAAATATAGCTGAAATGATGTCTTCTCTTCATGTGAGAGCATATGAAGACATGAAAATCTGGACTATTTTTTTAACATGGGAATCGCAGTTGGAAGTATTGGCCTATGCTTGAATAGACCAGCAAATAACTGCCTTGGGAAGGGGGATGGCTCTTGGAAGTGGATCTAACTTCTGTTAGAGACTGTGCATTTGTCATTGCAATGAGTAACATGATGAGAGGCTGTCTACTTTAATTTCCACTAATTTGGCAAGTTACTAGAGCAACTCCAGATCCAGATTTCCACAAGATCTTGGAGGCTTTTGAGAATGTCTGAAAATCTGATTCTTGTTTTAGGTGTCTAAATGGGAATCAAACACTTGTAAAATAATCTAGCCCAGTTGTGGGTGCCAAGCACTTAAAAATCTGACCTTCAGTTCTTGCGAAAATCTGGCTGCTTACATGTTTTAAAGCTGAGAAAAGCATGGCTAGAGCATCAAGCCAAAGGAAACAATTTGTCTTATAATGACAGGGTTGAGAGGTAGATGATATTCTTTTAAATAAGTACAGCACCTAGGTCTGGATGATCTCTGCTTCCAACTAGATGAGGATATAAAGACACTGATAATGAGATTCATTACAGCAGCTTTCTAATCTCTTTCACTACAAAATACATTACGTTTGGAATTTAACTGTGTGTGCAGCACGCCAGGTGGCCAAGCTGCTTTTACTGGGAGAAAATAAAGAAGCTGAAATGCACTGCTATAGAGTGCTCTTAATGCCTAATAATGTCATAGAGGAAGAAGTATGTTCTTGCTCTCTGTTGCTGATGACTGCCGAGCGAAGCACATGTTATACAAAGTCACATATGCTGGAGGATAACGCTGCTGCGGGAGCCCTTAGCTCACTGGTATGTGACACTGCAATGTGATTAGGAAAGAAATTACATGCTGGCAAAGAGCTTTCCCCCATTTTGAGGGTGAGAGAGAAGAATTACCCCCTTGGAAATGTTATATCTAAGTGAATTTACTTTTCCATGGGCTGGTATCCTTCTAAGGAAGAAGGATGTTCTAGCTGCTGCTCAGCAGAATGGATATTTTTTACTTTATTGGCTCAGGATGGACATGGGGCTATTGGCCAAATTCCACCTTGGGTGAAGCAAGGGAGCCTTTCATCACAGTCAGGGGAATTTGAGTCTGAGGTTTATGTTGCACTGAATCTGAATATGGAGACTTAAAAATAGGGCTTCTAGTTCACATCCCAGTCTCTGAGGTGTTCTTGCTAACGGTGGAGGTGTGTTGACATGGCAACTCCCTAAATCTAGCCCTGAATGCTGTAAGCTTAGCTCCTGGCCTACTAGGACTTGTAACTCTTCAGAATGAAAGACTATGTCAAGGCTTTCTGTCCACTGAGAGTGATGCTTCTGAATCACATGTGAAGTTGGCCTAGGTGCTTTTTCCCCCTAATCTCATAAAAGCTTTCAATAATTTGCATTTAATTTTAACAAGAAGTGAGTGGAACTGTTCGTCTGTAGTATTCAGTCAAAATAAAACTGTGGCAAAAACCTTTTCTCCCCTTATAGTAAGTAAGCTTTCTATGCAACATAATTCTACCTTTTCCCCATCTCTTTATTACGTCACAGAGTAGAAGTTCTGGTTGGCTTTGATAGGGAACTGCAGACAGGCTGTGAAGCACGGTACAAGTATTGAGAGCTCTTCCCAGCTGTTTGTCACAGATCAGATTCACTCTTTGTCATGGGCTGGGATCCAGTTGCAAGACAGATGCTTACAGTTTTGTTTATTGGGCTTTTGCTACACAAAGGGTTGTGCTCTGCACTGACAGGCAGCAGGTGGCTTTCAGAAAGAAAGAAAATGTGTTTTTGTATTTTTTTTTTGACTGTTTACAGATTTTTGTGGCATACTGATTGCAGCTGGATGTGCAAAAAGGCAGGGCTGGAGGTATCCACACAGCCTGCCAGCCCCTATTACTCAGACACAAACACTGATGCACTAGGACTTGAGCTTTCTCCATTGCTTGGGGATGCTCATGCCATACCTGCTTTCCTGTACACTTCTCCCATGACTTCTTACTCCTCTCAAAGCTGTGAGCCTTGTGAGTGTCTCTGGCAGTTTACTTTGTTAGGATTTGGTGAGGCATTGGAATAGACTGCCGAGGGAGGTGGTGGAATCACTGTCCCTGGAGATGTTCAAGAACTAGAACTAGAACTAGAGATGTGGTACTGAGAAACATGGTCAGTGGGCATGGTGGGGATGGGTTGGGATTGGACTTGGGGATCTCAGTGGTCTTTTCCAACTTTGATGATTCCATGATTACCCAAGGAGAACTCCTAGGTGTAAACAAAATGCACCCACCCCTCAGCAGGTAGTACATTTCAGGTCTCATTTCAGGTCATCTTCCACCTCCTGTTGCTTTATGAGGCATCTGCCTATCATGACATGCAGGCAACTGTCCTTTGAGTGACAGTCATATTGGATGTCTCTGTCTGTCTTCACTAATGTCATGGATGTTGCTTAGAACAAGATGAAACATGAAGTTATTGAAAGACGTAAGTAAATGGAGCATAGATTCTCCTGAAAAGAGAACAAGAAACTGAATAGTACAGTGGAGCTCAATGGCCATGCTCCCATCATGCATTCCTGCTTCCTCCATTGTGCCACCACATGTGAGCCTTTGTGTAGCCAAAATTTAGGTGTTTCTGACCATAAGTCACTTTAATGAAACACGCAAGATGTTCCTCTCATAGGATTTTTGACCAGTACTGAGGTATCTGTGAAAAGCCATAGCCTTGGGGACTCCAAAGGAAAGTGAAAAAGCAGCCAAAAATAGAAATGTCTGTGTAGCGATCTACTGAATATCTCCACCATAAGATGTTAAGGTAAAATCCCAGCGTGTGGGGGAGAAATAACCATACAAAATACTGAGAAGTCATTTCTGTCAACATATCTCCAAGTCTGTATGATTCTCCCATGTTACACAGGCTGTGCAGAGCACATCAGAGCTGACTTTCAGCATTCAGTGATCTCTCAGGGACTTTTCCAAGCCGTTCCAGACAGTTGTACAGAAATGTCCTAAAAAGTGGGGCTGCCATATAAACATGAATTGGAAAACTGCATTGCTGTGTAGTATAACTAATCTTCTGGTGTGTTTAGCCATGCAGTTATTTCTGCATACTGAAGCATGAATAAGTGCACTTTTAATCACGTGTTCTTGCAAAGGGCACTGGTGTAGCCATGTGAAATCTCCTCGTCCTGTTCCCATCTTATGTAGTTGAAGGTTGGGATGGGAATCTCATTCTTGCAGCACGACAGCAGATGAGGATCTGGGATCCTTGATTTGTAGCGGCGATGATCAGTGTGTGAGCAATCCTGATGTCAGGATTCCTGAATGTCATAGGTGTGGATTTGTGAAAGATCTGCCTGGTAAAATCACAAGCAGGAAAATGAGCTGACCTTGTCAGGCTGCTCACAGCCAGCAGGTTCTCCAGCTGTGGGCACGACTGAAGAGCTTCTGTAGAAATTTAGGAACTAAGCAGAGAAGTTGTTTTACTTTAGCATCCAGGGGGGTTAACAGGAGCCCACTGGAACCTCTTTAATTGGCAAGTAGCCCCATGGAGGCTGGGACATGTTAAACAATTGTCCTGGTAATCTAAAGCACAGTGAGACTGAAAGTGCTCACATCTATCTTGTGAATTCCTCAAATAATAAACACTGGACACAGTTCAATAAACAACCAGATCAAATCTCACTAAGAAGGCACTAGGAAAGCATCTAGACAGAAGCATGTATGGGGTAATGTTCTGCAAGCAGGGAAAAATCACACAGAGACACAGGCTGGAACTGATGTCTGCTCTGAAAGGATTTCTGACAACGTGAGGTGAACTGTTTTGGGCAGGGCAGGTGCTTTTTGTTCATGTTTTGAAGAAACAGAAAACTTTTCCAAAGGTTGACTCAATTCTATTGGACTCTTCTGGAGGAACCCAAAACAAATGTCAGTCCATAAAATTGCCAAGAAACAATATGTCCATGAGCTGTATGAAATGGAATTGTGGCTTGGGGAAAGGCAACGCGTTCTCCATTCCCGTCACTAAAGTGCGTGGGATTTGCTTCAGCTAATCTCTTTTAAACAGCCTTCCTCATTGTCCATAGATTCTCTCTGTTGAGAAAGTTTAATGTTCCTAAATCCCCATGAATACAAAGTATGTGTTTCCTGAATTCTTGATATCAAAAATATGTTCAGCTCCTGGCATGGATCTTCCACATGATGCCTTCTAGAAACCCCACACGTAGAATGGCTGGACCAGTGTCAGTCTGGTTCCAGGTGAGTGGTTGGGGTTGGATGCTGAGGCAGGATGAGCTCAAGCAGAGACCTTTTCGGGGTACTCATAGGAAGCATCTGCAATCCATCCCATCCCTCCCTCTTGATGAATCTCAGGCCTGGTGGATAGGGCTTATGGGATGACATGCAGGGCTAGGATATAATCTGTGAGATTGTGCAGGTAGGGGGTAGTATGGGTAATTTGGACAGAGGGATGTGTGGGACGTAGACCATGGTGGGATCTGTGGGGTCACGCATAGGAGGACAGTGGTACTGTTCATTGGGTTTGGGAAGGTCAGCAGTTCATAGAGAAAACTGTGGAGCTGTGTGGAAGGGTCGTGGCCATGGAGAGATGTTATATGGTCACTGCTGATGCATCCTGTCCTTGAAATGGAAAAGGCTTTAATACCTCTTTTTTAACCAAAATGTAGATCTCCAGGCTTTGTGAATGTAACACACTTGTCATGTTTAACAAGATACGTGTGAAATGCTGGCTTTCCTACAGCCTACCTGTGCCTAAGCTGTGATGCCAGGCCCCTGATCATACAACACTTTGTTGTTGGCACCTTGCTGATGGGTTGTCAAGGCAGTGCACAGGAATGTCACTGTGTAGTTTATCGCTATGTCGTCCGTGTGGAAGCAGGTGGCATTGATGTGCAAGTCTCCTTCCCTGCCCACCTTCGCCCTGCTCTGCTGCTCCTCAAGCCCATGACAAACTCCCCATGACTTCTTCCAGCTTTTTTTCTCACCCCCTGCAGCAGGCAGACATGACTGAGGGGAGCTCTGAGTGCTCCAGGTCACTACTACAGCTTGGAGGATGGAATTCAGCCATTCCATGTTGTGGCAATCTGATTCCCAGAGCAGGGAATGGATGCCACTTATCCTGCTCCTGTTCATCCCCCCAAGGCACTCCAGCATGAGCAAGGGAGTACTTTGATGTTTCAGATGAGCTCAGAAAGGTGAGGCAGCCATGAGCTGTAGGTATTTATGGTAGAGCTTTATTGGAGGAGTAGCACTCATCCAATCCATAAGGTAGTTGGCAAGGCTGATTGTAAACAAGCTAATGCTGAATTGCTATTGAATCTTGAAAGGACAATATTGTGAGTAAAACACTAGTTTATAGTCATGCTGGGCTTTGAATGAGGTGACCTCCACAGTGGGCATCCAGGAAATGAGATGAGGAAGATGGATGGTAGATGGATGAGGCAAGTTTCGGTTATGCCTCTTGAACATAGAGAACAAACTGGAAAAAAAGACACTCGGAAAGGTGAAAGGCAATACCTGCCTTGGCTTAAAGCACTCTCTCATCTGCCTCCTAATTCTTTTTAAAACCAAAGGAGAATGTCATGCCTTTGTCTTGCATGAAGGATGAGTGAATTTCCTACAGAAGTATGAACATTTAGCATCACCAGCACAGCCAGCCAAGAAAGCACGGGACTCTCCGTGCAGCAGTGGATAGGCATGGTCTACAATATGCCCTCAGTGTTTGTCCTCTAAAAAGGTGGGTTGAGTTTCTAACTGCTTCCCAAAATTTGGTCCTCTCCTACTGCGTTCAAGGGAATGAAAATTCATGCTGAGGCCCACTTCTCCCTGGGTCCAGCTCTGCAGAGTGTGTTTGGCTGTCCCATAGAGCTGACAGAAGAGTGGTGTAGGGTTGGAATCATAGAGTCATGCAATCATAAGGATTGGAAAAGGCCTCTAAGATCACCTAGTCCAGCTGTCAGCCCATCCTCACCATGCCCACTAAACCACGTCCCTCAGTGCTACATCTCTGCAATTCTGGAACACCTCCAGGGACAGTGACTCCACCACTTCCCTGGGCAGCTTGTGCCAGTGCATTAACGCTCTTTCTGAGAAGAGGTTTTTCCTAATATCCAACCTGAACCTCCCCTGGTGCAACTTGATGCCATGAAGTCTCATCCTATCTCTGGTTACCTGGGATGCCTCCTGCTGCTACCCCTCCTAGTCTGATGTTCCTGGAATGGGAAGCAAGTTCCTTCTTTAAACAGGATTTACGCCCATATAGCTTCAGATGAGATGCATCTCACATAGTTTCCATATTTGAAAGACAGAGTCAGAGTTTGAAACAGTAAGTCTAGATATGCTTTACAGCTGAGAGGGAAAAAAGGAGATTCAGCTCCTCTAAGAGGTGCCTGCAGAGTCCCTGAACCACTTGTGTTCATGCCTGGCCACCATAAAGGGGAAGCACTGGCCTAGATATCTAATAATTTGTGATTAGACCCAAATCAAGTCTGCTCTTCTTGCCTTGTTAAGGGTACAAATCTAAGAATAAAGCAATGTGTTGGCATTTTAATAATAATGCCAGCAGGATTTCTTCATTTCCTGTGTTTCTTAGCTCCAGGGGGGGACAACGAACTGCATGGGTAATGAGTCAAGTTTTCAGTTGTTATCTCCCCGTGTCAGCATGGATCCAGTCAAGTGAAGATCTGGATCAGCTTGCTAGGAGGGTCAGAGAGACCTGGAGAGGACCTCGCTTAAAGAAACAAAACTGAGTCACTGCTGGGGGTGTGAGCTTCTTGACTATGAGCTTCTTGACTATTTTTGATCTGGATGTGACCATGTGGAAACACTGCATCACCACAGGTAGGCCCCATCTTTCTGTACAGTGTAGCTCAGCTGGTCCTTCTCAGAGCTCACAGGGACAAACAAATACTCTACAGGCATTAGTTGCTGGGCCAATATATTTATGTAAAAGTTTTGCCCTCTGTGGGATTGTGTAAATGTGTCTTTCTCAAGTTGCCCTTGAAAGCTAGCCAAACTCCTGGATCCAATTTGCCCGGATCTAGTAGACAATGGGATGACAACATGAAGGATTGATGGGATGTGCCTGGCACATCTCCGGAGTCAGCATCCTCACAATATGGGGACAAAAGCTGGTCCTGGTTGCAGAAACCTCAGACTTGTCTCTATATCTTGTACCACCATCAGAGCCACACAATGTAAATGTTTATTGCCTTCTTTTCATGGGTCTGTGGTTTGTGCTTTGAGTTTCATGCAATGCTGTGAGGAGGGCCCCTGGAGTGCAGTGCTATAAAAGAGCCAGAGGCCAGAAGCCACGTATGAGTCTCCAGCCTAGAGAAAAGCCCCACAGTTTGACTCCACTGGGGCAGTGGGGTATTGAGAACAGGGGAAAACCAAGTTGGCCGTAGGATACCATCCGGTCTGTAGGGTGGACAAATCCATGCAGTCTTGGTGGGGGCTTTAAAAGCAGCATTGCTAGGCTGGAAGGAAGGAATGTTCAGCCAGGGAGCTGCTATAATGGAAGGAGGAGCCTGGAAGAAAGAGGAGAGCAGCAGCATTTGCTTTCCCTATTTGTGAACTTGATGCAGAGAGACATTTGTAGTTTCCAATAAGCAGTTCATTTATCTTAACTTAATACCTTTTTACTCCATCGCTAGAAGAGTGATCGCAATTAAGGCAGCACAGCAGGGCTTCCTGTACAAACCTCCGAACGCTGCAAGTTACGTTATTTGCTACAAGCAGCCAGAGTTATGATCACTAGTGAAAAATAAGCTTCCTCTCTGGCAGCTGGCCAGCATCATCCCAGCAAAGCAAAGGGCTGGGAGAGGGAACGCATTGAAATGTAAAGCAGTTAACATTTCTACAATATGTGTCAGCATCCACCAAGCAGTGTGGGCAATTAAGTAATGTTACATTGTACACTTCACCTTGGAAGAAAAGCTCATTTTGATGGACTAAAACACCCCAATGCCACAGACTCTACTGCTGATTTCACATCTAAAGCAGTGTTTTCCCTTCTATGTACGGAGCTTAGCACAGAATTAAGGGGGAGAAAAAAGCAGCGTGATTTTAGACTTAGAAGATAAGTAAAAGTGTGGGCCCTCTGCCAAGTTTCTCACCATTTAGCAGCACTGGGATGGGATAAAGAGCAGATTTCTGACTGCTTCCCACAGCCACTTCTCTGGTTTTGCAAAGCTGTTTTATATTTGAAAAATGCTGAAGATCTTTCATTACCTCTTTTTTTCTGATTTAGAGGATCTTTGGGTCTCCTCCTTCCCCCTGCCCTTGCATCACTGGGAGCTGTTTTCTTGCAGGAGCCATTAATGCTCTTCAGCAATGATCAAGGAAAATGGTTGTCAGTCCCACTGCAATGATGATGATTATTTTTTTTTTAAGGCAGGGATATCCCAAAATTAAGCATGGTAACACTGCTGGAAATCTTCCACATCACCCCATGGGCTGCCTTGGAACTAGGAGGTGGCTGCTGAAAAATAAAATGGTATATGTGCAACTGGGCCATTAGTCAGGGGTAGGTGAACTCCTTGAGAGATGAATGGAAATTGCCTGTTGCTTGAGTTCACCAGAAGGGAAAACCTGTCTTAAAAAAAAAATAAAAAGGATATAAGCAAAAAAACCTTAGTCTCTGAATTCCTGTGGGTTCTATTAAAATTCTTCCCCTGCTGGCATGTTATTGGGGAGCCTTTAGCATTGAGAACTGATTGTCCGGTACTGCTGGCTTGTCTTTTTTAAAACCTGTATGCTGACTGGAACCAGATGAAAAATTTTAACTGAAATGTCTATTAGGGAACTAATTCCAAGAGGAATTCAACAGTCTTTCAGGCTCATTTCTGATATACCCAGATGCTGAATTGGTAAAGAAGTACTGCACATGCTGCAGAGCAATAGAAGGAGAGGAATGGTGGAGAACAAAACAGAAAGTACATGGATAAACCCTTTGCTTGTGAGGTAGTGGCAGAACTTTGACCAGATCTTCTTTTGTCTTTGGTCTGTGAACCTACCGAAAGTTACTGTTATCTTAGTTGTAGTCATTAAGCTTATTAGGATCGTGAGATTTAAGGAACGAAGTTCCATTTTGCAGCTATGGCAAAGCGTCCAAGAGATGCTTTGAATACACAAATTTTTGGTGCGCAAATGTAATTTTTTTTTCTTTTTCCTAGACCTCTCTGTTCTGGGTAGTGATATTTGGTACAGTATTACTCTTTGGTGTAGTATTTTGGACATTTTTTTACTCAGAGCCTGAACACCGGCTCAGCTCTCAACACTTGGTGGGTTCAGGAGGCTTGCCTTGATATCTTACACAGGTTCTGAACCTATTTCAGGTTGCAGTTTACGCAAGAAAATAGCCTGAAGAAAGTGACATTTAAAACCTAATTGTGAACTGCCAAACCCAGGAGAAATTCTGTGTAATGGGAGAGCTGGGAATCCCAGTTTTGTAGAAATTCTCTGCTGGTTGTGAATGTTATGCTTCCAAATAGTCCCTGGTCATTCACATTGAAGAGGAAATAGGTCTTTCAGACCTCCCAGAATAGCCTGAAGAGCAAAACTGGATTTCTCAAGCAATCAAGACCAAATTATTCCCAACAATGTCAGTTCTAACAATGGGACAATTATTCAAAGGCAATAGAAAATCACCCTAGAAAAGGACATTGGGACATGAAGAACATTAGAGCCATGGGGACAGCATTGTCTTTAACTGACAAATACAAAATGTCCTCCTGCCACCACTTCACCATGGGTTATGTTGCCTCATCCCGCTAAAGGCCTTGCTGTGATGGGCATGGGTGGACATTACTTTCTGGGTTTTGTCTTACAATTTATCTCGATTTAACCCAATAACATAAAACCTCCTGCTCCTTGCTGGAGATACAGCTCTGACACAAAAAGAATGTCCAGGAGATCCAAGGAACAATCCCACAAGCCTCCTGGACACAGTGACTTAGTTGAGATGACTCAAGTTTATTGTTAAGCATTCACCCATGCCTTTCCTGAGATGAGGGCTGGATTAGTAACCGAGACAATAAAATGCTGGTGGTGACTTGGAATCCCAAGTAGCTGGTTTAAAATATTTAGAGGTCTGGGACCTGAATCCAAAGAAAATTGATTCGCTATTTCCATATTCTGAACTGACCTGTAAGACACTGGTTTTTTTTAACGTTCCCTCAATACTTTCTTAATACCTATTCCTTGTACTAAGTGGAAAATGAATGTACTGCCTGGGGGGAGCAGCTTGATTCACCTTCATGGCATGGCTCTGGTTGCATGTCAACTCAAATGATGGGCTAACAGGGTCTACATTTTACCCCGGTCATATTCTGCTGGGTTCACAGTTACCTTATTTTTCTTTTTGTCTTTTTAATATTGGCAGTGTTCATGCTACTTTGACACGACATTTGAAGACCACTATGCCTTTCCAAAACTCTGTTAATTGAATGTTGCTGTTGTCAATGTGACCTGCTAAACCAAAAGTATCAGCATCATGTGTTATATAGGGTGATATATACCTCTTCCAAACTTCTCTATGTCCAGCTAATTCTCTCCTAATGCCTTTTGAACCATCTGAGATTAATAACAGGAGCAAATCCAAGTACCTTCTCCAACCATTGTTTCCCATATGGCTTCTGAAATAGGATCCAGGAATGTGAACAATGTCTATCAGAATCATAGAATGGCTTAGGTTGGAAAGGACCTTAAAGATTACTGAGCTACAATGCCCTGCCATGAGCAGGACTGCCAGTCACTAAATCAGGCTGCCAGGGCTCCATCCAACCTGACCTTGAATGCCTCCATGAAAATCTCCCCTGTAGCAACTGAGAATTGCTCTAAGAATGAGATGAACCAAGAATCTATACTTAGAAACATGGATATGGTGGACTGGGGGACACATGATCAGCTCCTGTGTTTGAAAGGATATTCTGCTCCCTTAAAGAACAATTCAGATGCTGTCCCTCAGTAAGATTCTTGGTCTGTTTAATAGGACCAATTCATCCTCTGCCTGACTTCGGTGAGCTTTGTACCAGCACTGCATGTAACTCTTAGTGCTCTGCCACAACAGCTGTGTGTAAGGCCAGCAGTGGAAGAACCACTCTGTCATTTCGCTATGCATCACTGCTACACAGACAAAACACTACCAGCAGAATGTTCTTAACTCACAATGGTCACCCACCACTAAACCCGTATTGCCCTTGACAGGACAGGAGTGTATCCCAGATAAGGAGAGTTCCCATTCCTTCTTATCCTGGTTTCAGCAAGAGGCAACACGAGGCTGGAAGCCTGTGTTTGTGCTTACTAATTCTAATTCTCCAGGCTAGATGGGTAAAATTCATCTCCACTATAAACATTTTCAAGTATTTACATACAATAACAATTATGGACATTTTGATTTAAATGATTAAAACACCAGGCTTGACTAGACACTAATTGCTATTGATTGTTTAATGATATTGTGGAATGCAGGCTTCATATTGATGGTCAAAAGCAATTGACCGAAAAGTCATTATCCATTTTTAGCCTTACAAGTAAACTGCCTGAATTTTGATTAAAAAATATCATATTGTTGTAGAAAACCTCCTAAAGAGAAAGGATGAAAATTCTAACCTCTGTATTATTGAAAGCATTTAAATTACTCTTCTGACCACACAGTGAGAATGCAAGAAGAAATTTAACCTTCATTTCCAGAAGGAAGCTTTGACTACAGTCAGTGGTTAGAGCACTAATCTTTTGGTTCTGGGACTGGGATTTAAGTTCCTTCTCTGATTTTTATGTGCAGTATGTTTATGGCCTCATCTCACTCCTATAATTGGCATTGCATTTCATCACAAAACCATTATACATAATTTAGCTGCGTTCTTCATAGGTCAAACCTGAGTAGAAGGTCACACTGGAGCTACCTAAACCATATGCATTCTGAAGATAAACACCGAATCTTGATTTTCATTTTGCTGCCAATTCTTTTTTTTTTTTTTAATGGGAAAAGAGGAAGGGAAGATGGGAGGAAAATCCTGAAAAATGCTGAATTTTATCACTAGCAGTATATTTTTAGTGTTCTCTCTGTATATTATTACGCATGCCACTTGCAGCTTAGTATAGAAAACTACTAGGTCAAATCAAGGGTCCACAAACTTACCATCATCTCTGATCACAACCAGTATGGGAATTGGGATGATACTTAAAGAGCTAATGTTTCCTCAAAAGGGTATGTGAATTAATGTAGAATTGTGGACCTACAGCCACGGGGATGATCAGCATTGGACTAAGACTTGCACAGATCTAACCATTTTCAAAATAATCATCCTGAAGTTGGCTAAGCACAATTTCTATATCTCATCTCTCCCATTCGCGTTAGCAGTTGTCCAGGTTTCAGTACAAATCTGAATTCAGGAATGAGATTAGTTGTCCCTAGAGGGGTCACCTCAATGCCAGAGTTCAAGAAGTGTCTGAACAACGCTCTCAGAGGTAGGATCTGATTTCTGGGTGGTACTGGGTGGAGCCAGGAGTTGAACTCAATAATCCTTATAGGTCCCTTCCAATTTGGGATGTTCTATTATTTTGTGTTTCAATGGATTTCAGTTCAAAGGTTGAATTCTGATCCTACTGGATATAGGAAGTCCTGATTGACTGTGAAACAGGGACGGATCTTGCACTGAAGTTGTAATATGAGGAAGTGAGGGTTTTATTTGACTTAGAAGTTGTAGCGTGGATGCCAAACAAACTATCTAAATGTCCAAAAATCTCGTGTCTTCCCAGATGGCATTTTTCTGAGACTTCCCAAAGAAAGGGTCAAAATGTGGCCATGTGAATAGCAGTACTAAGACCCATGGTTGAAGCCAAGAGAAAATCTTGACGTGCATACAACGCAAAGCTTGGCATCCACAGGGATATCTCCGGAGTATTTCTTTGTCTTTTAGTTGTTTGCACTGGGTCTCCCATGCTTAAGCTGATTTGCTTACAGTCAATAGGGACAGAACTGCTCCACCAATAAACTCAGGGGAGAGGAGCACAATTTATGCACTTCAAATCATTAGGAAAAACACACCTTTTCTCTATCATTCATCATGATACTCAGAAATCTTTTTGAAGAAACTGAAACCAGTCACTATGCTAATTAATACACTGAATTATATACTTCTATCCTCGTTCAAAGTATGAAGCTATTTCGTTACAACTCCAAGAGGATGGGCTGCTAAATAGGATGCCTCAATCAATATTAAATCACAAGTCCTTTTCAAGGCTCTAAGAACAAAAATATACACTTTGATAATTGTGCTGTGACCCCATTACATACAGCTATAAACTACTGCTGCTAATGAGTTGTTGTGAAATAGTGTGAAAGCAACCAAATTAATTTATAAATAGCAATTTTGTTTTGAAACAATTCTAAACATATTTTTTCCTACACAAAATTGTCAGAAATGGTTCTCAAAGACTTTTCCAATGGAAATGCAGAGGTTATTTGCATAAGTTACAATTAAGAAGGAAAATGAATACTGTAATGACCCACCCAACACAGAACATGACGTTTCAGGCTATGTATACCATGAAGCTTACTTTCAGGTAAGACCAAGATTTTCAAACATCTATTTCCTCTGGCAGACCTCTGAAGTCTAAACCTATTCAACTACAACTCGCCTGATTTTTATAAGACTGATGAACTTTCAGTGATAATAGAAATTGAGATCAAATATTATAGATTTTAAAGAGAGCAAACCTTCAGAAACAAGAAATCAAGCTAAAAATTCTTTGTCAGAAAGACATCTAATTTTGACTTGGATAACTAAGTGAGAATATTTATTTATTCTGATAAATTTCTGCACTAGTTGAGTTTTAATCACTGTATTAGAGTCAGATCTAAAAGGAGGAAAATGTTATTGTTCATTTCACAGCAGTTACTGTGAGGACTCTGACTGTGGATGCTCTTACTAACCTACATGCAGCACCGTGCCAAGGTGGCTATGTGATCCCTGGAAAAGAGCTGGCTTGTAGGGTGAGTGGAAAGAAGTTGTTCACCCATCTATGTAGACATGCCCTTAGTCATGCTGAGTGAATCACATTTTAAAGGAAAAAAAAAAGAATTCCTGGATGAGAACATCCAGTTCTTTTGGATTTATGATAGCATAGTCTGAAGTTAGATCCAAAATTCATGGCTGACTCTTCCCTCCAATGAATTAAGCCAAAATTCCGGACAAGAATAAATATCCTGAAACTGTTGGAGAGTTTGGAATCCAGACCAAAGTTCTGCAACTCACATTCCTCTCCAAGATATTGCAAGGTATTTTTAATTAAAAAGTTGTTTTCTTCAAATAACACAAGGCCTCAGAATTTGTCCTTTAGCCTTCAACTCTGTTTTGTCACTTGTGAACAATCCAGGCTCATACCTTCAAGTCAGGCATTTAAGATTTCCAAACCCTGCTTTGCAACACTTGCAGGAGAGCTCGTGGCACATGGGAGATATATATATGTACTTTTTCCAAGTAAGAGTAAAAAAGTCCCAGGACTTGTATCTGCTAGGCCTGGCTGAACTCCACTACCAAGACAGAAGGCAAGTTAACAGCATAGGTGATTAAGGGTCCAATGTCTGGGCTTCCTCCCTAGCCCCCTTCTGATTTGCTGTGTAGATGTTCCCTTGCAATTCTAAGACTCCGATCCAACATTATGCAATTTTGTTGAATTCACATGTGGAAACTTGAATGTAGAAATTTGCACAGGGTTAGGTTCTGAGAGAATGGTGAGAGAATTACAATGACAGAGCAGCTTTCTTACGGTCAAAATCAATCCAGGAATAGTACCAGGAAGAAAATTACATTCTCCTTTCTATCCAAGCCCTCACAAGTGATTCCTTCTCTCCAATCGAGATGCTACAAGTAGATCTTTACACCTGGAGATGTGCAAAGAGAAGCTCTTAAGGAAGACAAGCAACTAATTCAGAGACCATCTGGACATCAAGAGAGACAGTAGATGATCAGACCAGAGAGCAGGAAAGCCACTTTCTTGTGTCTCCAGAAGAAAATCCCACAAGACCTCACTGAGTCCCCTAATTCTTCAACAAAGGGTTAAGAACTATAGTGACTCCAGCCTAATGGCTACACTCACTGTGAGTAGTTAAGAACTCTTTGGCCCATTCTTCACACTTTAGGAGGTCCCCCTCAAAGCAAATATACGTCAATAGTTTAGAGGCAGAAACTATCAAGTCATGCTGTGTTATTCAGAAACAGAGAGAAGAAACCGGTATAATGGGAAAAAGAAATGATCTCACCTGCTTGGTGGTAGAGAGACATTTCTCACAACATTTAATCTAAGGACTAGTCTTAGCCGCTGGCCATATCTATCATTCATCATGACTTAATGAGAGAGGAATTGTCTTGCACTGGGTGCAGAGCTCTGAAACAATAGCAACAATAAACATTTTTGCAGTTAGGGTGGAATTCTCTTATCTTCCTTTTTTTCTTTCTTTTGACGTATTCAGCACCACACAGCAGGGAATGGTTTGGCTTTGTGTAGAGCTGTACGCTCTCTGTATGCTTTGCAAAGTAATTGATTGGTATAGAGGTAGTGGTATAGTTGTACTGCTTGGTCTGTCAGCTCAGCAAGGGCTCAGTTGTGGATGTGGAGCTTATGGAGATGAGGAGTGTTGGTCCCAGAATCAGAGTTATTCTTCTCCTTCAAGCTTTTCTGTGGTAATTTACCAGTGGGATAAAAATATGAGTTGCAAAAATCCCGCTGAACCTCTGTAATCCTTTGCATTTGAATGCTGCTCCTGAGGCTGCAGGGAGAAGAACAGATGATCCATTGTCAAACAAGCTGCTTGAGGTCCTGGATTCATCTTAGTGGGAACAGTATGAATGTCCATGCAGACCTGTAACTATCTGCCTCTCCCTCACAGTCCTATGGCACTGCGTGTGTCTGCAAAGAGTTCTGGTGTTTTTTCTGCTGAGATGCAAATGGTCTTGAGAAATAAGGCAAAATGTCATACTTTGGTCACTTCTTGTTTTTCCTACATCTCCTGCTCCTATCAGGTGAATGTGGAGGTATCACTTTATCTGTAAGCCTTCCTACAGTACGTAGTGTACCTTCCACAATGCTTTCTCTGTCCAGCCCCCATGGTACAGGAAAATGGGTAGTCATAGCTAAACCTCGATGCAAAGGTCCAATATAGGAAAGACAATGATAGCCATGCTACCACACAAATACAGAAACAAGAACCTCACCGATGTCTATACCAGAACCAAAGAGGTATCAGAATATGTTGTTTGTTCTTTAGCAATCTCAAATGCAGCTCTCTAGAGATTTTACTTTCTGCTTTCTCCACGCAGAATGGCAGCCTGAAGTTTTGATAGAAATACCGAAATAGTAGCACCCTGAGTGCTTTTCAAGACATGCAGCCCATCCCTGGGAAGAGAAAGGAATCCAGAGCATTCACAGGCTTTGAGGAAGATGACCTTACCTGCCACATAGCCCATGCTGCCAGTTTGGGTCACAAGGATCACAGTATTTGCCAACTTTGTGATCCACTTAGGCCAAAATGCAAAACAGAAGTTAAATAAACAAAGTGCAAAGAAAAAAAGGAAAAAATTCTTGACTGAGTAAATGGTATTTTATGTCTCTTCCACAATCTGCAGCTGCATAGAGAGATTTAAAATACCGAATTAATAAAAAATAGAATATCTAAAAAATCTCAAGAAATTATAAAATGAAAAAAATGCTATGAAAAATGCCACCTTTCTTCCCAAGTGTGAAGTCAGTCTTCCCAAGGAAAGGAGTAGTGTGGAGTGTTGGAAAACAAGAGTGCCAATATTTAATATTAGCATACTGGACTCTTTCCCACTCTTTTCCCAGGTGTGTTTTCAGAAATGTCTGGACTGCTTTTGATTATATTGAAGGGAATTGACCTGAGGCAACACTTAGTATGGAAAACCTCTTCTTATTCAACCAGAAGTCTAAGAAATGAAAAGCAGAACATTTTAATGAAAAGCATTGGCTTAGATTAGTAGTATACAGAGTTAGCATCCTAAACAATGATATTGTTCATCCATGGATGAGATTACAAATAACAATCTTTCTATGTAGTAATTATGGCATATGCATAGGAACTGGTCCAAAATCCCTTGAAGTCCATGGAAGTCTTTCTACTGATTTCAATGGATTTTCACTCGGATTAAGCTCAAGGGGTTGAATTTGTTAAAAAAGCTTAAGACAGGAGAATGTTACTTCAAGCTAACATTTGAAGGTAATAATAAAAATAGCTGGTTGTTGAAGTAATGTACAGGGAAACCACTGTTTGTTAATGAGAATAGCAATACATGTAATATGTCTAACTGGAGGTAATAAAGAAAACAGGCTCAGATTGAGAGTCTGGGTAGTTACCTAAAGCCAAGGTTAAAGAAGCTCTAATATTCTTACATATGATGTGTAATGGGGATGTATGATATTACAGAATTACATGCATCAACTATAGGTACATTTGTGAACAAAACATTGGATTTAAAAAAAGAAATTCTGTCAAGACTCCAGTCTCATATTATTTAACACAAACATCAAAATTCAGATCTTTTTATGCCCTATTATTATACATCTTGTATAACTCTTTGAGCATTTTGGTGATTTTAATCCAATTCAAACATCTTGCTTTCATCATCCTGTAAATTTCAATCTGTTTCAATTATGCTTGTGGTATAGGTTTCTTCCAATGGATAAAAAAATAATCCTTTAAATTTTTGTGGGTGTTAAATGTCTACTACCCCAGTGCTAGTCGTATAAAAACTGATGCTAAGCTATGTTCCACCCCAAAATTCTTTCATTTGAAATTCCTTCAGGTCTTTTTACTGTGAGCAAGTTATTTGGAAGTTTTTCCTCTTTGTTCCCCATATAAATTCATAGACTGTGTGTCTAATTCCTGTCTAAAGGCAGGTGCAGGTCTCAGTCTGATGGTGTCTGGAAATGGTTGTTTAGAGCATAGGTTAAGGCAGAGATGAAGACTTGGTTTGCTTGTATGTGGATTACCAGAGGGAGTTCTTCACCACAGATCGTGCAGTGGCAGATTCCTGATGCACATTTTTCCATAACTTGGCAAACAGATGAAAAATGACATTAAAAAATGACCAAAATACTGGGTAACATTTTAGCTACATAGAGCTAAGGCAGGAGACAGAACAGACTGGGAACAGCCAATCTTTCTGGAATGCTGAGAGAAAAGCCCCATGAGTCCAATAGGTCCCTCTGCTCTTGTTCTGATCAGGAGACAGAAGTCAGACCTGCCTGCCCCCAGATGAACCTGAAAACAACTTTCCTTTCTTCTCCTCCAGCAGTGTTGGCTCAAAAAAAGAGTAGAAGGTGTACGAGTGCTCATATCTTGGAGTTGTCTTTTCCATTTGTGAGCTCTACAAACACTCCCACAGGCAGAAACACAGAGAAGACTAAATCAGGAACGTTCTTGCTTTGTAGGTGGGAGATGGGAAGGAAGAAGATGTACCTGGAGAGGTGTTGGAGGGGAAGCTACAAAGCTAATTTAGGAAAGATTACTTATTTAGCGCAGCATACAAGCACTCAGAGGTCCACACATAGGAACTCCAGTGCCTGGAGTGGAGGAAAAACCTCCTTCAAAGGAGCATTTGCAGAACATAGAATCATAGAATCATAGAATGGCTTGGGTTGGAAGGGACCACGCAGTTCCAAGCCCCCTGCCTTAGGCTGGTTGCCACCCACCAGATCAGGCTGCCCAGGACCCCATCCACCCCGTCCTTGAATGCCTCCAGAGATGGGGCATTCACAGCTTCTCTGGGCGACCTGTTCCAGTGCCTCACCAATAAAGTAATATAATGGAAGATAGGCAGAAGTGTCGGTGAGTCAGCAGATGGAAACAGTGGGTTCCTCAGGGCTTTCCAGGTGATGGTGGAAGCCTATGCAACAAGAAGAGTCACTACTTAGAAACTACAGAAACTGCAGAATGACCTTTGATATCTGGCCAGATTTCGCTGCTGCCAAGCGGTCCATTCCACAGCATATGTTGGACTTTTGAAAGAAAATAGCTGAAGTCCACCACTGTTGAGGGGTACATGAAGTACAACACAACTACAGAAAGGGAAGCTCAGAAGACTGTCCTGACCAAGGCAGCTGAGACATTTGCAGCCTTTCAGATGGGCAGGGTTGTTGAGGAAAATAGCAAAGACATGGCTGAGCCAAAGATTTGAAGTGCTAGGTGTGAAGAGAAAGACATTCCATGAAGACAGGTCTGATCTGAACATTTCTGAGCAGCTGAAGTGCAGAGGCACCAGCATAAAGAGAGCATCTCTGAACACTGAGATTTCCCTTTTCTCCTCCAAGCTCCATGAGCACAGTTGACATCTAAAGCAGACAGAAAGCCTTTCCAGCTGTCAGCCTGGCACGTTCAAGGTAAAACAGAAATTGTTTGGGCTTCTAAATTCTGGAAAATCCTCACACTTCTTTAAAGAATAGAAAAGACCCTTTTGTAGCTGAACAATGTGGGAAGAACTCTGAGGATTTCCATTGTTTCAGCTATCCTTATGAATAAGTAAAAATACTAATGGCTTGAATGCATCTGTGTGTGGAGATGGATGGTGTCATTCTCTGTCATCACCTTGCTGATGTTAAAAGGACCCAGAAAGGGACAGTGATGCAATACTGCATCCAGCAGACTCTGGTATGATTAATATTACAATTGTGAGAGGGCTTTATAAGCTAGATTAGAGCTGCAGGGGCAGTAAGGCCAGGAAATGGTTGCACATTGTCAATACAATAATAATTATGTAATTGTGTCCCAGAACTATGCTGTCATTAAGGACGACTCTGAGATACAGAAAATCCAGCAGCAGTTGAATTCCAAAGAAACTAATTCGTCTAAAGTCCCTCTCATCGGTAACCTATTTTTCTGACTATTGAGGAAAGACACTGATGATTTTCCTGCTCTGCTCGTTTAAGGATCACCTCCAAAATAATGCCCTTTATGAAACATTTCAATCAGGTTTCAGACCTTATCATAATGCAGAGGCAGCTTTTCTCAGGGTCAGCAATGATTTACATATGTATGGTGTGCTGATCGCAACTTACAGTCAGCTATTTTATTTTTGGATTTCTCATCCACTTTTCACAGGACAGACCATACAGTCTTGAGCTCAGCCTGGTGAGAAGAGAGTGCACAACTTCCAGCAAGGCTTTTGGTGGGTTCAGCCCTTGCATTACCGCTTCCACCAACAGATTTAGCAAACAAGATGTTTTGGGTGCTGTTGTTTTTTGCTTCCTCCCACCGCTTTGCCTACCAATTTCCTGAAAATCTAAGCTTTGGGTTCATGCTTCAGTAGAGATAGTATCTTTTGTATTGGCAGTTAAACAGCAGTAGGACTGAGCTGTGTGTGAAGTTCAGCTGTGTGTCTCAGACCATTGACACTGAGGCTAATGGTAGCGCTGAAATCCTCTCTTTCCAACCTAAAGCAATGTATTCATTGAATCTTTCACTTAAATGCTGTAGAAATGGGGCTGAATTTTCCTCTTGGCTTGTTCAGTTTTCTATTGCTCTTGTCCTTTTTTTTCCCTTTTTTCACAGTTCAATTGGAAAAAAGACACTGCAGCACTGAAGCATGGGCTCCTGTTCATAGTCATTTCTGTGTTTTTAAGGAATGTATTCTAATATTGATGACACCACCATGACTGAAAACAGCCCAGAACCCCAAAAGCCTTACCCATGCCTAAACACATTCACCATCAGGCGGCATGATAAATGCTTTTTTTGACCCATGAAACTTGAATTTTTGTGATGTGGATATTTTCAAGCCATTCACCCAGGGCACATGGACTCCTATCCCTGAACTCCAGGCGGGGAGGGAACTTGGCTTCTGCTAAGGGCTTTAACTATGCTGCTGTCACTGTCTTTGGGAGAAAATAATCATAAACTGCTTTATTTTTGAGGGACTGGGTCTTGTCAGTGTGAGCTAGAGATGATCAGTCTTGTGAACAAGGAACAGTAAGCATAGGACAGTGCTTGTTGGCATGAGTTGGGCTGGAACAAGTATTTCCTATAAAGATGTCTTCACTGTGTCTGGATCTTTGCTTTATCTTTTGTCTCATTTACAACTGTGTGAAATGGAGATGATGACTGTGAAAGGCACTTTAGGATTTAAACAACTCAGGAGTGGTTTTTTTTTCTCCTGATGCAAAAAAAGATACCTGATGGAAATGTTTTCCCTCAGAAAACTTCTGGAACATTTTAGAGTGAAATCTAGAAATACATGTTTTGTACAGCCCAGTGTACACAACCTCTGATTAATCCCATTAACTTCAAGATCTTATCTAAACACATGCTTAAGTATCTTGCCAAAACTGGGACTGTGGTGCCCTGCTTCTTTGCTCGTAAAGCTAAAGTGGTTTTAGGGCAAGGTTACCAGAGCTCCTTGAATCCATTTGGAAAACATCAGCCTCACTCTCCCTTCTGTTACTTATTCATCTGTATCAGGATAGCACCTCAGGGCTTCAGCTATGACTGAGGTCTCTCCTGCTCACCTAAATCCAAATAGGAGATTCCTGCTTTGAAGAGATTATGGCATAATGGAAGATGATGTAGAGAAGATGCTGCAGAGAAAGAAGGAAAGAGGATGAAACTGCACAGAGAGGATGAGGAGAACACATGGTGGCTTAGCGGGGCCATTAGCTGTATGTAAAAAAGCCATAACAAACAGGTATAAATAGTATAAAAGCTCATGGACCTGTTACAGCTTTTTCTTTTCTTTCAGTATGTGTTCCAGTTTTTCAAGAGGTGTTGAAGCGAGGTTTGGAGGATGGAATAGGTTGAAGTTTTGAAGAGCAGCATGCTGTTGATCTTTTTTTTTTTTTCTCCCTTTCATCTTTTTAACACCTCCCCAGGTGTCTAGGATTTCTAAAAAAATAAGTCAGTAGGACAGTAAATTCATGGGTAAAGCTCCCTTTGATCACCTTGGAATGGATGTCTGCAGATATTCCCTCAAGTCCCCTGTCCACTTCCCATTGACAGATTTGACTGCAAATAGACTGTAGGAAGTCAGAATAATCTGCCAAAACTCTTCTTGTTTTCCTCTTTTTTTTTTTTTTTTTTCATATTTCAGTAAACACAACTCTTTAGGGATAACATCTGCTTCCCAAAGAAGACTTCCACTTCAGGAGAAAAGCACAAATATTTACAGGCAAATTCCTTTCTCCTTCCCATTTTCTTTCCTTTTTCCTCCCTTGCTCTTCCTTGCCTAGTCTTCCCTTCAAGACTTTTTCTCCTGCTGTCCTCATGGAGTTGCTGTTGTTGCCCATTACCCATAACTCCATCCTTATATGAGATTTAGCTGCCAAATGAAGCAATGCAGAAGAGAGAGAGGTCCACTGCACTGGCTTTACAGTGGAATAAAATACGGTGTACGTTGTTATACAGCCTCTCAGATAAGCAAAGTTTGGGGTCTGTAATTCTTCCCTTCTTTTAAATTGGTAACAGTTGTTTTCTGTGCATTTCTTTTACAAGGTATGTTTTTAAGGTAGGTTATTATGCCTGTGTTCATCTAACTAAGTGCCTGAATCTCAGCGAGTCTCCCTCAGCTCCCTCTGCAGACAGTGGAGATCTAGTCCAGGGAGAGAGTGATTCATTTCATCCAAAATTAGATACTTAAAGTGGATGAGAGAATTGTGCCTTAGGTGCCTGTTTGTCTCCACTGATTATGCGGGAATGACTGGCAGAGTGACTAACTCACCTGCAGCCATCCATTTACAGGTATCTGAAGTTTGGTGAGACAGACCCCGCCTTCTCCGATTGATTTCTGAGTTTTAATTTTAATTCCATCTGGTTTTGTGACATTCATTCTTTGTTAGCTTATGAACCTACATTCTGTCTTCTGATGCTGTGAGGTGGACCTTGGAGGATGGGGTTTAATTACTACAAAAATTGCAAATATTTACACTTCTACTAGTGTATACTGGCAGGTGTGCCTTTTCTTGTGGAAATACATCATTGCATTTGTGATAGAGACATCAAAAATCTGTTTCCTATCCAAGTGGTTTTATTTATATCAACTATTGAGAAAACAATCATTTACTGAAGAAATAGTTTCTATTAATATTCATTATCATATGCCTTGAGAACCCATACACGAAATGTAATCATAGCCTCTATTAGTCCTGTAATTTGTGCACCTGACATGCAGTTATTTGAGAATGCATTGGCACTACTATTGACAGAAACTCTGCGTTCGTATTGTTGCACAGTAAGTGGAAAAGAAAGGAAAAAATGGTGGTAGAATATGCAATATTTCCATTGCAGCCTAAGAGATACCCAGATCTGTTTGCAATAATAGAGAGCTGCAAAAGCTTTATATGGACACTGGAGGAAGAAGAAAGCTCTAATGTGCTGGTGAGGTATGTAGGTACTGAAGGCCTTGATGGAAGCTGAGGAAAGTTGGAAGATTTTACTTCAAGTTTGGAAATGAAGTTTGGAAAATGAACATGAAAATGTGTTAGTTTGTTATGGTTCTGTTGGGGATGGAGGGAAGGTGGAGTGATAGCTAGCTTGAGCAATTGATTTAGTGTAATAGCACGTTGGAAACTTAGCAGCAGATACAAAAAGGAGGAGAAAGACTTCAGGGTGAGATTCATCTCTCCTAACTTCAGGGATAGGATCCATCTCACTGAAATGTGGGCGTATAGAGAGTGATTCACTGACCAAACGTAGGAGTTTGCTTTACAGTGAGACACATCGCTTCCTGGGCTCTGTCGACCACGTTGACTAGATCCCCAGCGCCGGCAGTGGGAGTGCAGACTTCCAGCTCACATGTAGACTCTTGCATTGCACCGTCCCACACTACCTCCTACCCAGACTGGCTTTAGGGATGGGATTCGCTTCGTCTAATTTCAGACATCTCCACAGCTCACTTCTACATCAAACTGGTCACCCTGGGCTCCCTGCGCAGTCAATGGAGAGACACAGGTATTTTTAGGGAATGAGTCATGACGATGCAGATCTCTTCTTCCCAAATGTTGAACTACAAAACCAAACCCCCTGTTGCTTTCTCCTCTGATCCCATGATTCCTGCACACTTGTCTGTGTTTAGAAGGAAAACGAGGGCCCACCACCCCAGTTTTGCTGTAAACTGAAGAACAGAGATCTGCAGGCTCAACTTTGCAGAGGAAAACATGGAAGCCATGTTTTCTCCCACCTGCCTTTTCCCATCAGCTCAGTTCCTGTACGTCCAGCTCTGTGCAAACAGCCCAGGGGGTGACATTGCTGCAAACTCTTCCACAGCCCTAATTCAGGCACCAAAACCTGCAGCTATGTGCAATGTCAAACTCTCATCTGTGATGCCCTATTCAGCCCACTCAGAGCATGAAGAACCTCTGGGCTCAATCTGGTTGATGCTGGACCCAGCCCTGTGCTGTGGCTTCCACAAAACCTGTCTCTGTGCACCTCTGTTGTGGGCACACGTGTATTTTCTGGGACTTGGAGCTCATCTGGGTCCCGCTCTTGCTGAAATTATTACTTCAGCAAAGTATTTGCCGGAGGGAATTGTATGGAAAAACTTGTTGTGATTTGGGCTTTATTTTCGTAGAGTTATTAATTTAGGGAAAAGCTGCTTTTACCTGTTCTCAGCTTCTAAGATCTTGTGCCAATAGCGCTCCCAGTTGTGAGACCAATAAAAATGAAAACAAAACCCATCACTTTGTATATCGTTTCTCTCCTTCCCCCAGCTCAATAAGGTCCCAAGGTGCCTTGCAAAGTGCACATAATTATGCACAGAAGATACATTTAGCCATCATTCAAAGGATGGTGACTATTCAGCAGCCAGCTGGACTGTTAACTGCTGTTTTGGAAAGGAAATGAAGAAAATTACTAAATGCCAGGGAAAACTGAGGAAGAAATTTAGATAAGTGGGATGTAATTACCTGAGCAGTGACTGAGCCAGGATACTGGAGCAACATATCTTCATTGTTTGGGTTTGCAGGTGCCATCAAATCTTTCTGGATAAGGACTCTGGTCTTTTGGTATGCATGAGAGGGGTCAGTTCTCTTTGAGCAATGGCACTGTTGGTGGGCTACGGTCTGAGCCAATACCACCAAAATGGTGGATTTGTAGGATTTCAGCCCTGTTGCCATCGCCAGCCCAAATTTGCTTAGTACTAATAGAAGTTTGGAATCTCTTATTCTGAACAAGCAGCTGTTGATTTAGTACCAAGCCACAGTTTTTCCATGTGCAAAACACATAATATAACAAGCTACACATTTGTCTCTGCATGGAAAGATGCAGTCCAAAGCCACTGGTGATGGGAAGAGCTTATTCAGCACTCTCGCTGAGCTCCATTAATCCACATATTTAATACAAACACAACAGTAGAACTAATTCTGGCTCTGATGTAGAAAGCAGATGTAAAGGGTGTATGTCAGAAAATCCAGCTTTTCATATTACCCATCATTTGTGGCTTGGACGATAATACGGTTGTCAGACCTCTTAGGATTATCTACCTGTCAAGAAGAGAAAAGTAGTAGTACTTTCTGCTAGGCAAATGTTAAACCACATAAATGGAGTTAGTCCATTGCCAGCGGCCTTAGAGGTTTGTCTAAAGATCCAGTGTTCTTATTCTGTTGTAGAACTAAAACTTGTTTAGTTAAGTGTATCTAATTATTTTGATTATGTATGGAGAGGAAGATCATCAAAGGTGGCTCCATTTTCTGTGCTTTGGTTTCTGATGTTCAGTGAGGTTATACCAGAGGAGGCCAACATTCAGAGGCTGGCAGCATACCCAGGAGCTCACCCCCACTGAGTACTTCATAGGCTCAAAAGCTCATGCAGATATCTGAAGAAAAAGACCCAGAAATGAGTAGCAAAGACCTAGAAATTTATTTCCCATCCTTTGGGACCTGACCTCTTGAATTCTTGTTGTGCCTCAAAGCATACGTCCTTGCTGCAACAGATTTCTATTTGCTCTGGAAGCAAAAACGTGACAGCAAGATGTAGAAGAAAAGTGTAGAGATTTGTCTATCAGGGGCAAAGCAGGGGCTAGTAGCTGAGAGAGGATGGGATGAAAAATACAGCTGGTGATTTCAAGGGCACAGAGTTTCCTGAAAAAATCAGTCAGAAAGCTCTTCCTCTGGTTCAGTCCTACCCAAAATCTGTGAAACGCTCCTCACGCAAAGGCAGCCACCATCGCCTGGGCTGGTTGGGGCAATAGATGAGTCCCTGTGCTCTGTAGCACGCTCCTCTGCTCCTGGGAAAGCCAGAGAAAACAAAGAGCAGCATTACCATAAGGTAAAAATTCTAGTGGGGGAGGGATATTTAGTGCTGGTTCTTGTGATCTTTACCATCTGTAGAACAGATGGAGCTTCATTATGAGGAAGGGAACACCTTGAGAAGCATTATAATCTCACACCAGCCTGGAGAGAAGCAAATCCTGACTGTAGTCGAGATCTCAGGAAGGATTTTGACTTGTTTTTATGAAGGTTTAAGGAGCAGGGAAAAGAGGCTAATGAATTGTTGGCCAAAAAAGAAGCAGCCATTAATTTTGCTAGCATCTGAGACAAGAAGAGCAGGAAAAGCTTTATTTAGATCTCTGTCTGAAATAGCAAAGTATGTATTTTTTAATCCTCATACTCGCATCTCAGAGCTGAAGTCAGCTGGGTGGTTTTTGTTTGCAGGGTTTGGTGCAAATGCTTTTATTTTTGTTTGTTTAACCTTTGTGTCTGCACCCTTGATCTGCCCTTTGGAGCATCTCTGAATCTGGCGTTCTCACAAATCCCTAACTCACAGCAAATCTTAACTCTGCCCTCCGTGTTCTTCCTGCATTGGCATGCAAATAACAAGGAAATTGCAGGATTCATCCAGCTCATGAGAGGTGGATGCAGAACAGATCTGCAGGGAGGCTGTGCAGGCATTCCTGCCTCACGTAGAGGGAGGGATCCTGCTGCAACAAGCCTTGTAATGGGGGGCTGGCAGCCCCTTACCCCCTGGCAAGTCTGCACCTGGCTTCTGCACTGCAAAGCCATAAATCAGCTGCAGGACACACCACAGGCCCTTGGGTTCCTCCACCCTCCTGATAAAACAACAAAACCCAGCTGAGCTTCAAGTGTGAAATGAAATCCAGGTGAGTTGAAGGGCTACAGAGACAACAGCATGAAGTTCCGGATCCCTAAAAGGGTGATGAAATGAAGCTTTGGGTAAAGCAGCCTTTGCACTTGATAATTTCCTAAGATTCCCTTTGGGTGGTTCACAGATATTCCTGAACTCCCCAAACTGGTGCCATTTGCATAACTCAGTATTTTCTTCTTGCTGTTGTATATTTGTTTTGTTTTCTGAGAAGCTGTTTATGGTCCACTAGATACAGAGCAAAGGCCTGGACATCAGGAGCCCAGCTTTGGGCTTTCTCTAGCTTCTCCTTGTGACTCAATTCCTTACCACTCTTTAGCTCTCCTGTCTCTTCCTCTGTGTTTATGCATTGCCTAGCACAACAGAGCTTTGGGCTCAGCACAGCCTCTAGGAAGCAGCACCACAATACAATAAAGACATGCTCCTTTCAAAACTCTCCCACCTCCATGAATAGATGTGAGCTTGGTTCTGATCCAAGCAACCTTATCCACAAAGTACAGAGAGAACCTGTCATGGTGTGAAATACTGAACTCTGACTCTATTTGGAGGAAAGCCACAATTTATCAAACTAGCACCGCAAGGAGCAGATCCGTCTGCCTACCTAAATCCTCCTTGCTAGCTAATAGCAAGGCAGGGAGTTTAGTCTCATATATTTTTTATTTTTTAAAACTGAGATGATCATTTATTCAAAGTGTAATGACTGCAATAGATGGGACTTGTAACAGATTCAGAATTAACATAATGATATTTGATAATAATCATAACATTTCATAATATTGATTGCAAGAGAGAACTGACAGCGCAAGAATATACCAGCTGTCTGTACGTGTAGCATCTCCCAGCTCTTAACTTTTTGTCTCCCAAAGAAAGTTAGCAATCGAGAACTTTTTTATTGGTTTATATTCTTATTTATTTATTCAAGTTAGTTCATTCATGCAGAGGGAAATAGAGATGGCAAAACTGCAAGTATTTAAGTGGGAAGGGAGAGGGATTAAAACCTCAGTCCTGGCCCAGACCATAGAATCTTTGAATGGCTCAGGTTGAAAGGGACCTTAAAGATCATTGAGCTCCAATGGCCTGCCATGGGCAAGGTTGCCAACCACTGGATCAGGCTGCCAGATTTATTTCCTGATCTTGCTGCCTCCTGCCTGGCCAGGCACCAGCTCTCTGAAGAGGAAGACTGAATTCAGACCCCCTTGGAGGTACGTTGGTGTCCCACAGGCTCCAAGAGTCTGTACCCAACCGCAAGGGCGATTGCCCAGCGAGGTTGTGGATGCTGTCACCCTGGAGATGCTCAAGGCCAGGCTGGATGGGGCTTTGAGCAACCTGGTCTAGTGGGAGGTGTCCCTGCCTATAATGGGGGATTGGAACTAGATGATCTTAAAGGTCCCTTCCAATCCAAACCATTCTATGATTCTGTGATCCTGTGACTGTGGTCCTGTGTGGATCCAGGGATTGACTCAATGATCCTTGTAAGTCTCTTCCAACTTGGGGTATTCTATAATTCTTTGGTTCATTTTTGCCATGGATCTCTGCAGATGCCAGGTAGGGATTTAAATTTTCAGGTTCTCAGCATCTTGTGAAAATGTACATGCATCAAAAAAGCATTCTGAATCACTGATCACATCCAGTGAAGGGCCACAAAGATGATGGAGGCCTGGAGCATTTGTGCTGTGGGAAATCATTGCCAATCCTATCATGACATAGAGGTAGAAGTGCTTCCCAGTGCTGAGAAACAACTCTCTGTGAGCAAAGACATATGTGTATCAGAGAGCTCCCTGGAGCTGTCAGCCCCTTGTTTCAACACTTTACCTACATTCTGTCATAAGTTGCATTGCAACCCTGGAAATTATCAATGAGGAGTTAGTTATGCTCATGGAACATAAGGATGTTGTGGCAACATCTGTGGTTGGCACTTTCTACCATACGATGGAATTTAACAGCAATGTGCAATCGGGTTGAGATGCATTAGCTGGGAGAGAGAATGGGAAGAAAGGAGGGGGAGAGAGTCTGTTGACTTAAGAATCCCTTCAAAGAGCATGGGATAAGAAAATAAGGAGGCTGGTAGAACAGTCAGTCCCTGTTTGGCTAGCTGGCTGCAGATTGAAAAGATCAAATATTTACCTGTGCTCCCAGTGCAGAGGAATTGCTGGATCTCTGGCTGATTGGGAGGAAAACAACTCTGAGCACTGTTAAAATAACTTAATGCTTAATGCATAATGCAGTTTTTCAGCCCATACTCTAGTATTCAGCTACGCCTATGCTGGGGAAAACTATTTGTCGTTGTAATAATTTCCCTCCTTGGAGAAAGGTGAGCTGGGGAAGAAGATATACATTGGGATGCTTGGCTTCTTGGGCTGGTGGATGTAAAACCAGCAGAACTGCATCAAGCACACTGTGGGTGAAAGAAGAACGAAGCTCAAAAGACATGTTGTGCTTTAGCTTGGTGTGCTCTGGCCTTTTAGAGCCTTGGTGAAATCCTGAAGCTTTCACCTACTGTTGATTTGTCCATGCTCAAGGAAAACATTCTCTTATTGCGGTGGATAAGTTGCCAGAGGAAATTCTTAAGGATTTGTCTGATAATGAAAAGATGATCGGAATGGCTGTGTAAAAAGCCTAAAATGGTGAGAAAGTAGCAGCAGAGTGGTTTGAGAATAATACATTCGTTTCTCTGTGTGTGTAGCTCCACTGCATCTTTTGTGTAGATTCTCAGCATTCCTGGAAAAGGAGAATATCAACCAAAGGTGACATTTCCAGGAATCTCTTTGAAAAGAATCATCCTCATATTCATTCACTGGAGACTGACTGTATACTTGTGTGTGAAATTGTAAAGCCTTTTGAGAGAGCAATTGAATTAAAGTTTGCAGTTGTTGGTCTGTGAGGCAGGGAACTTTCCCAAACATGTTGCACTATAGTCTCTTCCTCTCCTTTTTCCCACTGGTCCAAAAGTTGCTGCTAGAATCGGTAACACTAAATATTGATAGAATTGTTGATTTAAATAATTGGTCTGCCCTACGTAATTTCTATTAGAAACTAGAGTTGAACTGGCTTGTAAACACAAGAAATGGCCAGTGTTGAGCAGAAATGCCTAAAATGTTATTCAGTGAAGACATACAAATGTTTAATGCAGTGATTTTTTTCTTGTATTTGTTTATTTATTTATTTTGGATGTTCAAAGATGCAAAGCACTATATAAAACATATCCTCTGGTTATTTCTTTGTGGGTCAGATAATCCAATATGTGACCCAGTGGTGTAGAACACAAAAATGGAGGGATCGTGATTGAGAACGAGGGGAGAGTTTTTTGCTCTCAGCAAACTGTTCCACACTTAAATTCCTGTAGCAGACCATCAAGTCACAGTCCCTGTTAATGAGCTACAGCCTACAGTTTTTCATGCAAAGTACTTTTAAGTCCCATGTGTTTCAGTTCTCTTGAGGGACTATGGAGAAGCCAGTTGGGAAGATCTGTTGCCATTCAGCCTGCATACAGCTGCAAAGTTCAGTTGGAATCAGCCCTCCAGGAGACACTGATTTATTGAAGAGGACTGAATGCACTAGAGATAGTCTGCTGGAGAAGAGAGAATATATAAAAAAAGAGAGAGAAACTCTAGAGAAACCACAGTCAAAATGGAAACCAGGGCTGGACTTAGCTAATAACCTGAGCATTGGAAGCATGGCAGGAGAAAAGGTGTTTTGGGGATCTTTCTAAGCATGTAGACTCATTGGTGGAATGGTCAAAGTGCTTTAGATGCCCTTGATAAATATCGGAGAGAAAAATGCACCTGCGGGGACAAAAGTTTGGAGTATGTGAGATCTGAATGCCTTGTTGGAGAGCCCTGCCTCCCTGGGTTACAGAAGTAGCCTGGGCTGATCAAGCTTCCGACTTGGAAGCCTGGAAGAAAGGTCTAGTGAGGAATCCTGAAATTGCTTCGTCCCGACACTGGTTCCAGGAGAGGATGAGTTTAGATCCTTGCTCTTCCATATGGAGAAAGATCCCCAGGAGGAGGAGGAGGAAAGCTAAAGCAGTGCAGAGGGAAGGGAGGTTAAGTGAGCTGCTGAATGCACCCTGGTCTCTGCTTCTCATGCTAAGAAGCAATTGAAATATTAAAGGTAATAAAACATGATTTAGTTCATGCTGTGAACTTCAGTTATTTACTTCAGTTCACGCTTTGCATTTTATCTGCTGGGCCTCAGAATGTCTATGTTGATAAATCACAGTGTTCCAAGTACAGAAGGGGGGATAGAACAATTTATTTTATAAGTATTCAATTATGAAAGTAGGGGAGGAGGGAAAAATGCATGAATCAAAAAAAAATTTCTGGAGTTATAAATAATTCTAGTGTCATCCTTATTTTACCCTTTCTCAGCCAGAGATCCTTATCACCATTTTAAGGGCAGAAATAGCAACTAGTCCAAGAAGGCAGGAGTAAAATGAGGTTTCTGACTGTTGTCGAGTTTGTCCCCTCAGTAAAGTGATTATTTTCTGGAAGGCTCTCAGCTAACTCAGATGCTTAAAGAGGAGCTGCTGCTGCATCTTTAGGGGGCTACCCTTAAAATGATGAATGGTGACACTAATTGACGGAGGCCCCGATAATAAAATGGAAGGTTGAAAGTGATATCCTTTTTTTTCTTGTATTTCTGTCTTTTTGCCACCCCCAGCAAAGGACAAAATGTCACTCATAACTTCTACTCTGCAGAGCTTCGTCACTTTATCTCTGTTTTAAATGTTATTTGAATGTTAGATCTTTACATTTGCTTTTCTTTATTTAAGAAAAAAAGACGAACCAATCATAATAGGCATAAACCTGTCACGAGAAGGTCATAAATTGCATACTGCTTACTGAAAGAAAGGGGACATCTCCCATCCTATCTGTTAAATAAATACTGCAGGAAGTTTCTCTATCTTGCTGGTGTTTATACATTCTTAAGTGTGCTCAGGCTGGTACAAAGAGCCAGACTGACAACTCTGCTCGTTGCTGAAACAGTGACAGCATAGACTGCAGGCAGGGTGAGACACCATCATGCTAATACATTTCAAGCCTGTTTTGGACCAGGCTGGGCTGAAAGAAAATTTGTGGAGTGAAAGAACCAGTGTGTGGCCCATGAAATTGTCTCTTTACCCTAATGTAGATGGTGGCGGTATATGCCAGATTACAAGGGGAAAAAAAGGAAAAGTAAATGAAAATAGGAAAAGAGAATAGAAAGGGAAAAAGAAAATAGAAAAAAAATAGTAAGAAAAAAAGAAAGAGAGAAAGAAAAGGAGAAAAAATAGAGAAAAAAAGAGAAGGAGAAAAAGAAAAAGAAAGAGAAAAAGGAAAACAATGAAAAGAAAAAATAAAAAGAAAAGAAAAAGGGAAAAGGAAAAAGAAAAGAAAAAGTCTTTATTAGAATAATTACTAAGCTAAGACTTGGCCAGGATTTACAAATGCAATGATTTCTGGGTGATTGGATGCCACAGTTTGTGCGTGCAAACTGAAACACCTTAGAGATCTAATTTTCCAAAAGCACAGAACACTCCTTTTCTATGAAAATCATGCTTCTTACACAGAATGCCTCTCCCCCAAAACCTAAATAACCCTTCTGGATATCCAGCTTACATATAAACAAGGCAAGAAAAAGCCAATAGCTTGTGGGAAGTAGGAAGTTTCTCTCTGTAAATTGCCTTTGGATCCTACCCAACTAAACATTAATTAAAGAGGAACGAAGTCCCTAGATCCACAGCTTTCTAGAAAGTCCTTTTGGAACCTGAATGTCTGCTTGGGACCGAAAAATATTCCCAACTCCTGAGTGAAATAAGTAGTTTAGGTGTTTTTCCTGCTGCTCCTGGTTTTGTCAGAGAGAGGGAATTAAAACTGTCCAGAAACTCATTAGTTCTACTGAACCGGGGTCGAGTCCATTCTGCTGCTGCTGCTGAAGGCTGCACAGCAAAGTATCTGTACACATCTATCTACTGTACATGGATTTAACTATACATTAGAGCTAACTGTAGGTACAGGAGAAAGGGAAAATTCCCTGCACCTCTTACTTTCAATTTTAGGGGAAAAAAAGAGTAAAGGACAAAATCTGAAACAGAAAACACAGATGGGTTATGGGGAAAATATTACTTGGCTGTTTGATGAGGATATCTTATTTAAATGCGTGTGGTAGGTTAAACAAATACTTCCATTTTTTAAATCTGCAAGTGGAATATTTGATAGATATTTTTAATCTGCAGGTGGAGCATTTGATCGACAAAGTGGTAAAGTGGGTGTTTATCACCTTGCCTAAGCTTATGGGCCAGAAGATGTCAGTCAGCCTTTGGGAGCTCCATTTCATAATAAATTATAACTTGTGTCTGAGAAGTCTGTAAGCTGTCCAGTTATTGCCTCCACAAGTGTTACTATTGGAGTAGGAATGTTTCCACAGACATGAGTGTATGCACAGGGGATGGTGCGGGTGCACTCCTGTGAGGTCTGTACCAGGCAAAGCACCTGCAGAAAGGGGATCCCAACTGTGTTGCTACATCAGCTCTTGCAATTAGTTGCATCTAATTGTCGGGAAAGCAATAGCAACTGCTGAATAAACGAATTGGCAAGAGGTGATCAAGAGATAATGCAGCTTTCAAACTCTAACGACTTTGTGGTGTGAAAGAGAAGGAAAGAAAGGAAGGAATGAGCAAATGTCCACACCTGCACGGCTTACTTTCCCATCCTCAGGAACTGAAACAGTTGGAGTGCAAAGAGGAGAGCTCCTACAGAAAGTATAGATACATCATCAGAAATAAACCCTGCACTGAAGAGTCTTTAGAAGATAAAGAAGCGGAGAAGGGATAGGAGACATGCTGAATCCTTATCCCTATAGCTTCAAGAAGCTCCACTTGGATGAATTATTCTACACTTCTTTGTGCAGGAGGTGCATGACAGAGCCTTAAATTGAACCCCCAGCTTCACATTTAGCTCTACTTGCAAGGCAAGAGTCTAACTAAAATTAGACCAAACAGTCTAAAGTTGGACCAGACTGCTGCATGTGCCTAAGTTCCCCTTGAATGCTTAAGAGTTAGCCTAGGAATTCATGAACAGCAAATACAGTCCCCTAACTTTTAAATGACCTAGTTCCAAGCCATCTTCAAACCACTGGATATTTTGCTTAATTCTATTCTTGCCCATTACTGACCAGCTGCTTTCACATCAGGAATGCCTCCAGCTTACTCTGAGCAATGATGCTGTCCTGAGTTGCGACATTATGGCTGATGATCATAAAATCTTCACTCAGGTTCATTTCTGGCCTTTTCTTTTACACGTTCTTTTTGTTTCTGCTAATGATAAGTCAGTGCTGCTGGGAAGCAGAACACATTCATACGGCATGATGTCTTCCTTCCTCTTTATGATGGAAGGAGGCAAAAAACTTGGGTGCACAAACCAGCCTGAAATGAAAAACTGTAGATTGAAATGCTGTAGACAAAATGCTACCCATCCAAAAGCTATGAGCTCTAGAGACCACCTTACAAAGCACATGCTCTTGGGGAGGAATAAGTACTGATGTCTTTCCTGGCAGATATACAGGCAATTCGAGTTCAGATGTTGTGTTTGTACCCACCAGACACTTTGCCAAGTTCCAGTGAGCCAAGGAAATGCTTGGCTGAATATAAGAGTTATTCGGGGTTTGAGTCATGGTGGAAATGAACCTCCCTGAACCTTGAGGCCCCAGCCAGGATTGTGAAATCGCTGTGTGTCTGGAGATCTCTCCTCTTCCATGAATAACAGCTTTGCTCAGTTGACTTTTGGAATCCATCTTTTTTGTCCTAATAATTCTACAGCAACTTCTTGGGGGAATTTATCTTAATCCACAACATGCTCATGTTTCTGTTTGTCCTAATCTAAATTTAGGCTAAGAGAAAGCTACAATCCATCCCTACTGAAAGAAAAGCTAAGAGGGAGCTTTTACTATTTGCACAGGCTAATGGAGATACATCTCCTAATTCCCTCTTTGCCTCACAGATTGAAGCCGCTTCTTGCTTGCTGTTAAAGCTGGTAACTGATTATAAAGGTAGCAATTATTTTTACATCCCTGGATGCCCAGAACAGAGGCTAGGCAGGGAGCCTCATTACTAAACAGTTTTAAATATTTATTCATGTATGTAAATTCCACTGGTCAAAATCTTGACACATTCACAGCGTCACATATTTCATTCAGTTTATCCTCTGTAATTGTTACCAACTGCTCAACAGCTCTGAACGATGAGTCCCATTGAGAGCAGGAGGTACAATAAGTGTAGTGGCTGTTGCTACATAAATTATCTGAGAAGCCTGAGGACTGCAAAAGTCCTTCTTACATTTGAGCCTGGAGCACGAAGAGTGCTGCTGAAAAGTAGTTTGGTGGTTTTGACTTTCACACCCAGTGTTTACACATGTGTTTTGTTACCCAGTCTTCTTGAGGCAAAGATGGATGGCACAAAGAGGTATAGAGAACACAGGGTAGAAGAGGTCTGTAAGAGTCATTGCTATAATCAATAAACTTGCTGTTATGATTCCTCTTTTTTTGAAAATTTACGATACAAAATCACAATGTGCAGATAGTGGGAGCTGATCCAGGAAGCCATATGCACATCATATTTTAGGAACAAAAATTTTAATGGGGACATACACAAGAATGGGAGGAGATTGAAAAGTAATAGATTAATGTAAATTATGTTTTTTTGGTTAAAATTTATCTCCTGATTCTTCATCTCTGTCTGGAAACAATTTTGCCATGAGAGACTACGATCAAAAGTTCTATGCAACTTCAAGACCTTATTAGTTCAAAATCTGAAAATGTGGGCATTGCAACACCCATAATTTTCCTTAGGCTAAGCTCACATCAATGGCCCTGGCATCATTGGAAACACCTGGCAGCTAACCCTGAACTGCGTGGCACTGGCGCTGCAGAGCCGGCAGTCCTCTGCAGTGCGCAGCCAAAGATAAGCCCAAGAAAAAGGTGTTTTCACATGTTACTGGGGCCACGTGCTGTTTACTTACTTCTTGGATATATCAGTGGTGAAATTAACCGCTGTGTTCTCAGTGCTGTGCCCGAACGTGCTGCCTGCCTCTTAAAGCATCAGCCAGTTCAGCCAAGGGAGAGAGAACCCTTGGAGAGATCTGAGCATTAATAAGACACAGATTATGCCTTCCACCTTCACACAGGGCAATTTGGAAGACACTACCAAACATGTTGACAGACGAAATAAAGAGTTGAGTTTTTTCACGAGGCCAATGAACACCAGCATAGGAAAGGAGAAGAACAAAACACCCAAGGTTTTTTAACATATCTACAACTTGCTTGTTGCTTTAAGCAAGACACAAGCATTGAATTGAAGCCCAGAGAGGAGGTGGAAGAATTCAAACATTATTACTAAGTGCCACAAGTAATCACAGACTAGAAACTTACACTGGGGAACCAAAAAGTGAATGGCTGGAGTCCCAAGCCCAGACAAGTGAAAAGTAATCAGGAGGCTGGATCTCACGGAAAGAAAATAGTGAAGAGACTTGCACTCCCATTGAAAAACAAACAAAACTGATCTTGGCACAAAACTGATCTTGGCCTTATTATTACTGCCTAAAGTTTCAGAACTGCATGCTAGTGATTATCATTTCATTGTGGAAGGAGAGTGACTGCTTCGGGCTCTGGCTGAAATTATGGCATTTTGTCTCCACGTAGCACTCCTCTGCATCTCCAAGCATGCTGCTTATGTGGCAAGAGGCCATTGCTGAAACCTTGACACGGCCACTGCTTGCTACAGACAGGACATGCTTGCTGTGCTGATGTTCATGGTTCTTTGAGATTTGTTCTTTTTTTATTGTTTTCTTTGAACTAGGTGATGTTAGAGTGAAAGCATATGTTGTCTGTTTTTATAAAGAAAATCATGACCAACCAGCTCATATAAATTACAGCTGGTCTTGTAACTTCTCATTAGCACGAATGAATTTGAGAGCATGTGGCTTGCGCTCTCCCTGACAGGGCTCTTACATCGTGTCTGTCTCCAGAACAGGCTTCCAAACTAACGAGTTTTGTCCTTCTGCTCTCCCATGATGTAACCTGGCCCATCCGCTGAGTTCAGGCTGCATCACAAGCTTAGCAGGAATTACTGCAAAGAGAACAGTGCATAAATGATTAAAAGGAGACTTGACCAGATAAGATGTGAAGGCATTTGACAAAAAAAGTCCACGTTGCTGTCATAGTAATTAATGGTGAAGAGCATTTTGGTGCCATGAGTATTGTACTTAAGGAATTATATCAGCATGTTAAAAAATGCATCATGAGAGAGCACATTTCCTTTGACTTACTTTCAAATAGGAACAACTAATAATACAAAGACATAAAAGTGTGTCAGCAAGGAAAATCATCCTTTCTTCTTGTAGTTTGCTGAAACCAGACACAATTACCAGAGGTCTGAGGGTGTGCCCTGTGGTTAAATTTAAGCTTATCAAGATTTTAGCAATACTGTTTGGTGCTGCAAACAATGTACTGGATGTTACAGATGGGCACGCTCAACAGAAAAATCAAACCTTTGCAAAGATTTCATGTGGAAGTGATGGTGTTTGACCACATCTATCATGTGAATGGATATTAGGAAAAAAATCATCTCCAGGAAAGCAGTCAGGCACTGGCACAGGCTGCCCAGGGTAGTGGTGGAGTTACCATCTCTGGAGGTGTTTATGGACCGTGGAGATGTGGCACTGAGTGACATGGTTTAGTGGGCAATATTGGCAGTAGGTGCATGGTTAGACTAGACAATCTTAGAGGTCCTTTCCAACCTTAATATTTTATGATTCTACGATTCTGTGATACTATGTGGCGCCCAGCTCTTGTCCTCCAAGTCAATCTCAGAAAGTCTTCAGAAGAACTACAAATAAATGGTGATAAAAATGTACGTTGCTTAAAAAATATTAAAAGATTTTGGTACAAGGAGGCTCCATCTACACTAGTAAATGAAATGGTCCAAGTCTCTAGGGACAGGCGGCCCAGTTCTCCTGTGTGTAGCTAAACTCTTCTACCACAAAACAGCCAGGTCTGCTCTCTGCTGCCTCTTGGCAATTCCTGCTTTGATGTGTCCGGGGGGAGGTTTAACATCTTCATTAAGAGAGAAGTTAGAGGACAGGTGAAAAAAGTCAGTTGTAGGTCACCTTAACCTGAGCCTGCATTGGGAATGAGGAACTTTCTTCCAGCCCCAGTGTTTTCAGTTCTGTTAGTTTATAAATACATCACCACTTGCTCTAAGACGTGCTACAATTTTTATCAGTATTTTTCAAGTTTTACCTTTAACCCGCTTCTGAAGTGGCTGCAGGAGGTGGTGAAGTAATCCTTGTTCATAACAATCTTTGTATTGTATGTCTGCACACAATGTCCCTTGGGATCCAGCCCCAGTATTGGATATGTACTAGACATGACTATTTTAGCCATCACTTTTCTATTCAAGCTGTAGGATGCTGCTCTGCTCTCCCTTTCATTTGATGGCATCATCTTCATCCAGCTTTTTAGTTTTGTGTTGAGGAATGTTCCTTGATTCTGAACTGAATAGAGAGGTCACTAATGGAAACTCTGCATCTGAAATGCTGGAGAGTGAGAGAAAAACTACCCAGCTTTGAGGGACAACTTCTGGTTGTTAGGATATGTTATGAAATTGGCCTTCATTTCTATGCGTGTAGCAAGGGAGACCACCATGTAAATACAGGGACAAAGACAAGTCCAGTCAGTGCACATCAGCTTTTTGGCTAATTCTCCAATGACCAGTTGCTTGAGCAGCAACTAACTAGGGTGTGCTGGCATTTAACATCCACTCTGTGTGGCTATTGATCTTCATAGGTCAGCAGCCCACTGCCTCCATAGAATCATAAACTCATTAAGGTTGGAAAGACCACTAAGATCATCTAGTCCGACACAGCATGTTAGAAAAGAAGTTGAGAAAGGAGTATGGATGACACCAGGGGACAAAGCTGCCATCTGGGGGCTGAGGCCCTGAAAGAACAAACATTCTAGCTGAGCTTTGTATGCTTCCCCACTAAGTGTTAGATGCTAAGCCTGATTAATACAGCCTTCTCTTGCTTTGTCATCAAAACCTTTGGTGTTGTCTAAATTCATGAAAAACATGTTTCTTTTACCAACAAATTGATTTGATTTTCTTTGATAAATTATGAGTTACCATAAAAGAAGAAGCACTCTGTGTGCCTGGTGACAACTTCCTTTGAGGTAGAGTGTATTAATCTACATACCACATGTGCTTTGAAGTCAGAACAAAATCCTGAATCGTGATGTGTGTGCATGATAAAGAGACAGACGGCGAGGTCAATTCTGCTCTGCTGTATCTGTGTAAATTCGAATCAATGCCAAGGCTGCATCTACAAACAAGATTGGGCCCACTGTGTAATCTCTAGGCATACCCCATGCTCAGTAGGATGCAAGAGGACAGAGAGAAGTGAAAATTCCCCATTTTAGCTGTATGCCATCTCCTTGGTGAAACGTGCCTTGACCAGGGGATCGTCTTGCACATTAGAGGTAATATTGTGTATCTGTACAGAACAGCTTAAAGTGAACTGGAAATAAAGAAACTCAAACAAAGCAGTTATGACTGTAAATATCAGTGTGACACAGGTGAAATAACTCAAAATGCTTTTTACTGACAAAGCATCAGCAAGATGTAGAGCCTGTTTCTCCACTCACACCAGTTTAGCAACCTCATAACTCACTGGATGGCAACAGAAAAATTCTTGATTTGCACTGGTTCAAGAGGGTCAGGCAGTTACCTAAATTTCTCTGTCCAGCTTCCTCATTTGCTTTTACCATAATCTAACTTCTTCCTTCCCAAAGCTGCTGCTGCTGAAGCCTGTTGCTCCTGCTCTGACAGCTCCAGTGCTGCACATAGAAGCTGTGCGTGCCCCATTCCTGAAGGTGTTCAAGGCCCTGGGCAACCTGATGTAGTGGGTAGCAACCCTGACTACAATAGAGTGGTTGGAACCATATGATCGTTAAGGTCCTTTCCAATCCAAGCCATTCTATGATTCCACTACTCACTATTCCTCACTTTTCTTGCTGTGATCTCTCACTCTCTCCTCTGGCTAAAGCATGTACCTCAATATCACTCCTGAATTGGGATATATTATAATTTGCCTTACGATTTATACTTCCCAGATGTCTCCTAGCACACCTTGGTCAAGTAAAGCTACTGGGTAGAAGGAGGTGGAAAAATGATCACAGGCATATGCTTGGATAAGACGAGAAAACCACAGAATAAAGTACAGAGGCGGTGAAATCATTGGAAAGGACTGTTTTTGTTACTGTCATTGCTGGGATCCATATCACAGCCCATAATACTCAAAGCCACAGAAGCAATAAATCCATGTCCAGTGAGCAGACTCTCACATGCAGCCCGGTGAGGATGTGCTCTGGGATGGATAGAGGCAATGTATCCCCACCCAGCACAGAATCACTGGGGCTGGAAGATGTCTTTGGAGATCACTTGGTCTTATCCCCCTGCTCAGAGCAGGGTCAGCAAGGGCAAGATATGCAGGGCTTGTCTGCTGGACTTTTGAGTATCTCCAAAGAAGGAGATGCCACCACCTCTCTGGGCAACCTGAGCCAGTGTTTGATCGACCTTAATGTAGAAAAGACTTCTTTGAGTTTAAGTGGAATTTCCTGATTTAAATTTATGCCCATTGCCTCTTGTCCTGTCATTGGACATCACTGAGTTGAATCTGGCTTCACCCAGATTCTTTACACCCCAATAGGTGTTTATACACATTGATACAAAGTCACTGCTCTTCACAAAGCTGAGCAATCCCAGCTCTTGCAGCCTCTCCTCTCCAATTCCTTAATCAGTTTTGTAGTCCTTCAGTAGACTCACCCCAGTATGTTCTTTTCATACTGATGAGACCAGAAGTGGACCCAGCCCTGCAGATATGTCTGAGTACTGCAGAGGAGAAGGATCACCTCCTTCAACCTGCTGCTGTCACAGGAGGCATTGCTGACCTATGTTTGACTTAGAACCCCAGGTCAGTTTCTGCTATGATGCTTTCCAGCTGGTTGGCTCCCAGCATGTAGTGGTGTATGAGTTTGTCCCTCCTCAGATGCAGGAGCTGAAATGTCTCTTTGTTAAAGTTCATGACATTCCTACTGGTCATTTCTCTAGCCTGTTGATGTCTCTCTAAATAGCAGCAGATCCATCAGCCAATCCTCCCTGTTTTCCGTCATCTGCAACTTTGTTGATGCTCCACTCTGTCCTAACATCTGAGTAATCATTGAAGATGCTGAACAGTATTGTCTCCACTAGTGTCTGGCCTCCATTTTGTGCTGCTGATCACAACTCCTTGGCTTTAGGTGCACTGCCAGGTTTTAGTCTACCTCACTACACTTATCTAGCCTATACTTCATCAGTTTGTCAGTACAGATGTTATATGAGTCACCGTCACAGGCCTTGTTAAAATGGCAATAAACAACATCCACTGCTCTCTCCTCAGCCACCAAGACAGTCACCTCATGATAAACGACTATTGGTTTGGTCAGACAGAATTCCCTCTTCACAAGTCCAAGCTACCTTCTCCCATTCATGTTTTCATCCTTCTCATGGATGATTTGTGCCATCATCATCTCGAGGATCAAGGTGAACCCAAGTGGCCAATGGCTCCCCAGATCCTTCTTTCCCTTCCTGGAGTCAGGAATGACATTTGTTTTCTTCCACTCCTCGGGAACCTCACTCAGTCACCAGTGACTTTTCAAAGACAAAGGAGTAGACTCTCAATGTCATTGATCAGGTCCTTCAACACTCATGAGTGTGTTCCATGGAGTTTCATGGACTTCATTTTAAGTGTTCCCTAACCTGATCCTTCTGTATCGAGGATGGGTCTTGGTATCTCAATCCACACTTTCCTACTAGTCTCATGGTCTTGGGATGCCCGAAGACAAGACTTACCAGGTAAAAACCAGTAAAGATCCTTCAGCACAATATCCAGCAATGAAGAAAAATGCAGATTCCCTTCTTATTTCCTCATAAATAGTTAAAAAAAAAAAAAAAAGTGTATAAACTGAGATTAAACTAAGTAGCACACAGAAGCCAATTTTAAGATACTTATTCAGTTAGATCCTCCCTGGTGCTTGTGAGATTGCCAAATAAATTCTTTTCTTATTAGAATAGGAATCTCTTTGACTTATCAAGAATGTTTCAATGACACAGTCTAGTCTTCTGCATTTTCCTTCCATGCCTATAAATACTGTAGAGTCTCGTTTATAAATACTGCAAAGGCTTGCCTATAAATACTGTAATCTTACTTACGCAGAAGTCAGTTGGGGTCTTCAAATAGTTTCCCTTTATACATACCTCATGGTATTATTTGGGGTTCTTCTCAGCATGTGATAGCAAGAGAAGCAACCAGGAAGGCAAAGATGCAATCTGTATGTTGGATCTATTTCAGCAATTATTTTGGTGTGTGTTATATGTAAGAGATCGTTTGCATCTACACCATCTTCGGCTTTTCTTTTTTTTTTTAATATAAATATATATATATATATATTTGAAGGCTGGGTGAGAGAGGAAAGAATTTGTTTGGGATCTTATCAAGAAATAAAATAACACACAATACATCTTATGAAAGAAGAGGCATACTGTGCCTTTTTTTTTTTTCCACTGGCCTCCTGCCTAAGGGAAACATTCACTGGCAAATCTAAAACTTGTTCAAAACCCTTTGGAGAAGCAGACTATTATTAAATTATTTATTTTATCTTTGAAGTGCTTCCATTTTTACACTGTTAAGGATTTCTCTGTAAAAGCCAGGGTGCCTGAGAATATTTGGCCTGTAGTGATCTTTGAAACATAAGCTTCTTTTTTTTTTTCCCTCTCTGTCTTTTCTTCTTCCCCAGTTTCTCGGTATGAATGATGATCTGTCTGATGTGGAGTGCCTGTACCCACTGGGGAAATTTTAGGAGATCTTTAGTAGCTGGAGACAACCAATGCCTGATTTACTCCATGTTTGCTTAATTTTTTTAAGAGAAACAAACCTGGCAGAATCAAAAGGGTGGGAGACATATTCAAATGCTCTCAAGCGATTATTAAAATGTTGTGCAATTAACTGTTAAGATCATGCCTGTAGCAGCATCTTTTGAAATACCTGTGCTAGCAGCACCTTCTGAAACCAGCACAGGAAAATAATCCATTTGCAAGTCTACCTGCCATCGGAGGCCCCATTTAACGGGAGAACTCCCACTGACTTGCATGGGTTTAGATGGAGCCTGAGGAGAGCTCTGCTGTGGTTCCTCAATGTGATCCTTGCAGACTCAAAGAATGGAGAATCACATTGCCGTATGATGAGTGTAGTGCTTCACGCTGGGGTTACTCTGAGGGGACTGCACAGAGCTAATGGGGCTAAGACCTCTGTGGGTGATGGGTATGGGGAGGGATGCTATGCTGGATGCTGGATGCGGTGCTGCTGCCAAAGGGAGCTGCACTGCTTGAATACACCAGGACCATCGCTGGTTCTGTAGGGTTTCTTACCAGGCTGCAGAAAAAGAGGACACAATGTAAAGGCTGGTGTGGGAGCCTGACAGAAAAATGTCTTTTATAGCAATATTATGGGATAAAGCTGCCCTCGGCAGTGAGAAATTAGCACAATGGTAATCACAGAATGGATTCGTTTGGAAGGGATCTCAAAGATCAGCCGGTTCCAGCTCCTCTGCCATGGGCTGGCTGCCCCCCACCAGCTCAGGCTGCCCAGGGCCCCATCCAACCTGGCCTTGAACACTTCCAGGGATGGGGCACCCACAGCTCTCTGGGCAGCCTCTGCCAGTGCCTCACCACACTCTCAGTGAAAAGTATCCCTCTGACATCTAATCTAAATTTCCCTTCTTTTAATTTAAAACCATTCCCCCTTGTCCTATCACTATCAACCTGTGTAAAATGATTTCACTCCTGCTTATAAGCTCCCTTTTTGTATTGGCAGGCCATAATGAGAGAGGTAGGACATCCCACAGTAAAGGGGTTGCTGAAGCAGTTGATATTGCTCCCTGCAGTGCGTAACATGCCAGCTAGTACCAACCCATAATGCTCACTGGTCTTCACTGAGATGCCTTGTGGGAAATTTCATATTACTGGTAGTGAGATGCTTTCCCTTTTATCTAGCTCTCTGATTGAAGGGCACAGCTAAAATGCACTGAAAGCCTGTACATTTATATCGCTGAACTTCATTTCACAAGGGAGAGCTTCGGCGTTGTTCTGTTTTGTCTTGTGCAACCTACTTCTTGCTGTCTTAACTGCATATGATGATTAGGTAAATGAGTCTCTTCTTTCCTGTAAGTAATGGGCGTTTTCACTCTTCAGAGCAGACTGGGTTGCACTGGATCATCTCACGCTTTTTGCACTCAGCATATTGCCTGTCATTAGAAATCTGCTCATCTTCTCTTCATTTCTAAGGCCAGTTAAGTGCACATGGCTGTAAATGCCTTCCAGGTGCTGTCTCTGCTCCCACAGCTCTACTTCTACAAAATATTGAGAAAGTAACGTGCTGGAAGTGCAGCTCGGAATGAGTTGCCTTAAATCCAAAGCCACACTTTCAGGTCAAATCAGTCACCTCTGCAGATCCAAATTTGAGCAGCCACATATCTGCCCTCCCACGAACTGCCAGGATGGAAATTATGTTCGCCGTTATGGGAAGCCTAAATCCATGGTCTGGCAGAACAATCTCTGATATGAAGTTAATCTGTGAATAGTTCTGAACAACTGTTGAGCCCCTAGCAGACCAGTGCTGCATGTCCTGCGGTCTTAAATCCAGCACTTTGACCCCAAAGCCAGAAGGGGTCATCCCTTCTGGGGGGATCCAACCAAGCCTTAAGGCTGCTACAGATTCTGTATTATCTGGGAGTTGGATTAGATGACCTTTAATGGTACCTTCCAACTCAAACGATTCTACGGTTCTATGATTATGATGAGAAAGCATGAGTCTGCAGTGCCAGGTGTCCACATCTTATTTTTCATGACATAACTTCAGTAAGTGCAAATAACAACTGTGGGACAGAAAAAGCAATATTGAAACATTAATAATTAAGAGGTTTGTGTTATTGTGAGCAGCCAAGACAACAGGCCAGCCTGTGGTTTCTGAGAAAGCAGTGAGAATTAGTGAGGCCACATTTCAGCCCCTAAAAAGGACAAGTTTGGAAAAGTCCTGCTAGAGTCAAAGGAATGTGCTTGCGAGTGTCCCTAAGGCAACTGCTTCTGATAGACTGAGAGGTTGACAGAGCAGGGTACAAGGAGAGAAAAGCCATTTTCCTCATTACAACATAAAACCCAGAGCCAATAACAGCATTATATTTATGTTCCCCAAATAACGATTTTTTTCAGGTTTTTAGCATTTTCATCTGCTACTTGCAGAGCCCTACACTCGAGCTCCCTCTTAGCAGATGGAAATTGAAGGAAAAAAAAAAAAAGACGGTATGTGCTGGCATATCCATATGGCATTCAAGTGAGAAATCACTTGGAACACAGGGCCTCATGTGGGGTCACAGCCTCCATACGTTCTTTGATGGGTGCAAAGGGTCCAGAAACTTGTTGCTGCTGTAGCAGCGGGGGAAAGGGTTTGGTTCAGCACGGGCTGAAAATCACTGCTGGAGGAGGAGGAGAAGACATGAGCTATGAACAGCCCTCAAGGTATTTGGATCCCTACCTGCCCTTGAAATCTTGGGCACCATTGAGAATCTGGACCTGAGTGCTTTTGAATGATTTCCAGCCTCTTGCTGAAAAACGATAATTACAACAGAACAGATACACGCTGGCTTTATCTGTGTGATAAACCCAATCTGAGTGAGGCTCTCCAGCACAGAGGATCTGCAGAGGATGCTGCATGTTGTGTGGGGAGAGTTTGGGCGATGCAGGAGCTTCATGTGGGCTTTCTGTCTTGTTAGAAGGACGTGTGAAGACTGCATGTGCTACAGCACGAGAATGAGTGGATAAAAGACACCTTCACACATTGTTCTGAGCAGCTCGGCGCTCTGTTCAAGTCTTCTGAGCAGCTACATGAATGCCAAAGACTGACTCTGAGCAGAGTCTTTTCTCTTGTCCCCCTGCATTATATAAACTTGCTCTAGAGTCGTCTGGTACATCCATCTTCAGATTTTCATTGACTCCAGCAGGTTTGGCATCAGTCCTGCGTACGTATAGATCTGTCTGTGTAACTCTTCTAGCTGTTTACATATCTGTCTTATGTATTTATTTTCCCTAGTACCCACCACTGCAATGTCTAAGGCAGGAATCATCCTCCACAATGCCAATTTCTTTTGGCTTCTTTCCTGTACGTGTTTGGCTTTGCACTTTTCCTCTGAAATTGTGGCTGGGATTCTCAGTTATCCTGAGGTGCTGCTCTAGCTCTACTCCAAGGCTCTACCACCAGCTTCCATGGGAGCAGAATCAAAGTCAGGCTGAGCTTTTCTGGGCATCCTGCTCTACAGCAGAGTTTGGGGTTACAGTGCATCCTCTGATCCTATAACAAGCAAAAATGAGTGGAACGTGTTTTTTCCAGAAAATCAGAGAGGCTTCAGAGAATGCAGATGCCTTCCTACCTGGCCAGGCTTAGTATCAGTTGTTGCTTCTCTAATTAGGAGTTAAAATAGCTGTGAGGAATACATATTTTTTGAAAACAGAATAGAATAGAACTTGCAGAAAGAAAACTGTATTCAAAACTTTGTTCAACATCATAAACACAACCCTAACCTGCCAAGCATATAAATGTGTTGAGGGAAAAAGTCCATTTGTTCACATTCAGAGTGCCAAGGGGAGGTTGTGAAGTCCCAGGCTGTGGAGAGTCCAAGGCTCTTCAGGAGGCTCAGCCTCTCACCAGCAGGTTGCTACGATCCTTCCCAAGCTCCCTCACAGCCAAAAACCACCACCGCCAATGCCCCAAGCCCACTGATGCGATGGGAAGCCTTGGGCTGACCTCCAGCTCCACGGAAGGCTTCCAGGAATTCAGCATTGGCCATTCAGCTCCAGGGCAGCTGACAGACATAGCTCCGTGCCCCTCAGAACTCCCTCCCAAAAAGCTGCTGGTTTACATGCCATTATGTTAAAGACAAATCTTTGTTACAAGTGCTGACACAGATTTTCATTAGTAAGCACCTCTGAACCTGAGTGGCTCCAGGTCAAGTCAGTTGTTACTTCTAATTTTTCAAGAGCAAAGAGCTTTTTGAAATATCATCCTTCTCTATTTCTTTTCTTCTACCCTTTGCTCATGTCTAACTGGCCTTTAAAAAGCCTTACCAGAGGTGTGCACTTATAAAGATGAGTTTTTTTTGTGACAACGATGCAAAAGATAGCAAAATCCAAATGCAGCTAACACTTGTTTGTGCATTGGAAGTCCAAGGAGCCAGTCATTATATATGGACAGATTTATACCAGACGTAAGTATTGCTTGGCATGGGTCCTTCTTTAATTGCATTACACAAACATAACAGAAAATTGACCCAAAGGGGGAAAACAATTTTATCCTTAGAACACTCTTCTGACTAAGTACAGAGCTTTTAATTAAATTCCCTATACAAAGTGACTGCCTGTCTCTCATGTTGAGTCTAATTGATATCAAAGCCATCCTTAAAATCGATATTTTTTCTGGAAAAAAGAGCAAATACCCTCTCCACCCCAACAGAATTCAATAAATAATTTGATAGTACTTGACTCCTAACTGTAATCTTTGTCTCATTTGAGCAGAATATAAAGTGAAAATTTGTCCCCACTGCCCCCCCAGCATTCCCACTGCATCGCAAATCAGTCACTGCAAAATGTCCGTATCCCAGATCTGCTGCTTACATTTATTTGCACGAACCACGCTGAGCAAGGGAGGAATTTAAAACCTTCAAGTGGCAACACATTTACGCCACTTTTGTTACCTATTTTATGTTTTTCACTTATTTATAATTACGGTTGCAATTGGATCCCATTAGAAGGCTCTGTAAGATCAAAGGCTTGTTAGGGCGAGCGGTAGGCAAACCAGTGCTCTTTCAAGCCTGCTAACGGAGAGTTTGCAATGCATCATACCCTGATGCAAACCCACAAGCAGGCGCTTAACTCTGCTAGGAATAAAGGCATGTGGGGCTCCAAAAGACAAGGATCAGCTTTGATGAGGCAAACACACAAATCAAAGAAGCGGGCCTTGTTCATTACCTTCGCTTTCTAAACAGCCTCTTTCATCTGTCCTTCTTCCCAGACAATCTGTCCCACCAGAGCTGGTGAGAAAACTGGTCCCCTTCAACAGGAGTGGGTTAGAAAACGGATGGAGGAGAGCAAAAATAAAAAGGAAGGCAAACATTCGTATTTCTTGGGCTTCTTTTCTACTTTTTTTTTCAACGAGAATAGTGCAGTGAAGAGGGGAGCTGAAAGTCTGGCTTTGGCTACTGCCCCACAAAAAAATGATTGAAACATAAGTCAAGGCAGAGTTAGTGTGTGCAGCCCTCTTGCATTGCCTACTCCTGATAAAAACAGGAGAAATCTCTGCAGAGACCATTGCTGAGTGAGGGAGCACATACTTGAAAGCTCAGCCCTGATTCTCAGTTTTCTGCTCTGTAATGTTTCTCTGTTGATATTGGCCCTTGGGGACTCTTGCTACAAGCACAATTTTCTTTCAAGAGCGTATGCTAATTGTGGCATTAGGGGTGTATTTATGATCCCTAGCTGGCTGTGGCAGGTAAGATGGAGAGGGAAGTGATACTGAGTCCGCAGACAGATCGCGCTCATAAAGCATGATTTTGTGCTTCCCATGCTCTGTGACATCCTGAAGCATGAGGGATTAGCATAAAGAGAAACCTGCCTCAGTGGGATAAAAATTCATCCACGATTTAGGCAGGTGAGCCAGCTCCTTGGACCTCACAGTGTGCTTGTGCTCTAGGATAACGACTTGAGAGATGGTTTTCATAGGCAGACAGCAAAGCCTATCTGCTGTACTGGGCTTTGGGAAAGAGGAGAGACTGGGGGAAGGTTGAGGGGATGGAATAATTTTGCTCTTTTGCTATCATGTCCGTGGTCTTTTATTATAAATATATATATATATATATATATATCATTTATTTAGTCCTGGAAATCATTTAGCTTCTTTCTAGAGTGGTCTTGTGCTCTCATACCTACTCTGTGGTCTACCTCAGAAGCAAAACCCTGTGGCCAGAGAGATAGCAGCCAATCAACTCTCCTTAAAGGCTTTCAGTTCACCAGGAGAGATTCAGGTTGGGTATTAGGAAAAATTTCATCTCAGAAAGAGTGGTGATGCATTGGCACAGGCTGCCCAGAGACGTGATGGAATCACCATCCCTGGAGGTGTTCCAGAACTGTGGAGATGTAGCACTGAGGGACGTGGTTAGTGGGCATGGTGGGGATGTGTTGGTGATTGGACTAGATATTTTAGTGGTCTTCTCCAACCTTAATGATTCTGTGATTCTATGACACGTCTCATCTGGAGTCTGCATCCCATGGACCTTTTAAAGATTGGTTGCTGGCTTTGCCAGACAGATGGGATCGGCACTTTCATGCCCGCTTGGTATGGCAGCCAAACCTAGAAAGCAAAGCCAACCCCGCCACAATGCAAAGGCCCTTGTAGACGGCATGTGTTCACACACACCACCATTTCCCACTTAGCATAAACTTTTTCAGCTACGTGCACTACAACTAAAATATTCAGCAGAGGTTGCCCGTACATCTGAACGCCATGGGAAAGGGAGAACGGCTGGAAATAAATATTGATGGGAAGGCTCAGTGTATGTCAGGTGTATGTGTCACTATTTTATATACTCTGCTAAAGGTTCGCATCCTGATTCTACTCCCAGCTGCACTGATGGAAATATGTAATAATGGGGCTGATGTCAGAATCCCACCACTCCAAACATGGTGCATATTTCTGTCCAGTAGGCCTAGCATTTCAGTGCTGTCAGGAAGATCTCTCTTCCTATTAAGCTGGATTTCTTAGGTGTCCTTGGAAAGATCACCACAAAATTTCTGTCAATGATCTGGGCCTTAAAATAAAAATTTGCAGGCTATTGTTATCATTAGCAGACATGGTATCTGGATTAGTAACTTCACTGTTATTATTATAACCAACAGATCTTGCCCTCCTTGGTCCTGTAAAATGCAGCCAGTGGAAAACCCCTTAAGAAGAATGAGCTCAGTTTGGAGGCAGATCTTGGAAAATCCCTGCAGTGATGGAGGTACTAAAGGGAACATCCATACCCACCCAGAAGGCAATTCCTGCACTCTCTAAAATACTGCAGAAAATGCCTTTTTTGAGACATGTTCTGGGCACAGGCACAGGTTGCCCCAGAGAGGTGGTGGATGCCCCGTCCCTGGAGGCACCCAAGGTCAGGCTGAATGGGGCTCTGAGCACCTGATGGAGCTGTGGGTGTCCCTGTTCATCACAGGGAGGTTGGACCAGATGGTCTTTAAGGGTTCCTCCCAGCTCAAACAATTCCATGATTCTATGATATTTTGATTTAGAGAAGAATTAAACTGACGGTTAAAACTGTTGAAATGTATGTGGATATACAATGAATTGTTTTGTTAATGTATGGCATAGAGGCCCCCAGCATAACTGGTTAATTTTATTATGGATAAGTTGCTTTGAGTTATGAGAAACATTTAAGTATTGGAAGAGGCTCTGTTGTCACAGCAGCACAGGTGGAAGGAAGAGTGCATCTTGGCCAGCCCTTAACATGAGCCCAAGAGATAAGTGTTTCCAGTGCTGCATGCCAGTGATGCAGGGAGATTTGTCTCCTACCCAAGCCAATGACAGAGCCATGTCACCATATGTGTGGTTAGTTTCCAGCAGCTCCTCACTTTTTCAGCATGAAGGGAGGATGACAGATTGTGTATTAGACAAATTACTCTTCTCTTGAAAGCAGCAGTCATGGTGATATCCAAGTGCCTTCTTCACTCTCTCTTCACTGAACAATTTCTGCACCATCATTCAAAGCTCTTTGCAATGAAGAGGTGGATAGTAAACAACAATTATAGCGCAGCTCCTTTGCTCCCAGCCAGCACAGCCCAAGGCGATGCCTGTATCAGTGAAGGCAGAAGGCTGCAGTCCATTCTGTGCTTCTCAGGCCAGCTGGCATGGCACGATGGCCATGAACCAATCATTTTCTGAAAAACAGGGTGGCCACATCCCAGCTGCCTGCTGAGAGCAGCCCCAGCAAAATACCTGCTAAGGAAGATGGTCACGGGGACAGGGACCGTGTAACCTTGGTGAGCTTTGAGTTTGTGTCCTCCTGACAGCAGTGACACTGGGGGTCTGCATGGATAGCAGGGAGGAAAGCAGTAATTCTCTGCCTGTGGGGGGCTCCCAGGAAAGCCTCCAAGCAAGCAGATCCATCAGAATGATAGGCAGGAGGCAGGAACTGATGTCCTCAGGGGAAGCTGAGATGATTGGATATCAGGCTGGATATTAGGAAAAATTTCTTCTCAGAAAGAGTGGTGATGCACTGGCATAGGCTGGCTGCCCAGGGAGGTGGTGGAGTCACCATCCCTGGAGATGTTCAAGGAACGTCGAGATGTGGCACTGAGGGAAGTGGTCAGTGGGCATGGTGGGATAGGTTGGTTGGATATGGGGATCTCAGTGGTTTTTTCCATCCTTAATGATTCTGTGATTCTCTAATGACTGGTATGTCAGGAATAACCCTCTTGAGTTATTCTCCTTTGAGGACAAACCTGCAGTTCCCATAGGGCACATATTGCCAGGGTTTCAGCGCTCCACGTAAACCTCCTCTCTTGCGTTTGCTGTTGCCTTGTATCATGCATCTTCCAGCATATCCTTTAGGCACAGAACTGTCGCAGAACTGATTCTTGGATTACCTCTTCAGTTATCATTTCTGCCCTTCTCTTTGCCCCCTCCTCAAACTCCTGCTGCTACTGTGTCTCCAAGGTGTCACTGTGGATAGTGCATTGCCCTCTAATGGATAGATTTCAAACTGAGCTCCTCACCCGAGCCAAACTGTGGGCAGAGTCCTTTGACCCACAAATGAGACATGTTATCCATGTCTAAGCCACCTTCTATTCCCTGCTCCTCTTGAATCAAAATAATATTTATATATATATATTAGTGCAGACATCAGTCTGAATGTTGCAGCTATTTTTAAGAAGAGGCAGAGGGAATCTGTGCCATTATGAATCCTCATTCCTTCGTGTCCATGTATGCTTTAATTGGCTTCAGATGGGAAAGCATTAACAAAGCTGATTTCTGTGATTCCACAGATCTGGATTTCAGGGTGGTTTTTTTTTATTCTTTTTTAGCTTGCTTAATCCTGCTTAAAGTCTTAAGATTTATTTGTATGTTTACAAGATGCTGCTTTTCTCATTATACATACATTATAGTCACCATTAAAATAATACAAACAAAAGGAAAAACAGAATGGACTTCCAAGCAGCTAATAATTAATTATGGAGAACTTTTGAAAGGGTGGCTTAGCATCTTAAGCTATTCCTTCTGCTGCCAGATGCATGGGCTTGTTTTATAAACTACAATCAATCTGCCACTGGGGGAAAAACTGCAAAATGAACTCAGTCATCTCTGCTCATTTTCAGTTTCAAAAACCAAAAGGCTTTGGAGTATAAAGTATCCTCTTCTTTTAATGTCAGTAAATAAGTTGATCTGTTTATATGGTTTTCAATACAAGTAAACTGCTTGCCATTTAAACAAGCTCAATCAGCTGTGAAAATTGACATTTTTAACCATAAAATCAGACTTCATCCTACCATGATATTAAATATTAAGAAATCATTTAAAGGACAGTATACATTTCAGAGACCTGCCTGGAGAGATGAATGCAGATGCAAAAAAAACCAGCCCCTTGGCTTGGGCCCTGCTGCTCCGTAAAAGCCACCTACCAGACTCATTCTGGCATGGTAAATCCATGTTGCTTTGAGGAGACATTCAACCTTCACGTTCAGCCCTTGCGTGGCAAAACCACATCCCTGAAACCAAAGTCCAGGAGGCATCTGCCTGCCCATGCAGGAGGGCACTGTGGTTTCCAGTTGGAAATGGGGCATTCCTGCTGTCATTTAGACTTCATGATGTCTGTGCCCAGTCTTCCGAACCCTGCTTTTTTTTTCCTTTTCTTTCCTTTTCTTCCCCTGTTTCTATCCAATTTGGGGGACAAAAAACCCGCGCTGCTTCTGAGCAGACAGCTGGCACATCTCTTCACAGCTCAGCACCTCCGATGTTCTGCCTGTGCCAAAGGGGTCTCATTGTGTAAGGGGTTTCTCTCTGAATAGGGCAAAGCAAAACAGCAAAGCAGTGGGATTACTGGGCTACTGAAGGCAGACAATGGGGAAACAAAGCTCAGAGCAGTTAAACATTTATTTTTCAGAGGGGCATGGATGCCTTTGCACAATCCCTTCTCAAGCACTGTGAAGATTCTCTAGAACAACCAGTCCTGCAGCCAGACGCAAATCCAGGGCATCCAAAACCTTTCCATTTCATCTTTAATTCAGAAAAATGTGCACCTATTTACTGCCACAAAGTCTAGAGGTATTAAGGTATAGGAGAATCTCACAACAGGCTTTGATGCTTCCCTGCTAGAGTACCTTTGGACATTTCAAACACCAAATGATGCAGGTAGTGGATCACAGAATCATAGAAACACAGATTGGCCTGGGTTGGAAGAGAACTTAAAGATCAATGAGCTCCAATCCCCTGCAATGGGCTGGCTCCCACCCACCAAATCAGGCTGCCCAGGGCCCCATCCAACCTGGACTTGGTTGGACTTGTGGATACTTTCAGTGCTGAGCAGCTGATGTGGAAATCCATGTGGGCGCAGTTTGCAGAGATGTGCTTCCATGCTGACCAAACACATCTTCCCTTCACTTTCCCAGATTGACTTGCTTTTGGTTTCCAAGATTTTATCTCTATGGCTGCTCAAAGAGCCCGAGGCTTTTCCTCCTGGGGGCAAGGAAAAGGAGTAGTCTCCTGTTTATGGCTTTGGGAGTGATCCATATCCATTGTGGAATGTGATTCAAAAGGAGGTGTCATTTCTGGGAAGCTGGCAGTGCCTGAGTTTGCTTTCTGTCAATGAGGTGGCTGTGACTGTGGTTGTTTCCCTTGTAGAAATTTGTACCGGACTCCCCATGATGCTGAAAGTTGATCTGAGCATCACTCACTGATCAAAGAATCATTAAGATTGGAAAAGATCTTTAAGATCACGAAGTCCAACCATCAACCCATCACCACCATGACCACTAAACCATGTCCCTCAGTATCACATCGACCCTAATGTCTCACTTATCACAAGCATAGCCCCCCACATCAGGCCTTGGCTTCCTGTTTACCAAGCTGTGATGTTCTCCCCACTCTGGACGTAGGAAAAATGCTGGAGAGAGAGCACTAAAGCGTCCCACAGGATCATTTGCTGTAAGGCTAGCTCTTGGTGCTCCTTTGTTCCACTACAAAGGCATGTGAGATAGGGAGAAGCCAGTCCCATCATAAGCAAATAAATGTACTGAGTTAATTTTTTTTTAATGGAGCCATAAATAAAGAAGTGTCACTGGAGAAGTCCCCAAAGACACTGTTTCTGCTATGTTTTTTATATTTTTATGTTGCCAGCTTCCACAACTTCTACAGAGATGTTAGAGTAAATAGCCTGTGATCCTAAGGATCTTGTAATAGTCTTTAACAACAAGAAGATTTTTATACTTTCATATCAGACGAGTTCCTAATAGACATTCTGTTCATGTCTCCTTATTTTATGTAGTGTAGAAAAAAAATAATCCCTGTCCACAGTATATCTTAAAATGTACATCTTTAGCAATTTCTGACTTAAGGAAGAAACAACTAGATGCCTTTGGGGCAGAAAACAATCAAGGTTTCCTGGGAATTGGAGCATCCCATAACTTCTGTGCTAGCCACAAGTGGGGAGGGAGGGAGAGAAATGTTTATTCTGTTTAATTTAACAAACAGAAATTTAAGCAAAGCTTAATCAGAGTGTGCAGGTAAATTTCCTGATATGCTATGAGAAGGCTCTTTCATCTTGCAGATTAAAGGCTACCTGGGGAAGCTGTTGCTCAGGAAGGTAAAGTGTGCATTAACAATCCTAGCTCAGTGTGGAATGGGCCATTTTCACTTTCAGAGTGGAGCAAATTTTCTCTCAACTTACTACAAGGAGCATTAGTACAGTGTGCTGTATGTTTACATCTTGCATTTGGGGCAGGGTGGATTACTCCTCATGCATTGAGATCCAATAGTGAAAGCTAAATCTCTCAAAATTCAATCCAGAAACAAGCATACACTCTTAACCATAAGGACTTTAAGTTCCTGCAACAACTTGCTTAAATTCCTCATCATTTGACATCTTTAATCAAGTCTGAAAGTGTTCATAGAAAATATGCTCTAAATCAGCTCAGAGTTAAGAGCCTGGTGCACGATTCCCACTGTGGGGATCTCTAGCCTACGTTATATGGGAGGGAATACCAAGTGAGCAGAATGGTCCTTCTTGTCTTAGAGCTGCTGAAACCAATGAGCAACACATCTCACATCACTCTTGACCATCTGCATCGGCCTGTGAAGTATTTTTGATTAATTATGGTTTATTTATTTATTTATCAATCTCTCGTTTCAGCTCTTGAGTTTTCTTCAGATTCCATCCTTTCCTAAATCTACTTCCAAGGAGACAGAAAATATGAATTCCACCCAAGGTACCTTTGGTGTTGTCTGCACTGTTGATATTCCCCTGACCCAGTCACTATGCATAGTGGAAGGGAGATAAATAAATCTTTAGAAATTGTGACCCTTCTGATGACCATTAGGATGATGTGAAGAGTGCCCTGGACTCTACTGTCTCTACTACCTGGCAACTGTGAGTGTCAAGAAGTGCCCACTTCTTAGGATCACAGTTTCCTGCAGTTGCAGGAGCTGTACGGGCAACTATACCCTTCCCCTAGCAACAGCTACCACCACTCCTCTCTGAAAACTGGCTTTCTGTTCTCCTTTCCGTGTATGTGAACCATCATCAGAACCTCAGTGTTTCATTTTATGCTGTAAATAGATAGCCTGCTATTTTCGCATCTGTGTTTAGCCTGTATACTTTTAAAACATTGCTTTTGTGGATCTCTGTTCTCTTTATTTCAGGCTATTATCAAATCAGTGCAAACTCACCATGGAGATGCACACAACACTTCACAATGAGGTAGGAACCATTCAAGCTCTAATTGCTTCTGTTTCTGCTGGAGGCCTGTACAAAGACACAAAAGGAAAAAAAAAAAGATGTGCTAAGATATGTTCTTTGTTCTGTCTCTATACTGATAACCTTGGAGGTTATTAAAGCAGAGAGTAGAAGTTTAGAAAGATAAAGAGAGTCTATAGCAAATTTAGAGAAGTGATTGCAACTCAGATGGAAGCCTGAGGAGCTGGGCAGACCACCACACTCCTGGGGGGACTTTAAACTTAATTCAAGCTGGTGCATCAATGTGTTTTGCCCAGTGCTGTATAGTGGAGCCAGATTGTGCAGAAGTACATTAGGCGTATCACTTTACACAACATGCCCATACCTTGGTGTTTATAAGACTATCTGACAAGAGCAAGCCTGGGCCAAAGGAACAGTAGTCGAGAAATCAGAACAATTTCTTGACAGGCAGATCTCTTATGCTAGAGAATGATTTCCAGTGGTGGGTAGCTCCTTTGCTTGGGATATTTAAATCTAGATTTGAAAACAATAAAAATCAGCAGTAGAATATGGCCACCCAAAATATCATAGAATCACAGAATCCGCTGAATTGGAAGGGACCCTTAAAGGCCATCTGGTCCAACTCCCCTGCAATGAACAGGGACACCCACTGCTCCATCCGGTGCTCAGAGCCCCAGCCAGTCTACCTTGGGTGTCTACAAGGATGGGGCATTCACCACCACTCTGGGATGTTGTACATCTTCTATCTGTACTGCCATCAAAACCATGGGTGGAAAAATGGTTATGGATTTTACATCCCAAGCTATTCTGAGGCCATTGCTGGCAGATGGCACTGGGTCTGATAGGCAAGGCTCTACCCAGCCACCTCCCTCCCTACCTCCCTACTCTACTACAGGACAGTGGCTTATGGCTGCTACCATAGGTAGAAGCATTTATTGAACAAAGTGAACAAAGTTGTTCAGATCTTCAGCTAAGCCACAAGGATGTCACTGTGCCACCACCATTGCTTTAGATTATTCTGTGCCTATCTTTGTTGACACCTGGAACTGTGACATCCAAGGGTAATTCAGTATCAGATATTTTAGGTAATAACAGGGTAATAGGTTTTATTAGCTGCATCTAAAGTCTCTGTAGACAAATTTAATTCTTTTGTGCATAAAACTTCAAGAGTGATCTTGCTGGTTATTGTATCTTTGAAGCACAGAATAGCCTGAATACCATACTCAAAAGGCAAGTACCAACTGGAAGCAGATGGAATTAGAGCTGCTTCACTGCATGGAGATGTGAAGTGAGGCTGGGTTCAGACAAGGACCTTCTTGTTTACGCTGTTCTGTGTTACTTCTTTTTGAGCCAGCCAATCCATTGTAGTCAGGTCACGTGATCGCCTGTTTAAAACAATAGTCAAAAGCAGAATTGAGAGACTTGAAACAGCAAACGAGGGCACCAGTATCTCTTGACCACTTCTAGAACGGTTATTTCTGAGAAATACGCAGATGGAGCGTTACAATGGGGTCCCATCTTACATTCCCAGTTCAAAGCAATTTTTGTTTATCTTAAGCCAGGTCCTAGAAGTTACAGTCTGTAGATGACGGCAGCTGCAGTGGGTCTATAAAGTCACAGATCTTTTTAAAATGGAGGAGAGCCTTTGAAGAAAGCAGAAACAAAGAGGCTGAATATAGGTCGACTTCCTGATTTGTCTCCCTCCTGCTTATCAGGGCTCACACCCTGTCTCATTCCCTTTATGCTCTCTATGCTTCAAATGGCTGAATAGTTACAGTGAGTAAATCTGTCGTTATGGCTTTACTCAGCATTCATCTCAGCTTTCCTGTGGATACCACTTGTGGGATCATCCTAACACTGCAGACCTGAGACGACTTGCATAATTTGTGTTCATATGAATAGAAGCTTTTGAAATGTTACAGACTCAGAATGCATTTTGAAATGTTACAATCAAATAATCCCATCTGTAGTTGGGAGTTTGTAGCAGGCTGACTTACAGTTGCCTTTTTGCAGCAATTACAGAACTTCTGTGGTAGGAAGCATTTTGGCTGAGCTACACCTCCATCCTCTCAGCTTTCAGTGTCCTCACAAGATGAGATTCGTAAAGAGTGGAAAATTCTGCATTTTGCATTTTAATTATCTCCAGGAAGACTTAGTGACAGCATCTCCTACTGTCTTCAGAACTTCTCCAATCTCCCGTACTTCAAAATCCCTGTGAGCTTCCAAGGTGACAGGATGGGATTTTTATCTCTAGACTTTCTTTTACTTCTGGGCAATTCAATTGCTTCATTAAATACAGTGAAGACTCAGAAAAAAATCATCCTCTTCTTCCAATTCAAGCTTTGCTCATCCTGCTGATAATGAAATACGCTGTTGTCTGGTTCCTGCGATGAGTGGCATTTTTGACTGTAAGTGGGACACAGTGAAGCCTTCATCAGCATGGCCAATTAAGATAAAAATTTCCTGCTGTGTATTTGGACTGTATTTTGAAAGTATAGGTAAAATTTTTTTACAAAATAGGTTTCCGTGGATCTGGCTTTGAGATCTGAATACGGGTTAATAAGGGTTTCCTGAATGCTAGTCTCCTCCTCCTGACACTGGTAAGGGCTGCAAAGTATTTCTGAAAATCAGGCCCATTGCTGAAATGTGCTGCCAGACAGAATTTGATAGCTATTGTAAAAGTTCATTAGACTGAAGCCAAAAAAATCCCCGTCTGGTTTGGTGCAAAGCTCCTGTTCCCCTGAGTGCCTTTGGCTACAAATTCTGCATATTCTAATTTTAAAGTACCATTCATTTTCTATTTGGTGATAAATGCTTTCCTGCATAAGAGCCTTTTGATTGCTCTGCTAATTAAAGTGGGTAGTTTCCTTTTATGCTAGGTGGCTGGGCTTCTGGGTAACTGCAGTGCGCGGGGAACAGAGAAGGTTATCTGGCAGCATTTATTACCCTCCCTCTCATCACCAACAGGTACTTGTTCTGGAGCTCCACATTCTCAGTAAGGAAATGAATTAGGGAAATGAGGAATTGTCAACCCATCCCCACCGTGCCCACTAACCATGTTCCTCAGTGCCACATCTCCACGGCTCTGGAACACCTGCAGGGACGGTGACTCCACCACCTCCCTGGGCAGCCTGTGCCATTGCATCACCACTGTCAGAGTTTTTCCTAATATCCAACCTGAACCTCCCCCAAATAACATAAGGCCATCACTTCTCATCCTATCAATGTTACCTGGGAGCAGAGGCCAACCCCCACCTCACCACAACCTCCTCTCAGGCAGTTGTAGAGGGTGATGAGGTCTTCCCTGAGCCTCCTCTTCTCCAGACTGAACAACCCCCAATACCGAACACAGCACTGAGGTGCAGCCTCACCAGTGCCAGTACAGAGGGACAGTCACCTCCTGCTCCTGCTGGCTGCACTCTCTCTGATACAAGCCAGGATGCCACTGGCCTTCTTGTCCCTCTTGGCTGGTAAATGGCTTAAAAGCCATTTGATGGTTTAGAAGTCCTGGAGATGGAAGTAAGAATGGAACTTCCACATTGTTCTTTTTTTTCCTTGAGTGCCTACTGTGGTCAGCATTAATATCAGTGGTTGCGGCGTGCAAACGTGATAAGAAACTCACTCTCATTCTGAAAGTTGCTTTAATTGCCAAACTATAACGCGCCTTCACTTCTGCAAAAAAAGCCTCTCTCTTGATCTGAAATATTAGGGAAAATGTAAAGGAATACCCAGGACAGAAAATAAATTACCATGGCCAGCCAGGGCAATCTCTCCAGAAGAAAGTCTCTGGGGATGGAGATGTAGCTACTGCCCATTGTTCTTCTAGGCTGGACTTCTCCTCTCATAGATATCTAGGCAAGCTATCAAAGAAGGGCCTCAAAACATCTCAGGTGGTTATCCGATAAAAGGCACTGCTGTAAGCAAGGAGAACTACTATATGACTAAAACTTTCCAGTGAATGGGGCCTACAGAAGGCAGAACAAAAGGTCAAGGAGAACATGTGATAGTGCTTGAGTCTTTCTGGAAGGACATGGCTTACATCTTCAGGCTGCTCTGCATGTGAAAGCATGCTTCTGCAGGTCTCTTACTGTATTCTGGTGTCTGTGTAAGGTGTTCATATGGCTCGGGAGTGTTGTTATAACTTGACATTGGCATCTTTATCCGATTTCACATTGTCAGGGTGGACAGGAGCTTTGCTGATGGCATTCAAGAGTTTTTGGTGAGGGCAACAAGCTCACAGCAGTCAGAAAAGGGTGCAGTTCTTAAAGGCCACATTCAGAGCCTGTGGCTAAAGGGGCCTTAGATTCAATGACAGCAAAACCTCATGGACTTGTCTTACTTCGTGTGAAATTTGGAGATGTCTGGAAACTTGCAACAGAAACAAAAACAAAAAGCTAAATATCACTCACAGAACCCAGTTTCCCATCCTGAGTAGCAACAGAAAGGATGAGCCTTGCAGGCAGTGAGGGAGAGGAACCATGGATGCAGTGTCTGTATATAGAGTAACTTCTTTTGGTCAGGCCCCTAAAGCTAAGGAGGCCATAAAGTGCAATTTTTATAACAGCGCCATTTCAGGCTCCAAAGGAACATAGGGAACCCAAACTGAAACTCCTTATATCTTAAATGCTTAGATCTTCCCAGGACTCTACATACCTGAACTGGGAACATTTAAATCTTCCTCCCCAGTTGAACAGACTCCTTGAGCCTGGACGTCAGTGTGTGCTGATACTCCATAACTAAGTCTGCTTGGGGTCGTGTAAAAGAAGTAAAAAAGAAAAAATATTGCCCTGTTATTGGAGACATAGCTCCCTGCTTGATGTGTGAGATGGGATCAGTCCTACACCCCATGCAACATACTTTAGAACTAATGCAGGCTGCATGGCACGCTGCATTTGTTCTAAAGTCATACCACGTGCACTGCATTGACTTGCCCATAGTAATCAGGCTTTTCCTTTTATAACCAACACAACACAGATTGTATTATTTCCCCAGAACTGTCTCTCCTGTTGGTTCTGAGGCAGAGCGTCACCTAATGGAGAGTGGCTCATCCCCAAAGACTTTGATACCGTAGACATGATATATAGAGGGTTAAATACCACGTTCTGAAACCTCCTGTAAAACGGAGAGGATGCCAGGGAAAAAGAAGAGAGCGTGAGTCTAACAGTGTGAGTCTAACCCTTGGCCATTGTAGTCATGATGGCTGTAACAATTCGTCATTACCAGACAGTCTTACATGGGAAATAAATGTTGCTCACCTTCCACAGGCATGACGCTGACTGCCCTGTGGAGGTGAATGAGCTATTTTAAAGCTCCACTTCAGGGTAACATGCTGCTAATAGGTAGCCAGCAGGTCCAGGAAAATAAATATTCTGCCAAATAATTCCAGAAAGCAGAATTTCTAGGATATTGTGGAATCATCACAAATCCTCCTAATAATGCATTTTAAGTCTGGCTGCATTTGTTCACTGTAACAGTAATTTCAGAGCACCCGCAGAGCTGATGTGGATCCGGGGAGCTGTTTAACACATGGCCTCTTTCAAAAGCTGGGTGAGAAGAGCTGCCTGTTGGATATCGGACAAGCAGACATGTAAGGATATGTTGGGTGTTCAGGCAGCCTTCCAACCCAGCACACTTCTGGATTGAGTTCCTGAGCCTGATCGACTGAAGGTAACGTTTATTATGGAAACATATAGATTAGGAAATGCTACAGTTTTGGTTAAGGAAGGTTTCTAACTACAGGAAGAGGAGTGGACAGAGGGCTTCTTTAAGTCTAGGACAGCAAGATTGGGCATGCAGCCTTTTAGTACCTAAAGGGAGCCTATAAACAGGAGTGTCAACTCTTCGAAAGGGTAGTTAATAGCAGGACAAGGGGAAATGGTTTTAAGTTGAGGGAGGGAAGATTAAGGTTGGATGTCAGGGGGAAGTTCTTTACTATGAGAGTGGTGAGGTGCTGGAACAGGCTGCCCAGAGAGGTTGTGGATACCCCGTCCCTGGAGGTGTTCAAGGCCAGGTTGGATGGGGCCCTGGGCAGCCTGGTTTAGTGTTGAATGTGGAGGTTGGTGGCTCTGCCTGCAGCAGGGGGGTTGGAAATTCATTATCCTTGAGGTTCCTTCCAACCTGGGCCATTCTGTGATTCTGTGATTCTGTGAGAGATGAGTCTCAGGCCATAACTCTGCTACCAAGATGTAAAGTAGAAGTAGCCACAGGCTCTGGGGGCAGTGCAATTGTCTGGATTAGAAGTTCACTTCTTTGCTTACCTAATCTTATCATGTGAGCATTATTGTATATTTTAGGGAAAGCAGAGTATCATTCCCTATTTCTTTTATAAAATAGTCAGTGTCTGCATCCCATTATGTTGATTCTGCATGACTGAGTACTGAGGTCACTGGGGAAAGCCATTACAATCATCTGCAGCTCTGCTAAAGCCAGGAAAGTTGGACTTGCTTAAAATAGGTTCAAGATTTCCTGGTCCTGTAATGACCATAAGGATGTGGTAAGGATGTGGATCCCCATAGGACCTTTATTACTGAGATACTCAACAGAGGCGAAGTGAAGATTTTGGTCTATTCCTCCCTTGTGAAGTCTGAGCATTGTTCTTCACCTGCATACAGCTTAGCCCTTATAACATCTAGTTCTTGTAAACACATCTCATTGGCAGTGAAACCCTTATGCCATAATGGCTTTTTGTCTTTTGTGTGTGAAGGTAAACTCATGGAAATACCCATAGCCAAGTCTTTGAGATTAAGCAGAAAAAGTTCTCCTTAGCTTTGATGGACAGTGGTTTGTGATTCATGTCATGCAGTCCAAACAGGAGAGGCTAATTTTGGAAGAAATGGTGCTTTCTGTTCATATTCCACTGGTCTTTTCTCATAATGACAAGCGCAAGTGAGTTGGGTGCCTTTCCTAGAAATGGACACATTTCCTGTAGGATGCTTAGTGACACCCTAGTCAGAGATCAGACAGACCCCTTAAATCTATTGCTAGTACTGTGAACAGGGAAATTTGCTGTACTAAGGATGTAACGGTAAAGAAATACAAATCAATATACATCTAATCTAAGTTAAACTGAGCTTTAGGGATTAATCAAATCTTAATTATAGTCCAAACCACACAGCTATAGTTATTTCTAAATTCACAGGCTGAGCATTCAGGAGGGTGCTGGAAACCGAATATCACCTTTTTGCATTACTGTAATTAAACATTACACATTCATAACCTTTTCAGATGTAAATTATTAATGTGTGTAGTTGTACTTTTAATTAGGACAAACTCTTAGGGACAGACTCTGCGGCTGTTATTTATCTTGTACCTTTTTCCACCAGGAGTTCTCTTAACTTCAGTGGGATGGTTCATCTGACAAGATGCTATTCATTTGTATTTATTTTTGGAAGAGTGCATAACATGTTAGACCATGCATTCAGTGAGGGAAAAGAGAGGTCTGAAACAACTTGGAGCCTAAGATCAATGGACAAGAAGATGTAAAATAAAAGAGAAGGAATTGTGGTACAGAAAAAAAATAAATAAATGGAGAAGCATAGTGGTAAAATTTATAGCTCACATCACTCCTGTGTCCAGAATAGGTGACAAAGAATTTCTGAAGGTCGTAACTGAATTAGGTGACTGGACAGCGTGAAGGTACATGACATGTTAGTGTTAGCAGTAGTATTATTTTGTGGGCTTAGCTGTGGATCAAGGTCTTACTTTGCTAGGCACCATATAAACCCAGCTCAAGGTGAGAGTCCTTGCACTGTTATCCTTCAGTTAAACCACTGGTGAATGTAAAACCATCCGTATAAAAACTGAAAAGGATTTTCAGTACATTTCTTAGTTACAGGTGCAGCACTATCATAAGAGTTGCAATGATAAGTGACAGGGGAACTAGGGATAATTCAAAGATTGACTTGAGGAGGTTTGAAAATCTTCTATTAATTAAAAAGCATTAATTAAGGCAAAACAAACTGAGCTATGTTGACTTGCATTGGCTCAATACAAGTCCTCTGTGGGGGCTAGTGAATGTTTATCCCTGCAGCCACTAATTACAGGTGCCTCATCCTCTCCCACCTGGAGAATCGGAGCTGCTCTCAGCAAGGAAAGGGAGCTAGCAGCTCCCTGGTTGGAGTACTGCACAAGGAAAGATCTGTTAAAAAGGGAAATGCAGAAAACTTGAGAAACAATGAAGCATCCTAGTCACAACACTGACCAGAAAAAAAATATATCTGAATCATTATTGCACTCTTCTCTCTCACCCTTCTGTCAAACAGCCCAACAGAAGGTTAGGATATGTTAGAAATAGGACGGAGTAAATTTCAGCATGGTATAAAACCAAGGCTCCTCTCTCATCTGGAATGCTATATGTCACTGCCAAGGGAATTAAAGGATGTTCAGATAAGGATGACAAGAATAATTTGAGACCTGAGAAAAAAAAAATCTTATACGGTGGGAGATTGAAAAGATAAGTGGTGTTTACAGTAGAAGGGAGCTAAATAAGAAGGGCTGTGATAAAAGCTCATGCTGTCAGGGCTGTGGGAGGGGAATGGGGAAGAGGAACCCAGGAGATATGGGCAGTGGTGCCACCAAGCCTGTTTGGAAAGTACTGAGAAAGGGTGGAGTAAAGAGTAAAAGAGAGCACTAAAGAGAAGCAGTAAAAAGGTATTTAGTGGTGTCATTATTTTTTCAATAACTTCCAAACAAAGGCATGAAATAAAAGAGTAGAAGGCAAGAAATGAAAGGTTAATGAGAAATCATAGAATGGCTTGAGTTGGAAGGGTCCTCCAAGATCATCTAGTTGCAACTCCTCTGCTGTGGGTAGGGTGTAACTTTGAGAAATATGATGGATTTGTGAAGTTTAATTCCACTGAGTGTTGTAGATACCTAACAAGACTGATAGAGGAATTGACCATTCATGACAGCTGGGTGACACACTACAAAAAAGTTCCCGAGAAGTGCTAACTACCTGTATTCTTTTGTTACATAATGTATGCTGAGCTTCCCAGGAGGAGCCAGCCTCCAGCATGAGGTTCATGCTGCCTTTGGTGCCATCCTTGCTCTGGTCAGGAGCTCAGCATTTCCACTTCCCCATTCATTCAGGAAAACATTCCAGCAAGAGGCTAAATTAAGTTTAGCTAAAAGCATTTCATTCAGCTTCACTAAAGACAGTTATCCTATGTTGGATAAATACCCACTGGGTTTTAAGAGCATATTTATCTGAAGATTAAGTACAAGACGGAGCTGTTTATCCAATGGGGCAAGTGGATTAACAAGGTGAAAACTGAAGCATCTATCCTATTATGCTACAGCTGATGACCTAATTTTGTTACTTTTCTGTCTCAATTTATTCTAAATCACCCTTCACCTGCTTCTTCCATCTAAGCAAAGCTGCTGACCTGAGTCTGCCTAGTTTAAAAAAGGGGAACTCAGTTAAAAATTGGTCAGTAGGGTCAATGATATTAAAAATGCCTTGGGGATGTGAGCTGGGGTCTCTCTCACCCTTCCTTCTTTTTGCTCTGCTCCCAGAACCCCATCCTTCTCCCTGTATTACAGACTCACTGCAGCCCTTAAATCTTTAGTCTTGCTCTCCTTCTGAAACTTCAGTCTTAGGTATGTATCCATTTGTCCAAAAACATTCCTTCAAAGTTCCTCCTTTCCATTAGCCAGTAGACGCAAGTGATTCATGGTTGTTCAGTTGCCTGAAGAAAGGCGTCCAGTGCCTTTTGAGATGGTCTAACATCTCCTACCTGCAGCTGAGGAGGATGAGTAGATTTTATATTGTATCTACCAGCTCCATCCTGATGTCATGAATGTCTTGGATATGAGAAAAAGAAATGGGGATGTGGAAGCATTAGGGATGCAAATTTAGGCTTTCAAAGCCAAGGAGCTAAGTGTCAACTCCTATCAACTTTCAGCTTATTTCTCTGAGTTTGTTGAAGACAACAGACATATTTCTTCCAAGTCCCCATTTGAGGTAACATCATTACACATACCATCAACAGCATGGCATCCCAAACTGGCCACTAAAGTCTCACCTGAGCTGATTTTGATGAGCTGCTTTAATCACAAATCCGGCAAAAAATCTCACCTCTGTATATCACTGGAAGGTAATCAACATCTCTAATCTGTCTCTAACCAGGAAAAAGCATTTTTTTGTTGTTGCTACTTTCATGGCAGACAACTGGTATCCTAGAATAAGGATTAGTCCTTCTGGGCATTAGTAAAATGCATCTAACTCCGAATCTGTTATTGAGTGGGGCTTTGATCAGAAGGCCTCCAGTGTCTCCCTATCAACCTAAACTGCCCTCTCTTTTTGCTTTTTGTGCAATGACATTGAAAATGATGAATTAGCTGAAGAAAACAAGAATGAGAAGCAGACTCTAAGGCCAAGGAACTGTTCTGAGGAGGAATCATAGAATCATTAAGGTTGGAAAAGATCTCTAAGTCCAACCGTCTACCTACCACCAATATTGCCCACTAACCACGCCCCTAAGTACCACAGCCCCACATTTCTTGAACAACTAATGAATCAGCTCTGCTGATGGAGACCTCTTCCATGGGGCAGAAGATACAAAAGGTAGAAGGTGGAAAATAAAATATCCTGATGATCTAAAGTTGAGAAGCATTGTCAGTAACAAAGGGGCTCCAGATATCCATCAGGAAAGCCTGGATGATCTCACAGGCTGAAACTGTGTGGAAATGGGATGAAACTGTAAAATCCTGGCTGTATGACCTTGCACGTTCCACTAATTCCTGCCATAATCAGAAATTCTACGGATTCACTGAGGCTGCAGAGGAGAAAAACTTGAATGTAGTGTTTAATCATGTCTGAGCTACCAACGTCATGTCACGTCATGTCAGACTAATGCGATGCTGACATGTATCAAGAGACACGTTGCTAGCAAACATACAGCTGTATTAATGCCATCGTACAGGCGGCTGATGAGCCTCTCCTGGAACAGCATGTACAATTCCCGTTGCTGGTGTTCACAACTGATGAATTAAGATTGAAACAGGAAGGACCACTGATCAGGGAAACGAACAAACTGCTTTACAAGAGGAGATTACAAATTCCACTCCTTCAGCCTGGGAAAGACAAATGTATGTAATGACTGCTTATAAACGTATCGGGGAGGTAAGCATCAAGGGGGATGGACCTATTAGCCTGCAGGACAGCATTACAACAGGAATAAACAGCAATGAATTGGCCATAAATTTAAACTAGTGAATAGGAAGAAGCGTGCAAGTGGCAGGAGAAGTGAGTCCCTGTAGCAGCCTCTTGGAACTGTGGAGGGGAAAAATCTGGTTAGATGGAAGCTGGAGCATGACCATTTCTGAAAGGGGATATAAGGAATCTGACACTGCAGGAACTTGTTTAAAAAATAAAATATGAAAAAAATCAGAGGTACCTTTTAACCTGGTGTAACCCTATTCCAGGTTGGTTGGAGGCCTGGGCAGCCTGATTTAGTGGTTGGCAGCTCTGCCCACAGCAGGAGTTGGAACTCAATGGTCTTGAAGGTCCCTTCCAACTTAAGCCGTTCTATGATTCTGTTTATTTGTTTTTGTAGTTTCACTGCCCACGGTAGCATTGCATGGACATGAAAGAGGAAAAGTCAGCTGTAGGGTGTCTTCTGGGCAGATCTCCAGCATCTAGGCTAAAGCAAAACAAAAAATTCCTTGGACATGTAGTGCTACTTTTGCTTATCTATTTTTAATGTTCCAAATCCATACAGAGCCCAGTCCCTACCCCAAAAGTTACAAACTAAGGCAGGGCCTCTTTTTATATTAGATGCATTTTATGATGTCTCAGGATACTTTGCAAACAGGGCCAAGTCACAGAATTAAATTCACAATATGCTTTTAGTGTTCGGTTGATATATTAAACTGGATTATAGACTTGTATCATAGGAAATTATACTCGTGCTTTAGTTCCATTAGCCTACTTTAAACATTGGTATTAAAAGCGGATACTTACTTAAATACCAAACTGTGCTGGGTTATAATCTGTTTCTCTGATATCGTAGATCATTTGCAAACCACAAAGCCCCTTTGATCTTGTAGAATGCTCAACTGAACTTAAAAGGAAATTAAACGCAGAGCTCAATTTTTCATTAAATTGTCACCCACTGTTTTAGAGTTATGACTCTTCAGATCTCTTTCTTCTAACAGGTGGACAAACAGAATGTTAATACTGCGGTATCTGTGGAGTTATAAAATCTGTACTGTGCAAGACGTTTTCTAATTATTGCCACTTCTTTATTAGCGCCTTTAGCTCTCATTTTTTGCAAAAAGTCTCAGGACACAAAAACATTGCTGAAAAATCAGGTCTTCAAAAAACTGGGGACAATTCTGTAGCCTCAGATGGCTCCAGGCAATAAGAGCTAAAAAGACTTTTATAAAAGTGGAGCTGGAAAAAATCAGGGCTTATGTGCAATTAAAGAAGTTCATGATGGGAGCTGTGCCTGTGTAAAACCAGATATGCTCCTTGAGATCGGCAACAGAGATGCAGACTTTGATTACGAATCTAAAACTGCCACATTAAATCTCGATGGTACTTCTGCCCGTATCCATCTCACTGAGTCTCACCGAGGAGGATCACAGCAAACATTGTGAACCCAGAACCCCAGCTCCCCAAAACCTGTGCCATGCCTCCCCCTGTGCCATGCCATGCCTGTATCAGGAAGATGGGTGGTAGGAGCCATAGGTGTGTGTTTCTTTACTCTCTTGCTATCTCATCCTCAGAGAAACAATCTATTGCTGCTCCATCCAGACAGCCTTTGGTGTCTTTAATCCCAAAAGTGGCAGCGCACCATTTTAGGCTTTAAAGTCTCCAGCTTTGGCAAAGACTATGGTCACAATGCATAGACTTATCAAGCTGCCTGTTAAGAACACAGCCTGATGCTGCAGATATGGCAAAGAATGGCTGGAGGCGAAAGAAGAAGAGCAGGAAGAGAGGGAGAAGGAGATCGGGAAGCTGTTTAATGCTTTTGTTTTACTAACATCCATTTGCTTAGACCAGGATTAGAGCTGAGTTTTGCTAAGGGGTAGGCAGATTTAAAAGCTGACTTGGATCTGAGAACTACCCACACTCCAAACCCTTATTTATTCAAACCAGAAAGTTTCTGGTGGTGGGGAATGGCTGTGGTGAGCAAGGCTGATCTGTATCTATAGCATTTTGTCTGAATCAGGCTCATTTCACTGCTTCTAATTTCTCTGTTGTGTTGCTGGATTTTACTTGCAACTGCGATTATTTATTATTATTATTTTTCCTTTTCATTTACAGCAGTTGAGTAAATGGAGGAATTTTGATGGGTTCTGCCAAGTCCAGTGAGTCCTGCCTTTGGAAATCTGTGCCTTTTTTTGGTTGGGATTTTGGAAAAATCTCACTCTGGTTTCAGAAAACCTCCTCCTTTGAGAAGTTGGCTGAACTCTTGTTTGCTTGCATGGTCCTTCCCCTCTAGCAGGAAATGCATTCATCTTACTCTGTGAGCAGCCCGGTTGCCTCACTGGGCTGCTAGGAATGGCATGCTGGCTGCATTTAGAATCACAGAATCATAGAATCATTAAGGTTGGAAAAGACCACTAAGATCCTCTAGTACACACATCAACCCATCATCTTACTTACTGCTCTTCTGCTAGAGCCCCAGTGCTCTGACAGGTTGAGAAACGGAGAGCAGGAGATGTTTTTGAACTGTGCAAAGAAAGAAACAGGGTATATGGACCTAGATGAGGAGTCACTCCTTTCATCTTGAATTTCAGTGAGACTGAGAAAGCACATCTATTACTTCTCCAAAGATTTTGGAAATGCTGGACAGATGCATTTATTATAGCAATACAGTCAATGTTAGTACAATAACAGTTACAGCCAACACTTTCCTCTGAGCCTGGGAGTGAAAGAAGACACTTTGTGTGCCCTCCTTCCACAAACACTGGCGGAAGAAGTGGTACTTCAGTTCTTCAAAAAGAGATGGATTAAGGCAAAAGGGTATGAATCTCTATGTCCAAGGCCTACTGATGAAGAGAATTATAAGAGACCGCAACTAATGATGTCAGCCTAGGCTTGTTTTAGCTGAGCTCTGACAAAACTATAGGTTTTAGCTGTAGCCTAATGGAAAAGGGCCAAAAGATGTGCCTTCTCCAGGTCTACATCTTCAAGTTTGTAGCTGTTCTGAGAGACATTCCAAACCAAATCGTTACAATCATTACGATTCTGTGGATCACGGAATCATAGAATCATGGAATCATTAAGGTTGGAAAAGATCATTAAGATCATCTAGTCCAATCATCGACCCATCCCTACTGTGCCCACTAAACATGTCCCTCAGTGCCACATCTCCATGGTTCTGGAGGGATGCAGAACCTTCAGGGATGGTGACTCCACCACCTCCCCGGGCAGCCTGTGCCACTGCATTACCACTGTTCTTCCTAATATCCAACCTGAGATCAATTCTAACAAATGTCCTTTCCATGCTCTCCACAGCTGAGTGAGAGCAATCCTACTGACATGGGCTTTGTTGATCCTGAACAATTTGTCTATCTGATTAGTTTGAAAAACTTTCATTAAAGGCATATAAAAGAATAACTCTATCCTTCTTTTGAGGTTATTATGCCTTGAGTCAGACTCCCATTGACACTCTTTCCCGGTGGAAGATGGAACAAGATGAGGAATTTCTGTTGAGATCTTGCTCATTGAAGAGCCATTGAGCTTCATCATGCCAAGAACATGCACTGTGTACAAAGACACCATCCCTGGCTATAAGGTACCTGTAAGACAAGGCTGAAACCACCTGTGGGTGCAAGCACAGAAGAGAAGCACAAGGCAACAGCATAATACTTACAACTAGTTTGAAACTACCATGAGTCTCTTGGCCACATCTTCCCCACTGCGGTGTTTTAGCTATTGTGTGCAAATAAAGAGCAGGGAGGAGAAGCTTCTAAATGGCACTGCAGTCAAAATTAAAAAAAAAAAGTCTCTACACTTAGCCTCCATTAGTCTTTAGTGTTAATTAGGTCTCCTGGGAAGTAAAATGATCTTCCAGGACAGACTTCTTCTAGGAGACAGAGTATGGATTGGAGAGAAGATGATCATTCTTCGGGAACAGAAGGCTCAGAAACCTCCTCAGATAATTGGCAGGCCTGTTTTACTTGCAGGTTCCCTGCAATAATACCTGACTGTCTAGGTGGGAGATCCAAAATTAAGAAAATCCAATACAGAGGATTAACTTTTCCTTTGTGCCAACATTTTTTAACTTGGAAAACAAAGGCTCTGTACAAACTGACACTTAGCCTCTATGAATTAGTTCTTGAGGTCTCATTAAGACTCTGACTACCATCAATTATGTGATTGACATGCTTCATGCTTAGATTCAGCTAGTGGCCAACAGTTAGGCCTTAACCAGCACTCCTGAGCCTTTGAAGTGAGATGAGACATCCAGTGCACAGAGGTGCAGCAAGTTTCCTGATATGTTTCTAGGTACTTCAAAACGGAAAGACTCTATTCAGAGGGATGACCATTTGCATCACGGTGCTTAGAGGGTCTTGATCCATTTAAGCAAAGGGAACAGTTTATTGACAAGTATAAAACTTTGCCCAGTCTTCCAGTCTTAGGAGAACGAGGCTACCAGTATATTATACAACTACACCACATAACCTCCAGACAGAATATGTTATTAGGATTTATTAGGTTATAATCCTTTTTTGATTAAAAATTATAAATCAGCTCATGTTTGATGTTAACCCATAAATGCAGAGCACATGTTAAGCAAGGCGCAGTGTACACGGCCCCTGGGCACGCACGGAGGAGCCCACCATGCCACTTCTATTGCTTTGCAGAGAATAATGGACCCCATCAAAGAGTGTGGCCCACTCTGTGCCGGGGACACGGCTTTCAAGAGGTTAACTCTGAGAGATGGATCACGCTAAGCTGTTGTGTTTGATTTATTGTCCCTCCTTTCTTTTTGTTTCTCCTTGAAACATAAAAGCTTGCAGCCCACAGACTCTTGACATTTCTTTTAAATGCTCTTGTCATTCAGAAATTGCCACAGTCATCTCCCGTAACTTTGCACTTAGTGTTTCCAGCTTGCTTAGGGTTACTTGCAGAAATTGAAAAGGAAATAAGAATAGATTAAAGGGCTCAATCCTGCAAGGTAGAGAGTCTTCTAGCTCTGAGCCACCACTGCAATTAACCATTTACTTAACTTCAAGGGTGCGAGAACTGCAGTACCACCAAGTGAATTATAATCTTGAGAATGGAATTGTGAAGATGTCTGCAAAATAAACAACCACTCTAGATGCTGAGGGCAGGTGACACTGTGGGATTTTTAAAGGATCTTGTTGATTTACAAGCACGGTCCTGACTCGCACTGGAACCTGCCACTTAAACGCTTTTCTAAAAATCTCCCTTCAGATGATTTGGGTTAGGTCCCTGGGCTCCTTGAATTCTCTTTTGCAGAGCAGGACTGTTTTTCTGCTCATCCTGACCCATAGGCATCCTTATCTTTGATGCATATTAATGACAGATGGAGAGTCTTTTGACGCGTGAGACAGCTGAAAAGGTTTGCAGCTTGTTATCCCAGGTCCAAACGTCTCAGCTGGTAACTCACACTCTGGTCTTTGTAGTCAGTAAGGGTTAAGAATAAAAGTTGAGGGTTAAGAAAATCACAGGCTTTGGGGAAAGCATCTTTATTTACTTCAACACAGTGCAGGAATGCCAGGTGAATCTTTCATCCATTTATGAGCCATTGAAGTAACAAAACGTCCTTTAGCTCTGTTAGCTACACATACGGACAGGGACAAAGGCCATCAGCTTGGAAATAGCACTACATGCTATATGAAAGCAAGAATAATATCACCCACAATGTTGATTTCTGAAAGATTGCCAGAGGGAAGACACCTATTGATAAGACAAAAGGTGATGGCCTCAAGTCGCGCCAAGGGAGGTTCAGGGTGGATATTAGGAAACATTTATTCTCAGAAAGAGTGGTGAGGTACTGGCACAGGCTGCCCGAGGAGGTGGTGGAGTCGCTGTCCCTGGGGGTGTTCAAGAAATGTGGAGATGAGGCACTGAGGGATGTGGTCAGTGGGCATAGTGGGGATGGGTTGCTGGTTAGACTAGATGATTTCAGTGGTCTTTTCCAACCTTCATGAATCTATGATTCTATTGGGACTTGCCCCAGTTGCTGCCAGAAAAGGTCCTACTGTTCTGACCAAGTGCTGTTAGTGCTTCAGTTTGGCTTCTCATCTGTTTTCAATCTTATCTTCAACTCAATGCTCATCTCCATGAAACATTCCCAGTGCCCTAATATCCTCTTTGGTGGAATTTATTTTATGTGACTGCTGCTTCCAAAATCCTTTCTTTTCAGCCAGGAACACTATGAAAACTGAATATTAGCCAGCTCTTCCAAGGACATGTGGAACTCATATTTCCTAGCTCAATCCTGACAGTTCACTGGGCAAGAATTTTTTTTGTTTTTCTCAAACATGTCATAAATTGGAATCAAAATCTTAACTTTTTAAATTTCCTTGTGGCTGAAAGCAGCACTTATTCCAATATAAAGGCCATGCAAGGAGAACATGACAGAGTGGTGGCAGATAGATGGAGGTTTCAGACCTCCTCATGCTGAGGGAAGGGACCCAAGTCTTCAATTTCTTGGGTAAGTGTCTGAAGACAATGTTACAATGGAAAATGTGATCCCTTCTCTTTTCACTGTACTCTTTCAAATGCAATGCTTCTGGAGTCCAGAGGACTCCTTGCTTCCTGTCTAGGACACTTTGGGCCAAGCATCAATGCTTGTGGAGCTCACGTTTTATGACCCAAATTAACTCAATGAAAGCAAGATATGCCCAGACACAGGGAACGGCAAGACTTCAAGGAGTCTGCTAGGAAGCTTTGCCATGGAGATTGACTCTTACAACTTTACAGGCACCCAAGTGGGATGGCATCATTTCTTTTCACAGATCGCTCGGTTCAACTGAGGCATCTATTCTGTGCAATTGCTGTTTTAAATGCTGCCCTTTGTGATTTGCAAGATGAGGCCTCAGGTGGCTTCAGGAAGCTGTGCTGCACTGAGCAGACACAGTTTTCTCTCAGTAATCCCAGGTAAGATAGCAATGACAAGTGACATGAAAGGTGCATTTTGCATGACGTACGTGGAAAAGCCAATTACATGTAATTAATGTTGGTTAAATGCTTTGAAGATGAAAAGCTTTTATATAAGTGTGATTAACATCTATTCTGTCGAAATGATTGTCTTTCTAATGTTTTAAGAAGCTTAATAGCATGCTTCAGTTCCTCAGTTTTTATCTCTGAGATATGATGACCCCATACAAAGCATTCACTGGAAAACTGTACAAGAAAGACCTTCAGTGGGAGTTGATGTTGGCCACAGACCAAGAATCAAGACTGAGACACTGTGGTGCAGAGATGATTCACTTGTCAATAGCTCAATCTCTTGCAAAAGTTCCTAATCAGCACTCCAGTTAAGTGATGCTTGAGTGTTGCATTCATACGAGGTCTTAAATTTTGAGTGCTCGCTGCAGGATGGCTTATGAAGCCTAAAGAAAGAGTCTGTGCAGATTGGATTCAGCTTTAGAAGGTGCATGATGAGGAACACCAGCTTACACTTAGCAGGTGCCCAGGATCTGGCACAAGACCCAACAGGCACCTCCAAGTGGGAATTTCGCCACCAATTTCAATGAACTACATTGCCGCATGCGCAAAAATAAATGGTTATTGACTGAAAGCTTACAGTCAATTGTCTAACTCTGATATACTTTGCTTTCCATAGTAAATAAAGTGGATTTCATTGTAAACCACTTGCAAGGGATGAGAAACAATGTGGGTCAGACACCGAACAATAGATGTTCTGAGAAAATAGTGATTTCATACATTGGCAGTCGTTGTTATTTTCTGAAAATGAGTGCAGATGTTTTAGTATGCTGAAATCACTCAAGACTTTTATGGCAGAAAGAGGCCATGGAGTAAATAAACTGGTGACAGGTATAATGAAAGGCATTCAGTTTATTTGCTTGTTCAGAGCTGTTTTATTCGAGAGAGCTCTGCTATGCCTACCACAGTCAAATCCTCGAGACCATCTTGAAGAGGTATTTCACTGGAAAAAAAGAATCATGCAAGACCATGTAGGAAGCCCAGGGCTTCTGGATGACAATCAAATAGGTTACTTAGCGAAATTCCTAGAAAGCATCAATTTTCCCATATATGAACGCTCCACTCCTTATTTGCTTGGGAGAAAAAACAAGGGCTGTATTTCCAGAAGTGAGGGAAATGCTATTTAAACCATTCGTGGGGCTGTTGCCAAGAAAAACATCCAGATGTCACCAAACATCATGCTGCTATTAAATCAGCAAGCTAAATGTCAGTGAGGTCTGAAGGGTTACAGGCGTAGGAATAGATCGTGCTCCTTCTCCCCATCAGCCAGCTCCCAGATGAGGTGATCGCCAGCTGGGTTAGAACACTGAGGGAAGGTGCCCTGAGTTGAGGAACTCAACTCAGTCTCTTGAGTTTGCCCTGTATGACGGAGGCTGCAGGACAGCTCAGATCATCTTGCAGGGATAGAGGTTACTGTTCAACCAGCCCTGGCAAGACCCTTCCCTCCTGGCAGCGGTGGGGGCAGTGGGTGCTGAATTAAGCATGTCACCTCGTCAGCCTACACAGGGCAAAGCAGGGGAGACAGCCCCAGCTTCTCTTGGACCTGCTGGCACACAGAAGATGGATGAGGTCCTCAGGGCTTATCTCTGTCAGCTCACGTGTTAATACTATGGCTGCTTTGCCTCCACAGGGATTTTACCTCTGGCTAATTACTCTGTATTTGCTAATGCCATGTAGGGACATGCATTTTTCCCTCCTGGTGAAGCTGGTTCCAGAGAATGCTCACCTTCTATGCAGCTCGCGGAGCCAAGTTGCTTTGTCTTTCAAAGATACCTTGGGTACAAATGTCAGCATCAGATTTTCACCCTTCACAAACACTAAATTCCCTGAAAAAGAATTTTAGAGGAGAGAGCCTCAGCACAGCCAACCTTTCCCTCCTAGAGAGACGTGTGATAACTTCAGCTTTTGTTCCTCTGACCTGCCCTTGCCGGACTGAAAAGAGCTTTGAGCACACACCCGGGAGAGCAGGAAATCTCCCCTATGGATCACTTGTAAAATGGCCCAGATTGAAAAACATGCTGCAGAAAGAATGAAGCCTGACTGCAAAGGAGAGTGTTGTGAGTTTTTTTTTCCCCTCTCATGAATAGGATTTCAAACCAGCAGCCAAAGTGAATCATTATACATCCTTTCCATATGCCACTTTCAATCAATAAGGCCTTATGCTCTGCTAACAATCATCCTAAACTATACCTATTAACAAGAACGCACATTTTCATAGTAATATTCCACGCACGTCACTACACACAGACTGCAAACAGTCAGGAGTGATCACAGCTGAAGGGAGATGGAGTTTCTGGAACAACGGGCTGTGTGTGGACGTACACCGCAATGTAGGGGCTGCCGCTCTTTCGCGTGTAGGCTGGTTTTTGTTTTTAGCAGTACATGAGTCTACAGACAGACTTTTTTTCTCTCTTTCAAGCTTAGGCTTACTTGCTGACCCAGCCAGTGTCTCTCCTGGTGACCCAAGGGTTCCTCAGAGGTGGTTGATGTGCTGGGGATATGGTCCAGCGTCAGCCACAGGAGCATTACATCTGGCTTCAACAGAATCATAAAGTGGCTTAGGTTGGAAGGGACCTTAAAGATCATCTAATTCCAACCCCCTGCCATGGGAAGGGACACCTCTCATCAGATCAGGCTGCCCAGGGACCCGTCCAACCTGCCCTTCAGCACCTCCAGGGATGGATATCCACAGTTTCGCTGGGCAGCCTTTGCCAGGGCCTCACCATCCTCTGAGCAAATAATTTCTTCCTAACATCAAACCTAAATTTCTCCTCTTTTAGTTTAAAGCCATTCGCCCTTGTCCTATCACTATCTACCTGCCAGTCCCCCTCCTGTTTATAAACTCTCTTCAGGTACTGGAAGGCCACAATGAGATCTCCCCACAGCCGTCTCTTCTCTAGGCTAAACAAGCACAGCTCCCTCAACCTTTCTTCATAGGAGAGGTGCTCCAGCCCTTTAATCATCTTCACAGCCCTCCTTCAGACCCAATGCAACAGCTCCACATCCCTCCTGTACTGGAGACCCCAGGTCTGGATGCTGTACTCCAGATGTAGCCTCACAGGGGCAGAGTAGAAGGGGACAATCAACTTCCTGCCCTGTTGGATATCCCTCCAGTTTGAATGGAGAGTACTGACTGCAAAATTCAGCACGTATCTGAACTAGTCTCTCTGTGAATATATGGAAAACTGCTATAAAAGAGGTGCAGAGCTTCAGGGGTGTGGTACAGGAGGTGTAGATTGTGTTTCCTACTGTCTAACCTTGATCACAGGGTATCTCAGTTAGCTAACTACTCTTTCTTTTACCTGTTTACATTGCAAACTCTTCATGATTGGTGTCGCTTCTCCAGAAATACTGTGCTTGCAGTGGAAGTTATTGACTGAAATGCCACGGCTCAAGCAGCTCAGAGCAGCCAACTCTTACACCATGGCATGAGGAACTGGGTAGATTCACCCAACTAAAGCAGAAATCTGTATTTAAGCCGGCCACCTATGGCTTCTCTGCAAGTCAATGGAGAGCCACTCAATACAGTCAATGGAGTCTACAGTGATTCATCTCACCTTGAAGTAGATAGTTAAAACAGAGCGGCTGAACTGCACAATAAAAAGACTTATTTCTTCTTGCTTCCTGAAAGCACAGTGGCAGCCTGATGAAAATGTCTTTTCTGTGGATTCCTGAAATGAGACAAGTTTAATCCCACCACTGCCCTTGTGACATTCCCCTGCTCTGATGCTCCACATCCATCTCAGGCATTTATCATTATATCTGTGTACCCTAAGGTGCACACGGAGTTAGCTGAGGGATGTCAGAGAGAGGAGAGGTGCCAGACCCACATTTGTTTGGCTAAAACATACAATCCCTGGCCAACAGTCCATAGCGTTATGGACACGTGGCATAAAAAGCAACTTCTGAGTTTTGTATGGGGATCTCATCAGCCCCGAGTTTCTGGTCATGCAGGAGCTCAGTGTCATTATGTCCATGTATCCTGTATGGCCTCTTCTCCCAGATAACAGCAATAGGATGAGAGGTAATGGCCTCAGGTTACGCTAAGGGAGGTTCAAGTGAGACATTAGGAAAAATTTCTTCTCAGAAGGAATGGCAGTGCACTGGCACAGGCTGCCCAGGGAGGTAGTGGAGTCATCGTCCCTGGAGGTGTTCCAGAACCGTGGAGATGTGGCACTGAAGGACGTGGTCAGTGAGTGATACTGGTGGTGGGTGGGCAGTTGGAGTAGACGATCTTTGTGGTCTTTTCCTATCTTAACAATTCTATGATTCTATCATTCCAGTGCAGCCAAGGCCTGTGGATACTACTGCATTAAAACAACAACAGCTTTTATCTTTCTCTCAGATGTGAATTTAATCTTTGCTTATTTCTTATGTTTCATAACTAGTGGCTGTTTCTGTAACCCCTGTGTTGATTTCTCACACATAGTCTATGTGATACCTACCCTTCATGAGTAATCCTTGTGTGTTTTGCACGATTTGACATAAAAGTTCTCTGCTAATCAAAAGCTATTGCTGCTGTGATGTTTCTGTGCTGTGAAATGACCCCCAGTCAATGAAAACTCCCTCCAAAACATCCCTGCCTACACCTACTGCTTTGTGACCTTGTTTCCTGTGGGTGAAGGTGGGAAAGAAGAACATGCTTACCTTTGAGCAAAGAGTTGTGTGGCCGTGGGTGTCAATAATATCACCAGAACTTAGCTGTGGTGTTGCAGTGCCCTTTTGCTGGCTTTCTGTGCAAGCACATATCTGTAATAGCATCATTTGTCGCAAAGATTTCACTTAGTTTCTTCCTCTCAGGCATGGTACGTGATCATTGAATCTTGAAGTCATTCCTCAGACAAGTCATCTTGCCTTTGATGAAGATTTGTAATCCTGGAAGGGCTGTTCAAAATCTATGCCAGTAATTTTTCATATTTGGAGGTATTAATGATGTACAAATTCCTGGGTTCAGTACTGGCCAAGCTGCTGCAGTCTATTTTATATGTGAAGCAAATACAAATGATCAAAGCAGAACTTCTGGCTTGAAAATGTGCAAATGCTACCATTATCAGCTGAAGTAATTACATGGCATGTATTTGTTTAAATACTTTGTGTAGCTGCTGACCCTATGGCATCATCTCCCTCTTTAATAATATCCATGGGCATTTTGACAGGTTTGCATTTGCCAGTGGAGCTCCATCCCTACTGTGTCCCCAGGTATGATGTATTGCATGGTCTGGGACATGGTACTGATTTCTTACACATGTCCTCTCTGACTCTTTAGGAAGGATGGCAGCTATTGAGGTTATTATGTTGTTACCCATACTCTACCCATGTTTGCAGCACAATCTCATGCTCTTGGCTGCTGTTTCAGAAACAGCCATTGGGGTTGGCTCTGCACGGATACGTTGAGCTGAATTTGGAGCAAACACCAGTCCCTGTGCTGCATGTAATTAGAAGATGCTTCCAGTGGGTGAGATACTGGAGGAGCGCTTTGGCCATGGCAAACCATGGTCTTTCTCCAGATTCAAATCCACACACCCAGCAACTGCAGAGGTATATTTTCTATCCTGCACAGGCCACATCTATTAGCATTTGTGTCTTCATTTTTTTCATCCTTCGTTTCCCTTTACATAGTCTTATTTTTCCCAGTCAATAAAAATGATTTTACTCGTCTTAATTAGATTTTTTTTTAGGTTTCCCATAGTAATTAATGCACTTTTCTTCAGCACTATAACCTATTACAGTAGTTAAAATATTAAATCATGACAGCTGCCAGATCTAAGAGACCAAAAAACATAGGTTCTTCGATAGTCACTTTGTCTTTATCTTTTAAATTAGTTTGCAGACTGCCTTACATTTTTGGGTAAGTAATAACATTTGTTGATTTGAATGAAGAGCGATATAAAAATAAATTGCATTGTACTTTTAATTACACAGTCTTAATTTTTGTGGTGACACTCCAGGCTCTCATATAATGTTGTTTAATGTTTGCGTCTCTTTATTGATTTGATAATTTAAATACAAAAAGATTGTTTAATTTGCAAATTTCTGCATTCAGCCTTGGGGTGCTTTGTTGATTAAGGAATCAGAGGAGTGCTGTCTTTTCCCCCATCTCCATCATGCACACGGAGGCATGTATGTTCCACAATTGCTTTTTCTCAAGCCCTGAATCCCAGCTACCAAGACAGTTTTCTCCACTGAGAATGCAGTCCTCCCCCTACTTGACATTTCAAGCTAGGGTATGAAATAAGCTGCTGCTCCAAGGGGCCCTGGTTTTGGGAATCCTTGGAGAGGCTGAAGATAGCAGTGGGTAGATCAAGAGCTCCCATTGGATGAGGTGGCCTTGGCAGGTTCTCTCTACACCCGGGAAGTCAAATGGCCTTTCAGGTTCAAGAGTGGTTAGAGACCATCCATCCTCTGTGGAGGACACGGTAGAAAGAAGATCTCAAAAAAGTCCGTGGAATCTGTAGGAAGAGTCCAGTTTGGTGGGCTCCTTCAGTTTCTGATTTTCTGCTCTCTAGGTATTTCAAACCTTCATTTCTACAACCAAAATGACATCTCTAGCCTAACTGTTCCATCCACCTCAGCTCTCTTGGAAAGAAGCCACAGGAACTGCTCCATGTTACCCTCAGCACTGTAAGCCACTGTGTCAAAACCCATCTATGGGGGCTACTTTTGAGAAGTTTGTCTTTCACTTTCAGAGCTGCAGGTATATTACAGACCTCCTAGGAGTTCAGCAAAATTCAACTTTTCTTTCAAGATCTATCACCATAACACTGTTTTCCAATCTCTCTTCATTAATGATTTACTTTCTGTGGAACAAATGCACCAACTGAGGACAGAATCATTATTAAAATCTCAGTTAACAACACAGTATCATTTTCATCCTTTCATTTCCTCCATTATTATAAAATTCAAGATTCATTTCATCTATTAATATTAGCAATCTTTTTTNCTCGGCCTTACTGCTGGGGGAGCCGGAGGGGTTGGGTTGGGTTGGGTTGGGCTGGGAGGAGGAGGAGAGGAGGAGGAGGAGGAGGAGGAGGAGTGGGGGGAGGCGGTGTGCGGTGCACGCCGCGCTCCCAGCACAAAAGCGCAGCGAAAGAAACTCTTGGAAAGCGCGGAGCGAGCGGCGGGGCCGGGAGGAGCGCGTCGGGCTCTTCCTCTCCACTGGATACATTTTGCATCTGCGAAGGAATTAAATCCGATTTTTCAGGATTTTTTTTTTCCTCCTCATTTATTTTTCTTTTTTCTTTATTTTTTTTCTTTTTCTCGAGAAGGAGCACCGCGTCGTTTCCCTCCTCCTTTCCCCTCTGCTTCCAGCTCTTTATTTTGAATACGTTTTATATTTCCCCTTGGGAAAGAGGGGCACGCGAGGAGAAACAAACAAACAAACAAAAACCAAAACGCAAAACCACACCGAGTGAAGGAATATGAGCGCTTCGTGGCTGACTTTGGCCGTGCTCTGTGCAACTTTGGGCGCAGGTAAGCGCGTTCCGCCGTGTTTACCTCTACGCTCGGCTTCCCGACCTCACCATTGAATGGGCCGGTGCGGTTCTGTGCAGCCTTAAAAGCGGAGCGGAGCCCCCAGACCCGCCGGGTGAACCCCATCCCTCCTTCCCCCCCACCCTCCCCAAGCTGTGAGATTTTTAATTGTTTTCTTGCCCCCCCTTCCCCCCCCGTTTTTCCCCAAGCTCTGTGCTGGCAGGACGGAGCCTTGCCGTGCTGCCGCCGCTTTTTTTGTTCCCTTCGCTGCCGGTGGGAATTAGCGGCGATGTAAACACGGCGAGAGATCGAGGAAACTTTGCGGCAATGGGCATTGACTCGTGGGGGAGGGCTGGAAGGGCTGTTGGGGGGGGGTACACACGCACAGAAGTTGGGGAGCTGGGGGAGGCTCCGCTCAGGTGCTGGGGCCGCGCGCGTGTGTGTGTGTGCCCCGTTCCTACCGGGGAGCTTAACCCTGGGAGGAGAAAAGTGGGACCAACTCCCCCTTCCCCTCAGCCCTATAGGGCTCTGCTTGTTTGCACCAACCGAGCCCTATGGGGCTGCTCGGCGCTGCTGGGAGAAAGTTGGGCAAAAGGGGGTGTGTGTGGTGGGGGGGNTTTTTCCCTTTCATCATTTCTCTCCTAGCATCTAACATTGGCTTCTTTTGCATCCCAGCGGCTTCATTTGGTACCTGGCACTTCTCCCATGGAAGTCAACTGGAAGAGGCCAACAGACTTCCCTGGAAGGTGATTAAAATCCAGCGTCAGTGAAGAGCTGAAGGCTAAAATATGGGTTTGGGAACAAGGGAGCTGGGTTCTGGTCTTAGCCCTGTCACAGAATTGCTCTGTGACCCTGAACAAGTCATTTCATTTCTCCATACTGCAGTTACCATGTGTTTTAAATAGGGACAAGAGTGTTTGCTATTTATTGTTCAAGTCTCCAAGCAAATAAAGCATGGTATTTAAGAGCTAACTAAGCAAGAAGGCACAGATCCTACTCACTGGAAATCTGTCCTAGAGTAGCAGCAGGCTGTGAGAATGGGGCAGAACAGAGATGCATTTTTCACAGAGCTTACAAATTGCTTCTGTTCCTTTTATAACAGATCATTGTCAGTGTGTTCTAATGAGATTTTCTTTGTGCCACTGTAACACTAAACATAACTGATATTTTTTTGCAGCATTTCACACAGAAAAGCTCTGCTCTTGTGCAGTGTTTGCTTGTCAGAGATAGGTTGGATTTGTAATGCTGTAGAATAACCAATTTCTGTGGTTATGGCACACATATTTGCTAGCCTGTGTCTGTACCACCAGCCCTAGAAGATGCACATTGGCTAAATATGCATGACTGCTCTTTCATTGCAAATGGGGGTTACTACTGTTGCAGGTCTTCACAAACCACCCCTGCAAGCCCTTTGACTAAAGCTTTCTGCACTGAAAACAGCGATGCGTCCCTGTGCTAAACTATTCATAGCACTGGGAAGTTTCTCCTGATGTTGTCTGTTGAAGACTAAGCCCTTTACTCACTCTACTTGAGAAGGTCATAGAATCACAGAATTGTTTGAGTTGGAAGGGACTCTTAAAAGTCATCTAGTTCAACTCCCCTGCAATGAACGGGGACACCCACAGCTCCATCAGGTGCTCAAGCCCCATCCAACCTGACCTTGGGTGTGTCCAGGGACGGGCATCCACCACAACTCAGGGCAACCTGTGCCAGTGATTCACTACCCTTATATCCAGTTTTCTTTATATCCAATCTAAATCTCCCCTCTCAAGGACACATTGTACCACTCCTCTTTGCATTTGCCTCACATGTGTTTGGCAGCTTGCTTTGTCTCCCCTTGGTCCCCTCCTCAGACCACACACTTCTCTCCCTGTCAGCCTTTCCTCAAAGCCAGGTTTTCTACACCTCCAATCTTTCTCTTTGCACCTCTCTGGGCTTTTCCCAGCTGAGCCATATCTTTCCTGAGGTGTGGAAATTGTTCTTGAGCCAAGGCCCTCCTATTGCCAAGCTGAATGGAGAGACTGTCCTGTGCCTCCTGCAGGGTTCCTCTCTACACAGGCATCCCAGCACCACTGAGACATTTTGGCAGAGCTGGATTCCCACAGAACTCGTAAACACCACAGTGCTGGATCCTTTCTGCCTGGCAGCAGCCCGGCCAATTGCTCCTCATCTTGTATTGGCGAAATTGATTTTAACTCCCCTGCCAAGGAGTGCAACATTTTAATTACTTCTGTGGATAAAGCCCATTGTTCCCATTCTGATCAGGACTTAAGAGATAAGTAAAGCAAAGCCTATAAGAGATCCTGGAGAAGCTTGAGCAGGAACCCAGGCCACAAGAACACTCCCATCCTGTACTTCTGCCATATGTCCCTCACCCTCCTTGTCCTTGTCCCATTCCACCATTGGCATAATTTTTAAATCTTTCTCCTCTGTCCTTTATTATTGATTTATATTCAGATCTGGTGTTAGTAGTTGCAATCTATTTAATCTCTGACAGGAGAATAATTAAGTGTCTGTACACTATCCCTCAGCACAGTTAGGATACAGCTGGGGAACACTGGTCACTTGCTGGATTAGTGGTAACTTCCCTCCTGCCAGTTCCTGTTTCTCAACACAAATGAGTGACATTTGGTGGCAAAAAGAAAGAATGATATTGGTGGCCTTTGGAAGTAACAGAAGCTGGGGGATATGGGGCCAGCAAAGCTGAGAAATAAAATGCAACATTCTTTCCGAAGGACAAAATCCCTATTTATCATACACCAAGACACCTACAAATAGATAAAACCTTTAGACTGACTGCAAAACAACTTCTGTTTGGTTCTTCTGAAATCCATGGAGAAAATTAAAGAATCACGAAAGTTGGAAAGACCGCCAAGTTCACCAAGTCCAATCATTGATCCACCCCCACCATGCCCAATGACCACGTCACTCAGGGCCACAGCTTCACAGTTCTTGAACACCTTCAAGAACAGTGACTCCACCACCTCCCTGGGCAACTCGTTCCAACACCTCACCACTCTTTCAGAGCAGTTTTTCCTAATATCCAACCCAAACCTCCCCTGGCACAACTTAAGACAATTACCTCTCGTCCCATTGAGAGAGAGGCACCACTCGTGCCCACCACTTTCTGGCATCGTGACCAGCAGGGCTGGTTGCTCTCACTTCTGAATGCATTTCTCCCTCATAACATGCCAAAATATCAGAGAGCTGAAGGCTGGGAAGCAGAGTGGGTTCTTTTAACAGGCAGCAGTACCTTACCTGAACCCATATCAGCAATGTGTCTCTCCTGTCTCTCTAGAAGATTATGGAATAGTGATGGAGAACTTAACTGTACCTGGTAACTGGTACTCTAATGACACACAGTATGCTCTGTGCTAGGAAGCTAAGTAAACCACTGCAGACAGCATATTAGGACATTTGAGTGCAAAGCAGCTGATAGGAGGGTAAACCAATAAGACCAAGGTGGGTGCCTGTGAAACCTGGGAGTTGCTTGGATGAACCCATCAGGGAGCCCTACAGCATCCCAAGGTCCAGCAGCGTAACCAGGAGGGCTGAACAGAGAGAGAGGACAGATGAATTGGCCCACTTTGGCTGGGGGAGACTAAAGAGAGGTCCAGTACGTACTGCCAAAGGGAGGAGGATGGACGGGGTAACACCTGATGATCCCTTTCAACGCCACCTCTCCATTTGCACTTCACCAGCTGCCAGCACATGGAGATGGGTCTCCTTCAGACAGCTTAGCTCCCAGTAAGCAAAGACCATCATCCACGATGTAAAAGAAAAACCTGGACCCAAAACAAACAAAAGAAAAATCAATGCACCAGAGCATTACTCAGTACAACGTAACAGAGCAGTGTTGCAATTTGAAGCTCAGTGCATCTGCCTTGCTCTATATGTACTGTGGTCTTGAATGCTTATCACCTCCTGCTAATGGCAGTAGAGTATTTGCCACAAAAACTTAATTATTTACCTTCTCTGGAAGAGTATTTTTCCTGATTCAAGCCTTCAGGTGTGCAATGTAGGACTTGGCCCCATTGGGCATTCTTATAATCTCACCACTGCTATCCAGGACAAAGGCCAATAATCTGGGACAAACTCTAAAAATACAGCAGATGCTCTGGGACATGTTTTATTGGTCCTTCTACGAGTGCTTCGAGTGTGTCAGAAAGCACAAAGCCACAGGTAAGAGCTGAAAGCCAAAGCTGCAGCGTGGTCCAGCTGGCTGCAGAGAGGTTGGATGGCAGCAGGAGGGATGGGGTTGGTTGAAATATCCCTGCTGGCATGGATGATTTCAGTGGCACGACGCTTCCATATGAACCTTCTCACTGTTAAATTGCAAATGGTTTAAAAAGGCCAAGTCCAGCTTTTTAAATAAAACTTGGAATTTGAAGGATGATGCTCTTCTGCCAACCAAACACCTAGGGAAGGAGGAAGGCAAGGCAGCTGGAGAGATGAGTGTTTGGCTCTGTGTTGCTGTAGTCACCCTACGCACTGTAGCGTAGCTGTATTTTCAGGTCAAATATCAACAACCTAAGACAACGTGGGCAAATTAATGGTCTGACAGTGATAGGACAAGGGGGAATGTTCTTAAACTAAAAAGAGGGCAGATTTAGGTTGGATGTTAGGAGGAAATTCTTTACTCAGAGAGTGATAAGGTGCCCCATCCCTGGAGGTGCTCAAGGCCAGGTTGGATGGAGGTGCCCCTGCCCACAGCAGGGTTGGAACTGGATGGGCTTTGAGGTCCCTTCCAACACAAGCCATTCTATGATTCTATACTATACTCGTTTACATAGGTTGGTAACTGAAGTGTGTGGTGGGATGTGTCTATGGGAAGCAACCAAACGTGTTCTTCTGATTGAAGGAATGATGCATTCCTGGGCTTCAGGCACTGCAAAACCCCGTGGGATCTGCTGGCAGGCACCCAAGGAAGTGCAGCATTTAATGCTGCCCTCACACGCTGAGCCCAGCGATGCTTCACGCCTTGCCCTCCAGCTCAGCTGTGTCAGCATCATCACAGAATCATAGAACGGATTAAGTTGGAAGGGACCCCTCCAGTTCCAACCCTTCCACGGGCAGACACCTCCTACCAGACCAGGTTATCCAAAGCCCCATCCAACCTAACCTTGAGCATCTCCAGGGATGGGGCATCCACAGCTCTCTGGGTAAAGTACAGTGAAGAAAACACCTGAAAGGAACCTTGTGCATGAGGCAGCCTGCTGGCTCTTTGTCCTGTGTTAAAGATAGAAAACACAGTCCTTCACCAATTAGGCACACTCCGTCATTGCAGTCAGTCATATGATGCCCATAATCCTCCTTGTCTGAGCACAGAAGTCTCCATGCTGAGCACGGACGTGCTCTGGTTCCTGGCTGCTGGCAGGGTTGGGGTGTGGATTAAGGCTGAGACTCTGGTTTTTTTTGGGAAGTTTTGTTGTGTGGCTCTGATGCTGCCTGCTGCTATTTAAAATACAACCAGAAAAAGAAAAAACCCAAGGAAAATACCAAATTGTGGCAGTTCACAAAACTGTTGGTCTAGGGGCATCTCAGGAACAGACCCCTTTGCCTGCTGTATCCCCCCGAGCTGTCAGCACCTGATGCCTTGCTCTGTAGCCCGGAGCTAAGAAAAGCCCTGAAAGCAGCAGTGTCTGCCCCATCCCTCACTATTTTTACTGGCCTTGCTGAAGCCAGACCGCAAAGGGCAGATTTGTCAGCACAGGGGGGGCTTTTTTAGTGCAAAACCCATGAGCTTATTCAGACAGCGGCAGGGATGGTGCACAGGAGCGTCTGGAGGTCCTGGCTCTCATTTAGAGCTGCTGCAAATATAGAAATTCCAGTGAAGTTAATTGTAGCTCCCAACTGACAACTTAGGACACTGTTATACAAGGGCTGCTCTGAAAGTAATGCCTCCTATTTTGTGATGTTGGCCCACAATGTCAGAGGTAGATGTTAGTAGGATGGCAAAAGAGGTTGAACCTTCCCAACCATATTCCATTACATTTTGTTACTGTATGACAAATGGCAGCAGAGGGGCAGTCAGACAGAATGGAGTCTGACATGGAAGTGCCTGTGAAGCAAAGATGTGGAATTCAATTCCTCCATGCAGAAAAAAATGGCACCCATTGACATTCATCGATGCTTGCTGAATGGTCATGGAGACCTAACAGTAGATGTGAGCACAGTGAAAGTTAGACTCCCAGCAATCATAGCAGCTGTGAAACAGTGGGTGCGGATTTGTACAAGCGTGGCATGCAGACTTGTTCATGGCTGGTGAAAATGCATAGCTAATGGTGGTGCCTACACTGAAAAATACTGTTTTGTAGCTGAGGATTTGCACTGTCAAATAATGTTATTGTGCTCTTTGTATCAGTTGTAGTTTCCATGGAAATAAATAAGAGGCATTACTTTTGGAGCAACCTATGTGTTATTAAGATCCTGCTCCACTGAACGCATTATTGGGAAGGACTTAATGACAACACAACAGGTAAAGTGATAATTTATTTGCTCAAGATTATTCACATGCAGTCATATGCACATACTCATACACACATTTCTGTTTCTCCTACCCAGCCAGTTTGGGAATGGTGCATGCCTCCTACCCTAACCCACAGCACTGTGTTAGGAACCAGTATGGGAAATGCAGCCAGAACACCATTTTGCTGCCTCGGGTCCCCCAGTCCGTGCTCCTCACCTGTTGCAGGCAATGTGGGTTTTGCTTCACAGGGCTGCAGAGCGATCAGAGGGGCTGCATCATTGACCTGCACCCTGCAAAACAAATCCACATCAATGCATAAAGGAGGAGATAAAGGAAACGCCGGGTCAGTTCCCTCCGTATTTTCCATGTTTTATAACACCTCTGTCAGCATACATTGCCATTCACTGCAGAAATTACATCTCACGAGCGCTACAATAGGATCTGAAGATAAATGACACGCGAGCACCGCAGCTCTGTGCCGGCTTAAGTGATCCCAGTAACTTCATCACGTGCGGGGTATCGGGATGCATGGAGCCCACTTGTTCCAACCGTCACGCGACAAAGATTGAGTGTCATATGACTCCGAGCAGCACGAAACCATCCTGGACAGAACGTGTTTTAGTGCAGGAGGGCTTTCAGACCGCGAGGTGCAATGATGGCACCTAACCCAAACCCTAACCCCTGCCTCCCTCCAGCCCCATTTCCAAAATTCCTGAGGGTTGGTGAAGTTTTCAAGTGTCCTCGTGCCCAGGCTGTAACATTCCCATCCGCGATACAGCACCTGTGCTTGCAAGTTGCAAGAGGTGAAAACATTTTAGCTTTTCCGGCGGGGTAAACACCTCCCTGTGAAACAATGTAAGCGAGGCGGGCTGCCGCCCAGGTGCTCAGGGGATAAACGAGAATCGGGGGGATTGTTTACACGGGGGCAAAACTCACCCTGGGGGCCATAGGGCACAAATTGGGGTGCTGGGAAAGGGGCTCTGTTACAGTGCTGTGATTGAAAATAGGAGTGGTGTTGGTGGAGGAGCGCTTGGGGAGCCTGACTTGAGGGCTCCGCTTCACTTGGTCAGAGCTGAACATGAAGGATGGACACCGACGGGTGTCAGCATGTTTGTATTTTACTGTCCCACCCATTTCTCCATCCTTCAGCTGCTTCAGAGCTTGTCCTCCAATGAAACAAGCGGCCCTGTAGGAGATGTTGGCTCACGTTTGGTCTTCTCTTGAAGCTGTGACATTCCCTGAGCTTCAGCCAGGAACTCCCCTCTCCCCACTGCCCCCATCTCCAGCCCCACTGCACCCATGTCCAGTCACAGAATCGTAGAACCAGTAAGGACCAAAAGACCTCTAAGATCATCTGGTCCAACATCAGCCAATCCCACTGTGCCCACTATGTCCCCCAGTGCCACATCTCCATGGTTCTTGATGTCCTCCATGGTCAGTGACCCCACCGCCTCCATGGGCAGACTGTGCCAATGCAGGGAGCAGGGCTCAACCCCCACCTCTTCCCTCTCACAAACACATCTCAATCTCATTTCCCACCCACGCTTTAACTTACCCAGGTGCCACGACGCACCTTGCTTTCTCCTGACTCGCTTGTGGGCTTTGGTTTCAGTACTGTTTGCTCCGCATTTGTGTTATTTTGGATGCTTTCCTGCAGCTGTACCAGCTGCACAGTCCCCATGACCCCCCCATGCCGTGTGTGTAAGGTTCTGTGGGTGCCCTCCCCTTCCACACAGCACACACATGAGGAAGCATGGCAGCATGAAGGATACCGGTCATCAGCTCCTTGCAGCTCCTCTTGGGATCCTGCTCACAGCTCAGAGTGTGCTCCATGGCTGTTACATATAAACAAAAAACACCTTCCCAGAGGTTACAACCTCTCCCTAAGTTTCCCAAAGGTGAAAAAAAAAAAACCACCAGAATTTCTCCTCGGAGCAAAGCGCTTCCCAAAGTTTGCAGAGAACGATTTCCATTTCCTCTTATCTCCCTGAAGGGCAAAATCCCCAAAGCTTAGGGCACCCAAGCTGACCACCTCATTTTCCACCCCCCTTCCCCCTAAGACCTCTCCGGTCTCCCCAGTTCCGCACGATAGCATTATAATTGCAATAAATCGCGGGCGGAGCTCAGCGCCCGCAGCGCTGGCGATGGAGAGAAGCCCGCTAACCCCGGGAGGGCCCTAACAAGGACAGCGCAGGGGATCCCCCCGCACCCCCAGCCCCGCACCTCGCGGCGCAGCGCGGCCGCAGGATCCGCTGGCGGTGCGCGGCGCCCCGCGGGGTTGACGGGCAGCGCCGCGCCCCACTCAGAGCCGCGGAGCCCCCGCGCCGCTCCGCCCCCCTCCAGCCCTCTTTGTATCAAACATCCGGGTTTCCCCCTCGCTGGCTCCGCTTTGGCTTCTCCCTTTTTTTTTTAGAAGCCATTTTGGACTCGGTTCAGGTTTTTTTTTTTTTTAATAATTA